>WOVY01002331.1:372500-455000 GCA_013436015.1 Rhipicephalus annulatus | reverse complement strand
ATAGGAGCAAAGCCTCAAAAAACTACGGAGCTCCTTCACAGAGCGCGGCACATTGAATGCTTCAACGGCTGCTGTCTTCTGGGGATCTGGACGGATGCCCTCCTGATCGACTAGGTGCCCGAGAACAAGGGTTTGTCGGTCTCCGAAGTGGCATTTCTTTGAGTTAAGAACAAGGCCAGCATTTCTTATGCAAGCCAGTACAGTATCCAGACGTGAATTGTGTTCGCTGAAGGTGCGGCCAAAGATGACGACGTCGTCGAGATAGCACATGCAAATGCTCCACTTCAAGCCACGAAGAACAGTGTCCATAAATCGCTCGAACGTCGCCGGCGCGTTGCACAGTCCAAATGGCATCACGTTGAATTCAAAAAGGCCATCAGGTGTTACAAAGGCTGTCTTTTCTTTATCTTCAGGATGCATGGGAATTTGCCAGTAGCCCGATCTTAAGTCTACAGAGGAAAAGTAAGAGGCCGAATGCAGACAGTCTATGGCATCATCAATACGTGGAAGTGGGTACACGTCTTTTTTTGTTACAGCATTCAATCGGCGATAATCGACGCAAAATCTCCAGGATCCGTCTTTCTTTTTAACGAGAATTACTGGAGCTGCCCATGGACTTACCGACTCTTGAATGATACCGTTTTCAATCATTTCGTTCACCTGCTCATTAATAATCCGCCGCTCGGATGGCGAAACACGATATGGCTTTTGTCTAATCGGATTGGCCAAACCCGTGTTGATAGTGTGACATGTCCGAGAAGCAGGGATTAGGGGCGCTTTGTCTTTCTGCGCAAAGTCGAATGCAGAGACGTGCTTCGAAAGTACATTGACCAATGTTCGGCGTCCACTTGTGCTCAGCGACTTATTCACCATTGACAGAAGAGCCGTTTCGAAACTGTGACTACGATGCTCTTCCGGCGCATCTCTAAGCTCGGTCACCAGTAAGGCCTCGTGTTGTCCACTAACGACGGCTAACTTTAGACCATCTGGTAACATCACGGGTTCTGTAGAGCAATTGACAGTCCTTAAACCAGCGCGTCCACGTCTGATCGACACCACACATTGTGGGATCAACACATTCTTTTTCATGCAGTGAGGGTGTACACTGGTTCTACGTTGGCATCAAAGCTGGCGGAATAGCTGTCGCTGCAACCAACAGGTACACGAACGGTTGATAACGGTGGTATGATAGTGTCGCCACAGACACACAATGCCGTCTCACCATCCACAGGGTTTTTCAAGAGTGCTGGCGGAACGTGATCACTCAAGACTATTGTCCCTGTGCGGCAGTCGACAGTCGCACCACACTCCCTCAAAAAGTCCATACCCAAAATAACATCATGTGTCGCCTGCGGAATAATCACGAACTCCGTTGGGATAACACGGCCTCCGAGAAATACGTTAGCTTGACACACACCAACAGGATGTAGTGCCTCACCACTCACTCCGCAAAACTTCGCAGCTTGATTCCACCTAAATAATACCTTCCGCCCCAAGGTATCTTTAAAACACGCACTCATGACCGAAATGGTTGCCCCCGTATCCACCAAAGCCATCACAGGCACACCGTCAACAAAAACACGTACTTTGTTCTTGAGCATCAACACAGGAGGTATTTCTGATATTAGCACGTCTCCGGCGACCTCACCTCCATCGGCCGCGCTTGCTAGTTTTCCTGTGGCAAAGGAGACGTGTTGCGGCGCCGTGGTGAAGGAGAACGGGGAACACGAGGCGATGGAGGCGTCAAGCTCCTGTCAGATGTAGGGGAGTAGTTCCGGAAGCTGCGTGTCCAGTAGTCGTCGCGAGGCAGCAGGTGTGTTGCATTAGGGTCATCGTACGGTCGATCAGACGATCGTGTGAAGTGTTGTGGTGGGCCATAGTACGTTGCTCGCGGGTCATCGCGAAGTCGTTCGGAAGGCCGTGCAAAGTGTGGTGGGTAGCCATACCGTGGGGCTACACGTCGACGGTTGCAAAATCGCGAAATGTGTCCTGGTACACCACAGGAGTAGCAAACTGGGAGAGGTCGAAACTCTCTTTGATCGTCGATGAATCCAACATCGTCTTTTCTGGCGGAGTGGGTCGGTTCGTTCCGTATATCATAGGGATAGGCTGGGCGTCGCGAAGAAGGCGGACGCTGGGGGCGTCGGTCATGGCGAGGAGCTGGCGACCGTGGTGCTCTCCTTGGCTGTGGGGGTGCGCTGTACTGAACAGCTGCTGCACTAACTATCGATTGCCAAGGGGTCGTAGAAGGCGGCGGCGCAGTCACAGCCTCACGTGGCACATATACCAAATGTTGGTCGTTTACAGAATGGTGATCAACTGCTGAATGCGTCTGTTCTCTATAACAAAAAAGTTCTTCGCGAACAATCTCTCGAATCGTCGAGGACAGGTCTGGGCAGGTGCTCGTGTCGATGCTGGCAACCGTTGTAACATTTGTGAGCCGGCCGAACTTTGGAGCAATTCTGCGCATTTTCAGCTGTTCGAAAGTTCGGCAATGCCGAATCAAGTCGGACACCGAGCTCAGGTGCTCTTTTCCGATTAGAAAATTATACACATCTTCGGCTATGCCTTTCAGCAAATGCCCTACTTTGTCGTCTTCTGACATCTGATCATTGACAACCTTGCAGAGCTTCAGCACATCCTCTATATACGTGGTACATGTCTCACCTGGAAGGTGCGCGCGTTGAGACAATGTCTGCTCTGCCCGCTTCCTTTTGACGCTCGAGTCGCCGAAACACGCTTTCAGCTCTGCAACAAAAACGTCCCACGTCGTCAGTGTGTCCTCGTGGTTTTCGTACCACACGAGCGCAGTATCCGTAAGGCAAAAGACCGCATTGCTGAGCTGAGCGGCGGCATCCCAGCCGTTGGACTTGCTGACTCGCTTGTACTGGACGAGCCACGCGTCGACATCCTCTCCCGATTTTCCTCCAAAGGTTGGCGGGACTCGGTAGTAGGGCACGGAACCCATTGAAGTTGGCCTTGAAGCGTTAGATGGCTGATCTTGGGCCATTACGATCGGCGCAGGCGGGAGTCCGGCAAGGCGGCGGCTGCGGCGTAGTCCAGGTAGTGAAGCTCCCGTCGTTGGGCTTGTCTTACCCAGCACCTCCACCAGTCTGTTACGCACAAGGAGGACCAGGACGTGTACGGCTGAAGGGGGGCGTTTATTTTGGTCGCGAAGAGAAGCGCCGGAGCGGCTAACAGGTTGATGATCGCAGTCTCGTCGTCTTCTTTCTTTCGCCAGCTTGGGGCAGTCAGCATGTTCACCCATCTTCGTTTTCTTCCAGGCATGCGTAACAATATATATATAGAGAGAGAGAGACAGAGAGAGAAAGGAAACGCAAAGCTCTTTATACTCCCGCTTTCTTCACATATCCTCCTCCTCATCCGCCACTTAACAGAGCAGGTGCTGCCGCTTGGCGGCAACTGCACACTAATTGATTTCCGTGGTTATACATGCTAAATCGTTTTGATGCAACTAAATCGTTTTCATGCAGAGAGAGAGAGAAAGAAGAGAGAGAGTACGACGCTCGTTGGTTTTGCACGGTACATTCTGACTAACGTTTCGGCTGGTGGACCAGCCTTTACCAAAGTAACAAGTACATGTCAACGCATTTGCTTATAAATACGATTCACATGGGATAATAAATATCGGCGACGTGTATCAGCGATTAGACAATTCATAGCGTGAAGTGTTCATGACGGCACAGTTAGATATCACCCAAAAACATAAATAAATATATATACATATATTTAAATGTAGAACACCAAAGAACAGAAATCACTTCTTCGTGCTCACAGCATAACTCTTTAAGAACTGGAGATAGATAATGATAAAGCAAAATTGAAAGCATGGATAACAAAATATCGAAAAGCCCCGCCACGGTGGTCTAGTGGCTAAGGTACTTGGCTGCTGAACCGCAGGTCGCGGGATAAAATCCCGGCTATGGCAGCTGCATTTCCGATGGAGGCGGAAATGTTGTAGGCCCGTGTACTCAGATTTGGGTGCATGGTAAAGAACCCCAGGTGGTCAAAATTTCCGCAGCCCTCCACTACGGCGTCTCTCATAATGATATGGTGGTTTTGGGACGTTAAACCCCACAAATCATTCAAAATATCAAAAACCACGTGATATTACAGTCAGATTGCGCGTCATATACACACCTCAATCATTGTGATATGAATAAGATGAGTAGTTGATGCTTTAATTGCGCGTGCGCGTTCGAATACAGTCTTGCATTCACATTCGTGATAGGGCGGCGATTAATAAACTCAAGTGATTATAAACATTGGATACACAAATATACAGAATAACAGAAACACGTGTCAATATATATATATATATATATATATATATATATATATATATATATGGGATATGGCACAACGAGAGCGTTGTCAACAAGGATAAATATATTTAATTCCCAACAGTTTCGGGTGGGGTCCTCCCTTCATCAGGGGACTGATGAAGGGAGGACCCCTCCCGAAACTGTTGGGAAATAAATATATTTATCCTTGCTGACAATGCTCCCATTGTGCCATATCCCATACCTTCACGAAGACTAACTGGCCCATTGAATTATTACTCCCACCTATATATATATATATATATATATATATATATATATATATATATATATATATATATATATATATATATATATATATATTTATTTATTCCTGCAGCTAGTGGGTCAGGCGGTTCTCGGGACGACAACCAAGCAGGCGTCTTGCTGTACAGCTGATCCTGAACACGCTCTTTTCGCTATCGTAAGCTGCTGTCATCTTTTGTCCGCGTTGCACTGCGACACTGGTGGAGGAGCTGGGCCGCGACGCTGCCCGATGCTTTACACCCCTAGTGGGAGCCGTTCATCCAGCCCGGACGTGCCTATTGCAACCCCTGTCTATCGATTCAGTCGTCGGCTACGAGGTCTTCCTCCAGACTTCAACCCATCGCAGAAGCTCTCTTCAAGACATCTAGAAATGGCTAACACCAGTCTCCAGCCTGTACTTCTCGGTACCAATCCTCCCGCGCCATCCCAGGTATCGTTTTTTCTATCGCTGGAGCCTAAACGCTCTGGTGTCGGCGCACACGAAGATGTAGAAAACTGGTTAGATCACCATGACCGTGTTGCGAAGATCAACCAGTGAGTGGCCTGCTCAGGAAAAGCTTGGCTGGGCCTACTTCTATCTTAATGACAGCGCTCGTACTTGGTACGAGAACAGAGAAGGCAGCCTGTCCACATGAATCGACTTTCACCAGCAGATGGTTGAAACTTTTACCAATGTCGACAGACGTGAAGGAAGTTGCGCTACCTCATGCGCGGCGTGAAAGAGCCGCTGTTCGCCGGACTTCTGCGCAACCTGTCAAGCACTGTAGAGAACTTCATCAAAGAAGCGTCGACTATCAAGCGAGCACTTCACCAACGCTGCCGACAATATAACCGCTTGTGCAGCAGCCGCTAAATTCAGGCCACCTCTGTGACGTTTGACAATCATAGCTCCTTACCTGACATGATTAAAGAGATTATTCGTGAAGAACTGCAAAGGTTGTGGACTCGGCAGTGGATACACCCACGGCATCTGTCACTCATGTCGTCCTGGACGAAATCCGCCAAGCATTCTCGACAGCTGATCCTGTCCCGAGCAACGTCCCATGACGTACGTCGCCGCCCTTCGAAGTTCCCCACCCGCTCTGCCTTTATACTACCCGCCACCTGCAACCGTTCCTTAGTCACCACCAAAGGGAGAGACATCGTGGCGCCCACCCATCCAGCCCCCACACGACCAGTGGTCATCTGACCTGCCATGGCCTTCGTCACGCGAGTAGTCGTCACGGCATCCACAGCTTCGCCGAACATACACCTGGCGCACTGTCGACAGGCGTCCACAATGTTTCAACTGCGGAGGTGTCGGCCACATGGCCCGCTATTGCTGGCACCGCGCCTAACCGTTTCGCCCTCTCAGGCCATGGTTTGACATTCGACATGCCAACGACTACGTATCCCTCCGTGGTGATATCGGTTCTCAAGGACCTCTGGTGCCTCGACCCCCCTTTCGATGGCCACCTAACAATGATGACGAGATTATAACTGATTACCAGCCGGGCTTCCGACATCGACCACGCTCTCTTTCTCCTGCCCAGTCACCTTCGTTTCAGCACCGCACTTTCGCCGACACCAGAGGAGTGAGGTCACCCAGCCCACACCAGGAAAACTGAAGGCAGCGACCTCAGGGGGTAAGGTTGCAGGCTGTCAAGACGAAGCAAAATACCCCTATTACTCACACCTCAGGACGCTGTAAAGCCGACAAGACGTAATACCGACGAAACGGTGAACCCAGGCCTTACCGTTCTTGTGGACGGACCACAAGTCAAAGCTTTACTCGACACCGGGGCCGACTTCTCTATTATTAGTGGTGACCTTGCCATACGCCTCAAGAAAGTAAGAACAGCGTGGACGGGACCTCACTTAAGGACAGCAGGCGGCCAATTACTAATGCCTGTCGGAATGTGCACAGCAAGGCTCTACATCGGGGGCTCTACTTTTGTGGTGACGTACGCCGTTCTCGCTTCATGCTGTAAAGACCTGATTCATGGCACCGTCATCAACGTCCCTGACAGTGTCATTACGTTTCGCAACAACAGCCCTGCTTTAGTCGATTGTTCAGAGCCGAGACATACGCCTCGTTGAGAGCCTTTACTTCTGACGGATGACGATGTGGTCGTCCCGCCACAATCTTGTGCGCGTGTTTCGGTGGCAGGAGATGAGCCGTCAGATGGTCAGACGGTGACAGCATTGCCGATCAAATAAGCTCACTGATATTAAGCTATGGCATTTCAGTTGCTCGAGGTATTGTCACTGTCACTGCGGGGAGCACAAACTTGCTGACTAACTTCAGTGCTGAGCGAAGACACCCTCTAAGGGTACTGCCGTGGCTTACTTTGACAACACTGCAGAAATCTAAGGCAGTTTATCACCACTAGACGAAGCACCTCAAGGAGGATCAGTACCTAATCTTGATATTGGTACTACGTTGTGAAGGGACGAGCGAACGAGACTTCTTGAGCTGCTCGTTAAAGTCCAGGACTGCTTTCCATCGACATCACGGGTTGATCGATCGCCGCTAACAAAGTATCGAATACCCACAACGCAACAAGGCCTATACATCAGAATCCTTATCGTGTGGCTCCAAAGAAACGGAAAGTGATACAGCAACAAGTCGCCAAAATGCTTGAAGATTATGTGATTCAGTCATCACAGAGCCCGTGGGCATCGCTTGTAGTACTAGTCAAGAAAAAAAACGGTACCTGGCGTTTTTGTGTGGACTACAGAAAGTTGAATGCAGTGACTAAGAAAGATCTGTATCCGCTTCCACGTATTGATGACTCCCTCAATAGGCTTCGAAACGCTCGCTAATTTTCTTCAATAGACCTCAGAAACGGATATTGGCAGAATGAGGTAAACAAAAGATATCAGAAAAAACCGCTTTTTTGAAACCGGATGGTTTATAAGAATTTAAAGTTCTGCCGTTCGGCCTGTGCTCAGCGCCCGCTACTTTTCAAAGGCTCATGGACACTGTAATTTCTGGGTTAAAATGATAGACTTGTTTAGTTTATATAGAGGACGTCATAGTGTTTTCCCCAACTATTGACAAGCATCTCAAAAAGCTAGAAGTTGTTTTAGGAGCCGTACGCTCCACGGGCCTCACATTGAAACCAGAGAAATGCCACTTTTGTTTTGAAGAACTGCTGTTTCTTCGTCATGGCGTCAGCTGCACCGGAGTTTGGCCTGATCCTGAAAAACTTACGGCCGTGGCAAGGTTCCCAGTACCGTACAATAACAAAGCTGTCAGGCGCTTTCTGGGCCTATGCGCCTACTCTCACCGGTTTATCGCCGACGTCGCACGGATTGCGTCGCCGTTAACTCGCCTCACTAAAGACGACGCCACCTTTGAGTGGAACGACGAACAGCAAGCAGCGTTTATTGACCTCCGCCAACGTCTTCAAACACCTCCAGTATTTGCCCACTTGGACGAGCAAGAGCCAACAATGCTTCACACTGACGCAAACAATGTAGGCCTCGAAGCTGTGCTTTTGCAGTGGCAAGAAGACACGGAACGAGTGATCCCCTACGAAAGCAGGACGCAAACACGCGCTGAGGCCAATTATTCAACAACCGAGAAAGAATTCCTCGCCGTAGCCTGGGAAGTTATGAAATATCACCCGTATTTGTAGGGCCGCCCCTTCAAAGTTATTAGTGACCATCATTCACTCTGTTGGTTGACTAATTTAGGAGATCCAACCGGCCGATTAGCGTGGTGGAGTCTGAAGTTACTAGAGTTCGATATGACGGTCATACACAAGTCTGAGAAGCGACATACGAACGCCGACTGCCTGTCTCGATCACCAGCACAGTCAGCCTATCTTTCTGAAGACGGCGATATGGCCTTCCTTGGTGTTCTCGACGCGTCCACGATTGCCCAACAACAACGAGGCGACTCTGAATTGCTTGATTTGACGGACGTTCTTCGAGGGCACACAGAGTCTTTGCAAGGGCATTATCATCGTTTTGCTTACGCAATAGCGTCCTCTACAAAAGAAAATTTTCATCCATCGGAGCTCCCTATTTGCTCGTTATTCCTGCACCCCTTCGTACTGAAGTGCTTCAAGCATGTCACTACGAACCAACGTCTGGCTTTTTAGGCTACACTCACACATTGGCAAGAGTACAGCAGGGATACTACTGGTTACGACTCACAACAGCCGTCAAGCACCACATTCACACTTGCCTCGATAGCCAGCAACGCAAGTCACCTCCAAAAAGATTCGACCGTCATCTGCAACCAGTTCAGGTTCAACGTACACCATTCGACCAGATAGGAATGGATATTTCGGGAGCCCTTCCTACTTTTACTGCAGGGACTCGCTGGGTTATAGTCACAACAGATTACCTAACCAGGTATGCCGAAGCAAAAGCTATCTAAAAAAGCACCTTAGCAGAAGTGGCGACATTTTTCATAGAAAACATTGTGCTACGCCAAGGTGCACCGACTATCCTAATAACAGACCGCGGAACAGCATTTACGGCAGCTCTTTTAGACCACGTCCTGATGCTTAGTGGAACGACTCACCGTAAGACCACTGCGTACCACCCGCAAACGATTGAACTAATGGAGCGCCTCGACAAGACGATTGAAGACATGCTGTCGTTGTACGTGGATATCCAACATAAGAATTGGGACGAATTTTTACCTTATATCACGTTCGCATACAATACGGCTAAACAACAAACGACTCGCATTACTCCATTCAGCTTGGTTCATGGACGGGAGGTACGGACAATGCTGGATGCGATGTTGCCCCATGAATGGGACGCTACCGACACAGGCGCTGACGTGTTCACTGAACGCACGGAAGAAGCTAGGCAGCTCGCCCGTTTACGGATCCGCCAGCGACAAGACTACAACGCAGGCCACTACAATGCTCGCCATAGAAAAGTAACCTACAAAATCGGTGACAGAGTGTGGGTTTGGGCACCCGTACGAAAACATGGACTGTCCGAGAAGCTGCTAAGGCGATATTTCGGGCCATACCGAGTATCGCGCCAGCTAAGTGACGTCACCTACGAGGTCGTCTCCGACAGTCCCCACTGCCCGAGGCGTCGCCAGCACAAGCCTGGTCTTGTGCATGTAGTGCGTATGAAGCCGTATGTGAGCGACTGACTGCACGTTAAAAAATATGGTAGGTCTGAATCAGCCTCGGGGTGACGCTCTTATAAGGAGGGGCAAGTGACGAATGTTTTGTAGATTCAAGCTTGTGGGTCAGGCGGTTTTCGAGACGACAACGAAGCAGGCGTCTTGCTGTACAGCTGGTCCTGAACACGCTATTTTCGCTGCCGTAAGCTGCTGTCATCTTTTGCTTGCGTTGAACTGCGACAATATATATATATGTATATATATATATATAGATGAAATATATGATCACAGTTTCTTCCGGCTACCGTAATAAAAGTTATAAACTTCGAGAATAGTGCAGTATGGGAAACAAAACAATAAAATATTTATTTAATCCTAACAGTTTCGGAGGTGGACCAGCCTTCTTCGGAGGATTAAGTGAAATGGTACAAGTTACCGTAGCAGAGGGTCGCCCTCACAGTTTGAAGATCCTCCAAAAAACGAGACAAACGGGCGAACGAGGTAGCAACAGACAACAAGAAGCAGAAAAAGGAAAGGAACTAGAAAGGAGCGACGGAGAGCCGCCGGAAACGAGCGGGTAATTCTGGCATTGTTACTGGGTATAGGTAAGACGCGCCGCCAACGGAGGCGACCAAGAAAAACGGAAAAATGTGGAACATGTCTCCGCTTACTCGCATCCCACACATGAATCGACTTTAAGTTCACGTGGTTCGGCAGCTGGCCCGCGGCATCGGGCCACACACACACACAGAACACACGGGAGCGTGAACAGCGGGAGTTATACTTAATAAAGAAATTCAGATCACTTACCCACGGAATAAAAGAGAGCCCTGGACAACTGACGTGCCTCCGTGACGTTTCGTGAAACACAGAAATTGAATTACTCAATTAATTTATCTATACATACGTGAAGTCGCAAACGTAAGTTGGTCAACATAGCGCGTGAAACTAAACGAATTTGATGATACGTGAACCAAACGGCGTGTTTAGTATTATTAGACTTTATTTTCATGTCTGAGTACTTTTTAGTATTATTTATTATTATATTTTTTGTTTACGTTTTTGTTTGTTTATCCTTTACAAGAATACCCATTCATTTATTTTCAGTATGACTGGTTGTACAGTTTTCTGCAAGAGAGGGCAGGTGGAGGGAGGGGGAGAGGGCACATTAGCTTTCCAACGTGGCCATTATTTTCTGAAAGCTGGAGCGGGTCGTATGCTTCTTGTGTGTGTGTGTGTGTGTGTGGCCCGATGCCGCTGGCCAGCCACCGAACCACGTGAACTTAAACTCGATCCACGTGTGGGATGCGAGTAAGCGGCAACATGTTCCACACTTTTCCGTTTTTATTGGTCGCCTCCGCTGGCGGCGCGTCTTACCTATACCCAGTAACAATGCCAGAATTACCCGCTCGTTTGCGGCGGTTCTCCGTCGCTCCTTTCTAGTTCCTCTCTTTCTTCTGCTTCTTGTTGTCTGTTGCTACCTCGTTCGCCCGTTTGTCTCGTTTTTTTTTGAAGGGTCTTCAAACTGTGATGGTGACCCTCTGCTTGTACCATTTCACTTACTTCCTCCGAAGAAGGCTGGTCCACCAGCCGAAACTGTTAGGATTAAAGAAATATTTTATTGTTTTGTTTCCTATACTGCACTATTCTCAAAGTTTATATATATATGTATATATATATATATATATATATATATATATATATAGAGAGAGAGAGAGAGAGAGAGAGAGGAGAGGGAGGGAGGGGGGAGAGAGGTAAGTGAGCTAAACGACTTGGGGCTTGGGGTATATGTAGTTTCGGCCGAGATTTGAATTGATTTCTCTTGGCCGAATCACCTCAAAGGTTGAAGTAAGTATAGTTTAGGTATTTGGGATAGCAGTGTCATGATGTAGATCACACGTGACGCCACTCTCTACTAGACAGGAGCACGAAAATCATAGCGAGTATGGCAAATAGACTGGGCATCTAAAGTGGTGCGAAAGCGACAACGTGCACCCACGGTGGTAAAGCTAATATGGCACAACAGTCCTGCTAGCTCCAGGGCGAGGGTTCGATTTCAGGTGACGCCTGCCACATTCAAATAGAGGCGAAATGCACAGAAACACTATAGTCTGCTCAGATTTCAGTGACCGTTCAAAAACTCCACATGGTTGTAATTAATAGAGGCACACATAAATACGTGTGTATAGTGAAGCCCTGAAACTCCATACGTGAAAACCCAGCAATCATTATTATTTTATGCTATAACACGTGGGGCATCGAATTACCAATCAACAGTTAATTGCACAGATATATATTCATACAAGTAGAGGAGCGAGAAGGGTGGCGCTCGCTAACTGAAGAATAAATAAACAGACCAAGTCCACAGCTTCAAGCGAAAGGTAAGCTGCGGCGTAACTAAACCATTCTGGTTCGAAACTGTTAATAAACCATGTGGTTCATTCGTAAAGACGCACTCAGGAGATTAAAATTTCATTATCCCCTTTTAAGCGATTTATTGTAATTTAATGGTCCCAAAGTGTATTGATTGACTGATTGATTGATATGTAGGATTTAGCGTCATAAAACCACCATATGATTTAAGAGACGATGGTCCCAAAGTGTATAAAACACAGTATTTTGCCAGTAATATACTGAGAATGCAGAAGTAGTGGCGCGTTTACATCCTCTCTAGAGCAAGCCAGAAACATATATAGGCTTTCAAAGAAAACGTATTGTATGCAGGCCTTGTATGGCCAGTTCTCTTCGGTCGCTGTTAATTAAAGCGGCATGGAAACATTATTGACATGTTGTTCGACAAGAGCCCTGCTTGAAGCATTGTCTTACTAAGGGTGAATATATACGGGCGTTGGGCAAAGCGCAACCATTCATGCGCTGGCATGGGGCTGGGCCTGGTGCTCCTACCAACACACTCCGGCAAATGCAGCTATCCTTACGAGGCCACCCACACTGCTTGCAAGAAGGGCCAAAACAGCCAAAAAAAGGAACGCTGATGAACCATCGGTGAACGACCAATTCTGAATGGACGAGTCTGGCTGTCATCGTGATTTGTAGTGGAGCATGGCGTTGAAAGAGGGACAGCGTCTTGAATGGGGAACTTTCCCATCTCCCCAACCAGCGCGGCCGTCTCAAGCTGCCGGGGCGCTCGTTGTCTAACAATGGATCGCATAATCGAAGCCCTTAGGGACTGAGAATTCATACAGGTGTACAAAAAGCAGAAATGGCGCGCCGAGCCTTTTTGTCCATTTATGATGAAAGTAGCATTGCCTGCAGCAGCTGTAGGTGGTGTGGACCACCGAGTGGCATCCCAGAAATGGCAGTGCACTGGAAAAATGCAGCACGCCGTAGAAAACTACGGGGCGCCAGGGCACACTAATGCAATTGCGCTCGTGGAAGCGGTGCCCGAGACGAGTTTCGGGCACCACTTGCGCTCTCCTTGTAATCTGGCACTCTCCTTGTAATCCAACAGCGAGTGCTGCAGGATTGTCGGCGCACCTTGAAGTCGAAGATTGTCCCTAAAAGTTGATATTAACTGATACACCAGGATGATAATCACACATAGCTCATTGAGCCGAAAGAACTCGAAATTCTAAAAACAACCTTGATTTCAAGGGCACATGGCTTCAGTACGCTGCGCAACAAAACTTAAGAACAATATTAGTCTATTGGAGATTGAACTTTCAAGAATGGGGTAGCGAAAAGAGGTGCAGGGGAAGGGGCATGATGCTTAGAATGCTCCATGTGCTCTATTTGTGTGTACACACTACACATAGGCACATAAAGAGTAAAAAAGAGACAGAGGTACAGCGGAGAAAAATACAGGCATGTCGACCGGAATCGATACTCCTGGTTTACAAACTTGTGTACGCCAGGAACATGGGGAAGCAAGAAAGAATGACGGAAGGAAGACTGCAGGCAAAAAATCAGGCGTGCGAATGAAAGGAAGGGAGAAGAGAGATAGTATATTTAATTGGCTATTGTCACGTGTTGCGTTTGGCGAGCCACCCTTTTGCCGCGACCGCCAGAACGGAAGAAAGGCTGCCGCCTCATTTTTTGAAGTTAAGGAGCAGCGCGACGACACCCTGCTTTTTTCATGTACTTGGTGGTGCGTGGCTGCAATTGGTCGAGTCGCTTGCTGGATTCAGTGCCGACCGGTTACGCGCGCGCGCGCTCCGCGTGCTTGCGATCTCCGGCGTCAGCGCAGCTCTGGCCCACTGGGCTCGGCCTACGTCACCTCCTGACGCCGACGACCTTCGACGACAGTGTAGCTCTGACTTACTGGACCTGCTCTACGCCATCTACCGACGCCGACAAGAGCTCTCGCAAGTGTGCCCCGTCCTCGGACTCCAGTGACCGTGCTTCCATCTTTCCTATCTCTCCTATCTCCTCAGTTCGTTGTGGCTTCTTCTTCCTCTTTTCTACACATTTACTCCTACCCTTTTTATCCCTCCTCACCTCCATCCCCTGTGAGCTACTGTGGCGCTGTCGCTCACTGAAGCAGACAATAACGGGACTCACTTTTCTCTTCCTTTCTCTCTCTTAAGAATCACTCATTCGTGGCTGCAATTAGTCGATGGAGCACTGCTATCGTTAAGGCCGGCATGGAGGTACGACACATGGCGTCTTCGTGCCCCAGGAAAAGCCACATGCCGAGTTTCTGTCGAAGATGCACATCGCATCACCACTCTGTGCGTCTCTGATTGATGAGCCACCGACGCTCACATCAGTACCAGATGTCCAGGCATTTGCCCTCGAAGGCGCCTAGCCGCGACCGCCCTTCGACAAAGCATGGGTGATCGACTTGAGCGGCGAGATGAGAAACTCGTTTTTCTCGCTTGCTGGATTTTGGGCCGACCGGTCGTGCGCTCGCGCGCTCCGCGCGCTTACGATCTCCCGCGTCAGCGTGGCTCTGGCCGACTGGACTCGCCCTACGTCATCTCCTGCCGCCGACGACCTTCCACCTCCGACGACAGTGCAGCTCTGACTTACTGGACTTGTTCTACGCCATCCACCGACGCCGAAAGGAGCTCTCGCAGGTGCGCCCCGTCCTCGGACTCCAGTGACCGTGCTCCATCTTTCCTATCTCTTCTATCCCCTCGGTTTGTCCTCGCTCGCTGTGGCTTACCACCACACGTCTCTTCTTCTTTTCTCCTTCTTCGGCTTTCCCACATCTTTACTTCTATCCTTTTTATCCCTCCTCACCCCCATCCCTGTTGAGCTACTGTGGCGGTGTCACTCATCGAAGCAGACAATAACGGGGCTCACTTTTCTCTTCTTTTCTCTCTTTTAATAGCCACTTCGAGAAACTCGTTTCACCCCCCTCGCTGGAGCAAGTTTCGCCAGAGAAGGCAGCATAGCCACGATTATACACGTGTTTGGTTTGTGTATGCGCATTTGTTGGGGGCGGCTGCACTCGCTCGCTGGATTTCGTGCCAATCAGTTTTGCCTGTGTGATCTCCGATGACAGCGCAGCTCTTGCCGACTAGCTCGCCCTACGCCATCTCCTCACGGACGCCGACAAGAGCTCTCACTGAGTGGTGCCCCATCTTCGGACTCCTGCAACCGTGCCCATCTCTCTCATCTTCCCCTTATTTCCGTATGTGTCCTTTCTGTCCCTGCGCCTCTTTTTATTTCTACCTTTAATTCCTGCCTATCCTTTTAGTCCCTCCTTACGCACCTCCCACGTGAGCTTCTGTTGGGCTGCCGCACTACGATGCAGACAGTTACGGGGCTCACTTTTTTTCTTTTCTCTCTTTTAATAATAAATTCCCCTTCCCACCCTTGGGGGTCGTGCTGGTGTAATGACCCTCGTGTGGGCTGTCGGACCTTTTATTGGACAATGCAGTATGGACCTATTCCCCGATCTAGGAATCTGGGTAAATGAGACTTTAAAATCAGCCCTGGTGGGCTGCTGAGTGCTTTTTCACGGTGCTTGTTCAGTGAAGAGCCTTGAAATGTAGAGCTTTTAAATAGAGAGCTTCGAGCCAGAGAGGTCTTGCCATGTAAATAATGTAAGCGAACCTTCTCTACTAAGTTCAACCTCCTCCTGCCTTGACATCTTCTAATCCCAGATCTCCGGTGCCTGCAAACCCCGGTCGCAACAACTGAATGGCAGCGTTGGGATGAGACTCAGCGACAGAGAGTGACATGAACTGGAGGTCAGCCGAAAGCCCCAGCACTGGAATTCGGCGGGATCGATGAAGCGCACCCCGACCACGCGTAATCAAGTGAGTGTCTCGCTTTGTGCTTGAGATGTATTGCGTCTTTTAGCCTAGGCCAGTTAAAAAATAGATAAACTAAGAACTACTTAGACACTGTCGTTGTTATCTTAGCACCGAGCAGCGCTGGATAATTATCTCAGCAAATAGGTTGAGTAGGAAAGCATAGGTAATTCAGTAGCAACTTGTGAGTTTCGCGTTATTTGTAAGGGCACATTTCAGGGAGAGTTCTGGGGAGCTGAAGAGAGCAGACGAGTACAAATGAAATAAAAAGTGTAGAGAGAAAGGTTGGCCGCATGGTACTCTTTGTGTGCTTAAGCTTCTTGTCTCCGCTGTGGTATTTGCCAGACTTCATTTTCTCCAGACCAAGAATTGAAGCTGGTTGGTTTATGCTTTATCACAGCTAAGCCAAAGCAGAGTGGTCGTCATGGATCTGATGAGATTGACGAGAGATAACCTGCAAAACTTGTGTTGTTATCACGACCTTGAATTTGACAATGATATCCCTATCGGAAAAAAAGGAATGGTGGGCATGGTGGAAACCACCACCCACCATTATAGTGGATTAGTGTAGTGGGTGAATGGTGGGAAACGCCCACCATGGCGCATGGTGGGTATGGTGGGTGCTGCAGTGCCGGCAACACTTGAGCGCGAAATGACGTCATAATCACCGTGACGAGCTGCCACAAAAATAAAAAAAGAATTCTATAAAAACAGTATAAAAAACACCTGTCCCGTAAAAAAAAAACAAGGCGCCACGGAGGATCGAACGTGCAACCTGCGGATTCCCATTCGAAGACGCTAACCACTGCGCCACACCAACATGACGTTGTATGGGCGTTAAATACTTAGTTGTCATACAAACTTACAGTTCAACTTCAGTTATGTTTGTCGTGTACACAACATAGACCAGATCTACACCTGCTACTAAAAATTACACATTTAATAAACACAAGCAACTGCGGCCTGTAACGATTGCCACAATGTTAACGGCACTAGTGCTATTTTTCTTTACAATTCACAACTTCAAAAAAAAACCAAGTGGACTGGGGAGCAGCAACAGTTTACCGGCGGGGTCTGCCAAGTTTAATATCCGTTTCGCGCTCGTTCTAAAGGGTGACATCTGCTCACGCTTTATGACGCCTCTAGGCTCATTCCATAGATACGCCCGCCTAATTTATTTGATTGAGTATTGGGATGCTTTTCGCGCAATGTAGAGGGCGGCCGCGCCAGCGCAATGCTGTAGCTTTTTCGCTAAAGCAACTTCATAACGGCTTGCACAAAACGAATGCAGTGTGCCGGAAGCATTACGCTTCATGTTCGTTCACCAAGAATACGAATTGCCACGTCTGAGTTCTCGTACAAAAGCTAGAGAAGTGCCGGCGAGTGCGACCGGGGGCTGTCGGTGAGAAGACACTTAATTACGTTCTCAGGGAGTGCTTTAATCGCGTCGCATCGATGTTTGTTGCTTCTTGAGCGGACACCATACACAATTAAAAATGTTTCATTTAGGTTAATTGATGCCATGGCTGTGCTGAATTGTCATACTTAATCGTCGAAATCGTGTATTCTGAAACCCGGAAGCACGGATAACACAATTGTACGGGCTCGTTCGGTAGGCCTAACTTTGATGGAAATCATGGTGGTAGAACATGTAGTGTTCTGATCCCAGTTGGTACACTATATAAGTTGCCCGCCATTATAAGCCCAACCATAATCTGCTTACTGCTTCCCAGCATTATCGCGATGGTGGGCAGAGCTTCTCAGCTTGGTACACCATGTGGCCCACCATAACAAGCAGCACCCATCATCTGCTTAGTGCTTCCCAGCATTATCGCAATGGTGGGAAGAGTTTCTCAACTTGGTACACCATGTAGCCCACCATAATAAGCACCACCCACCATATGCTTAGGGCTACCCAGCATTATCGCAATGGTGGGCAGAGTGTCCCATTATTGCCCACTATCTAGCCTCTGCTTTCCACCATCATTTCCACTTTATCCATCATCTGTACACCATACCACCCAGTATGTCCCGGCATAACCACCATATTTTCCACTACGTCCCACCGTAGCCATCATAATTTCCACCATGCCCACTATTATTTCCACCATGCCCACTATTATTTCCACTATGCCCACCATGTTTTCCAGTATCCACCATGGCAATTTTTCCGATAGGTATGCCTTCATCTAAACTCCGTGGAATAATTCTCGAAGGCAAATGTAACAAGGACGACATTGAGCACTTCGGGTATACGTATATATCCACTCACAGCCCCAAGAAAGTGTCGGCAACTCTCTTTGCGGGAGCGGAGGCTTGTCCCATATTTCACTCTCTTTTCAGAAGTGCTGGAAACTCTTTTCTACAAAGAGTAAGCCCAATCTCTTTACCGAGTATTGGTACTCTGGCTAAACGAGAGTGAACAAGCTCCTTCGCTAGAGTACAGGCACGCTTCTGAAGTAGAGTTCACACCCTCGGTGGGGTTGCGCTACTCTGTCCCAGTGTTTTACTGTCTGGTAGGCCGGAGTGCGTCAACTCCCTCCAAGAGTAGAATCACTCTTGCTGTGCTAGGACTGACGTTTGAAAAATAACTATGTCAAGCATTTTGTAAAAACGGTGAACTGCATAGATTGCATTAAGCTTAGGTTACACATGCAGGACGGACATCGGCATGCACTTTATAATAGTGCGCAACACAGCAAACAACACTGAACATATACCTCTCGCAGTACGAAACACCACCCACACACCAACCGCCATTTATACTCATGATATCCAGCCCCCTTCTAGTGCGGGTGGCGCTGCGTTTCTACTACGCGTTACGACGAGCAAATATACATCAAGCATTTGTATCTGTCCTGTGATCGTTAATCACTATGTAGGCACGTTGACCTTTTATTATAAAACTACATGAAATACAACGCCTTTTTCAATAATGAATTCCAATTATCAGCTGGTATTCTGTCATATCGGCTCAATGCGGTGAAGCCCGTTGTGCCCAAGCCCGAGAGTTGTACTTAGGCGCTTACAAACACAGTTGGGACAATCTGTCAGCAGTACCGGCTAAAAAATAATCTACGAACGTTACGATCCGGCATCCGATCCGACTTGTGATGCCACGGTGTGAACTAGTACGCCAGAAAAACAACGCTGGTCGGCAAAACCCGTACTCCAACGCATTTCTGGCAATCCTTATAGTTTTTTCTTACCTCATCTACGCTTTATTACAACAATGAGGGGCTTGCGGATTGCTCAAACGTCCACCTTCTCGAGCTACCTGCGCCGAGATCAGTCCAAATAATTGTGACCCGTTCGGGTACAACTCCCAGCCAATAGCTATAGCTTACCAGCCGAGTCCATCATGCACGCCATCGGTGCTTGTGGGTTTATTAGTCTGCTATGCCGAGGAGTAAGAATGACCGTACAGTAGACCCTCGCCATCGGTCAACTTCAGTGCACTATTGCTTGTTGCGTACGGTGCACGCACAAGGAGCGACGCGCTTTCAGCCTGTGGCGCAGCGCACACGGGCCACCACCGACAGCCGCCGGGTGCACTCGTCGGCACTTCGCTGACTCATACGTGAAAACACAGGCTTGTCATTTGGTGTGCGCTCATAAAGTAACAAGATCATACACATTTGTGGCCATTCAATTTGATTTTTTACTATCGGCTATGTAGTTCCGGCTGTCAGTTTACAGATGCAAATCAGTACACTCTAACAAGGCCGCTGCAATATAGCATATCATAACTTACGCAAAAAAAGATACACCTTATTTAATAAAGTACGCGAGTACGTATCGAGCATTACAGTCGATATAAAGCTTCGGCGCACGTCAACCAGCAGAAAAAGCGAGTTCCGGCTATTGGACTCGGCAGTCAATCATCTAGCTACCCCAGCTTCTCGGTAATTTTTGTATATTTTCTTTTCTATGTTGTGAATTCGGAAAGAAACTTGGCATCTTGGCATTAGTGACATGTGATGTGTGGACTCCAGTAGTTCCCATATCAAGAAGACGCAAGGTTTAGTTAGAAACGAAAATCGCGTGGGCTCAAACTACGACTCATGAGTGGAATAGCGTGCTTTTGTTTAAGTATTTTTTTACACAGTAGGGAGCATAACATAACGTGGCGTAGTGGTAGAGCACCCGCCTTGTCATACAAAGGTGGTTTGTTCGAGCCGCACTGCAGAAAACTGTTCCTTTTAACTTTTGTTTTACAATATGTCCCGACTCTTTCCCCTTACACTAGTAGCAATTCGTTTATGCCGTAAAATAACTTTTGGCGACGCTTTAGATGTTGCCGCTTTAGCTTCCTTCGAAGGTATTGGTGCTGGCGCTTCGAGAAGTAAACGTTCGTAATCACATAAGCATGGTTTTGTTATCACTGAAATCGTATTACTTGCCGTATATATATATATATATATATATATATATATATATATATATATATATATATAAGTATATATATGTATAATGAAACGGGTTGTTGAACAAGCAGGCGAACTCGGCGAAGGAGAGCTTTATTTAGCGCAAGGGCTAACTGAACGCAAGCCTGCGATCACAGCAAGTCTTCTTCTCTTTCTATCCTTGAGCTCCATGCCCACTACCCTCGTTACAATCATCCCCGGCCGATGAGGGAGCCATCCTGGCGACCTAAGGACAGGTGTAGACAGAAGGGTCATGGTATGGCTTGAGCCGAGAGATGTGTACGATTTCTTTTCCCCGACGGCGCTTGTCCGGAGATGGATCCAGCGGCTCGACAAGGTAGTTGACAGGGGATGTTTGGCGCATAATTCGATAAGGGCCATGGTACCTGGACGAAAGCTTGTGGGAGAGTCCTGGAGTAGTAGAAAAAATCCATAGCCACACCAGTGAGTTCGGAGAAAAGCTCATATGCGTGGTTGACGCGTCCTGGCGATGTTTTTGGCGCGTCTGGTCATGTGACGTGAACGCACGAGCAAGCTTCCGACATTCTTCAGCGTGTGCTGCTGCTCGAGAAACGGTAGTCATCTCTGAAGGGTCCGGTCGATAAGGAAGAATGGTATCCATTGTTGATGATGGCTCGCGTCCATAAAGAAGGAAGAAAGGCGAAAATTCAGTGGTGCTTTGCGTTGCAGTGTTGTAAGCATATGTCACAAAAGGGAGTATGCTATCCCAATTGGACTGGTCGGATGAATCGTACTTGGCCAGCATATCCCCAAGTGTACAATTAAAACGCTCTGTCATCCCATTAGTTTGCGGGTGATAGGCTGTGGTAGTGCGGTGTATGATGCGAAACTTGCTCAACAACGCTTTGATGGCATCGGAGAGAAAAGCGCGGCCATGGTCGCTTAGTAACTCCCGAGGTGCTCCATGCCTTAAAACCAGGTTTTGCAGTATAAAACACGCAACGTCTTTTGCGGTAGCAGAAGGTAACGCAGCTGTTTCAGCGTACCGCGTTAGGTGGTCGATAGCGACAATGACCCAGTGGTTGCTACTCGAAGTATAGGGAAGCGGACCGTAAAGGTCGATTCTGACACGATCGAAAGCTCGTGCTGGACATGGCAACGGCTGCAAGGGACCTGTGGCATGTTGAGTGGGCATTTTGCGTCGCTGGCACGTAAGGCAAGACCTTACGTAACGGCGAACGAAACGGTACATACCGCGCCAGTAGTACCGCAGCTGCAAGCGGGTGTATGTTTTTAACACACCAGCGTGGCCACATTGCGGATCATCGTGGAACGTGGCACAAATGTCAGAGCGCAGATGTCGGGGGATCACGAGCAACCACTTACGGCCGATCGAGCTGTAGTTTCGGCGGTAAAGCAGGTTATCCCGAATAGCGAAGTGTCCTGCTTGACGGCGAAGCGTCCTGGAAACTGGAGCGGGCGTCCGGTTTGAGAGAAAGTCCAAAAGAGATGAAATCCAAGCATCTTTGCGTTGCTCGGAAGGCATGTCCGAGGTGCTGATGGCCAAGGCAGCACTAGTGGAGATAGGCGAGCTGACAGGCTCTGAAGCCAATGGCGAACGTGACGGGGCATCGGCGTCGGAATGCTTCCGGCCAGAACGGTAGATAACACGGATATCGAACTCCTGTAACCGCAATGCCCAACGAGCGAGCCGTCCATTAGGATCTTTTAGTGAAGATAACCAGCAAAGCGCATGGTGGTCTGTTACAATATCAAACGGACGTCCATATAAATAAGGCCGAAATTTTCCGATTGCCCAAATAATGGCGAGGCACTCCTTTTCAGTTACACTGTAATTATTCTCGGCCTTACTGAGGGTGCGGCTGGCATAGGCAACGACGTACTCGTCAAAGCCCTCCTTGCGTTGGGACAGTATGGCCCCTAGCCCGACACCACTAGCGTCCGTATGAAGCTCCGTTGGAGCAGACGGATCGAAGTGTCGGAGTATGGGAGGCGTGGTGAGGAGCCGTCGGAGTTCCTGAAATGCATCATCACACGCCTGCGACCACGCTGACAAGTCAGAACTTCTGGCAAGAAGATTGGTCAAGGGGGCGATAATGGAAGCGAAATTGCGGACGTAGCGCCGGAAGTAAGAACATAGGCCGATGAAGCTTCGAAGCTCTTTGATGGTGGTTGGCTTTGGGAACGCCGCGACTGCATTAAGTTTCGTAGGTTCCGGGAGAATGCCGTCCTTAGAAACCGCGTGGCCGAGAATTACAAGCTTGCGAGCGCCGAAGTGGCATTTCTTCAAGTTAAGTTGAAGTCTCGCCGTGGAAAGGCACGTAAGAATTTGCTCGAGGCGTCTGAGGTGGGTCGCAAAGTCGCTTGAAAATACCACAATGTCATCCAAATAACAGAGACACGTTTTCCATTTCAGACCTCGCAAGACGGTATCCATCATCCTTTCGAAAGTGGCAGGCGCATTGCAGAGGCCAAAGGGCATAACGGTGAATTCATATAGTCCATCCGGTGTTACAAAGGCTGTCTTCGGGCGGTCACCCTCTGCCATCGGCACCTGCCAGTAGCCAGAGCGTAAATCTAACGAAGAAAAGAACTCTGCTCCTTGTAGGCAGTCCAAAGCATCATCGATGCGCGGCAGAGGGTATACGTCTTTGTGCGTTATCTTGTTGAGTCGGCGGTAGTCAACGCAGAACCGGATGGATCCGTCTTTTTTCCTGACGAGAACAACCGGTGAAGCCCAGGGACTGTTGGAGGGCTCGATGATGCCACGTTTCAACATGTCGTCCACTTGTTCGTCGATGACACGGCGTTCAGCAGATGACACACGGTACGGACGCTGCCTTAGCGGGGCTTGTTGACCGGTGTCAATACGGTGAACGACCGCAGAGGTTCGGCTCAAGCCTGACTGGTCACGATCGAATGAAGAACGAAAGCGGAGAAGAAGATTTATAATCTCTTCGCGCTGAGTTGGTGCGAGCTCAGAGTCGATGGCATCCGAGAATACGTCCAGAGCATCATTAGGCGCGTTGGTAGGAGTGACAGCACTAATTGGGAGCGAAACCGCAGAATCGGGTATAGTAGCCGGAAGAATGCACTCGTAAAGTTCGTAGCTTCCCAGGCATTCTCCCCGTAGTAGGGATGACGGGTTGTGCGACGGATTGCACACATAAATGGCAGCGTGACCATTGCGAAAAATGACGACGGCAAACGGAAGCATGATATTTCGACGGCACGCAGATGGGACCGATGGCATAAACAACACAGGCGATTTCGGAGGGGAGGCACACGACACCGAGACAACAACAGCTGAGAAAGGCGCAATGTCAACGTCAGAAGCAGCAAACACTCTACACGAAGCACCATCGTCGGGGTCATAGCACGGCACAGACAACGCGAGTTCAGAACGAGCACAGTCGACCAAAGCAGAATTTGACGAAAGAAAGTCCCACCCAAGGATAACGTCATGCGAAGAACGGAATAAAACTACAATTGTGACGACGTACATCGCACCTTGAATGACGACTCGTGCGGTGCACAAAGCTGAAGGCTGAATATGATGGGACGTAGCTGTCTGCAAAGATAGGTCGGTAAGTTGTGTGGTCACTTTCTTCAAGTTTCGGCACAGTTTCTCGCTAATTACAGATACGGCAGCTCCAGTGGCAACAAGTCCATGCACCTTAATGCCATCAATGTAGAGTTCGATTTCGTTCGGGGGACAGCAGTTAGGTCTTGAAATTTTCGCTGCCAACGCAGTTCTTGCCTCCGGAACTGCGCCCGTCAGTTTTCCCCTCGCGGTGGGCTGTTGCGACGTAACATCGGAGAAATAGATCGACGACGAGGAGAAGGTGAACGGCTTGCGCCGGATGGTCGGCGACCGGGACGTACGTCTAGAGGTGGATTGGCAGGAACGGGATATCGCGGCTGAGTGGGCATGGTGGGCATGTAATGTGAGGCCCCTGCAATGTCGTGAGAAGGGAAGCTGCGACGACGGCAGTGACGAGCTACGTGGCCTGGGATGCCACATGAAAAACATATCGGCCGATTATCTGGAGTGCGCCATTGGCTGACAATAGGGGCACTGTTCGCTGAATAAGGTACCGTAAATGGTCGTGCAGGCGGCGGCGTCATATAAACGTTTTGACCTGTTTCATATACAGCCGGAGACGGGACGGTCAGCGAGCGGGAAGGTGGGGTCGACGAATAAACGTGGCGAGTAGCTTCGTAGGTGGCCGGAGACGCTGGCGCACGTGGTTGAGCAACTGTGGCTGCATACGTTAGTGGTGCGGTAACAGTTGGGGGAGCCTGAGCTGGCGGCAATGCTTCGGCAACTTGCGATCGAATGACCTGGCGAAGCGAAGGCGACAAGGGTGCCATCGGCTCGGTAGTTCTTGTGATTATAGATAGCTGCCGGGCGTCCTCCTCGCGTATGAATTGCTTTATGACTGGCATCAACGCAGAGTGGTCGGCGGTGTCATGGCGATAGTCGAGGGATGAGATGTCCGCGGTGTCCTGAGCAGCGCAACGTGTAGAAGCGCGCTGCCTACGCAGCTCATCATAGCTTTGGCAGAGCTGAATCACCTCAGCGACCGTCTGGGGACTCTTCGCAGCCAGCATTTGGAATGCACCGTCGTCGATTCCTTTCATGGTGTTCTTGATCTTTCCTGCCTCGTCCAGAGTCGAATCGACGAGCTTGCAGAGAAATAGCACATCTTCGATGAAGCTCGTGAAAGTTTCATCTGCTCTCTGTACTCTGCCCCGCAAGCGCTGTTCAGTACGAAGGCGGCGGACAGCAGGACGGCCAAAGACTTCCGCGAGGGTTTTCGCCAATTCCGACCAGGTACTGAAATCACTTTGATGATTTCTGTACCATAGTTTTGCCACGTCAGTCAGGTAAAAACTCACATTTGTGAGCTTATCGGCTGCGTTCCACTTATTGACGGCGCTCACCAGTTCATACTCGGCAATCCAGTTGTCCACATCTTGGTCCTCTGTGCCACCAAATATGGGGGGGTCGCGCTGCCGGAGAGCGCCAGCGCAGAAGACAGGCACAGGTGCGAGATGTGGAGTAGCAGCATGAGATGGCCCCGGATCAGTCATTGTAGGAGGTCGTTGGAGTGTGCGGCTGCGAAGTTCCAGGGTGAGGACCAGATGTACCCCGCACTTCCACCACTTGAAACGGGTTGTTGAACAAGCAGGCGAACTCGGCGAAGGAGAGCTTTATTTAGCGCAAGGGCTAACTGAACGCAAGCCTGCGATCACAGCAAGTCTTCTTCTCTTTCTATCCTCGAGCTCCATGCCCACTACCCTCGTTACAATATATATATATATATATATATATATATATATATATATATATTTATAGGATGCTACCCATAGTCCACAGAATACCTCTTGTTAGAATTCAGTAGAACATATACAGAAGACCGTTATACGGACCATAAAAAACAAACAGTTTTGTGTGGGTCTGTATGTACCCAGAAAAACATTTTAGCAACACAAAACTATTATTAGCCAAACGATAACGGTGAAATTTCTCAAAACGCTATAGTATATGTAGCTTCGACCTGAGGAATTTAACATGAGAAAGTGAGTTTTGGATGACATGGTATTTAGTTTCGATGTAGTGTGAAAATATTGATAGTACGTATGTCGTAATGTTTTCGTAAGAAGTAGCTGTTGGTAGAAGCGTATAGGATGGTCAGAGAAAGACTTAAATGCCTGTTAGTATTTATAAAAAACGGAAGCTCTTCCGTTCGTAGAAATATGAGCAAGTATTTCAAGTGACATCTGATTAGTTTCTACGGATGAATTACCACACTTACACGCGTTACTTAGAGCTGCTCATAGGTGGCCCCCGTATCTGTAAAGGCCCGACCCCACGTATCCGTCGCGGCGCGCCAGCGCGTATCTTTTTGAATGGCGTCGAGCACTCTCCCATATATGGAGAGACAGCGTGCGGCTTCGCGTAGGCAAGCGCGCAGTTTCTCTATGGGGAGAGGGCGCGGCGCAGCGTCAAAGCCCCACCGCGCTGCGACAGATACGTGGGGTTGGGACTTAAGACGCAAGGTCAGCTGCAAGGCACGCGTCACAGGAGTAGGAGGCGCCACTGCTCAGTTCTGATAAGACAGACCAGCAGTCGCTAATCGATCTGATTGGACGGTCGCCAAGACAAGCAAGGCTCTCTTCAAGGACTAGCTGACCTATTCGAGAAAGCTCGAAGTGCAACGAAAGCACTCTCAAACGCTGGTTGTACTAGTCGACACTGAGAGACACGCGGACGAGCTCCCTCTCCGCTCTTGGTCACAGGGAGTTGTTCACAAGTGTAGGGCGCTTTCATTAGCTGCAGTGTCTCACTGACAACCTGCTGCTGAAGCTCTCAGCAAAGTTCGTTCGATTTGGGTTGCCGCACCGACTACACGTTTACTTTGCTGTTTTTTTTCATAGCGCTCTTCATTTCTTCAACTCGCTATACTTTTTGAACACCTTTTAGGCTGAAGATTGCTTCAGCGCGAAAGTTCTCACTTCGCCACCAACCTATTTTTCCTTCTCTCTCTTTTTTTCATTTCCCAAGTTTTGTTCTTTGTTCCACTGACGTCAAGTGTTCCTTGTTGCTCTAGGGGCATTGCTTCCACTCAGCTCGCAAGAAGTCAGTGTGACAAAAAAGAAGAAAGAAAAAAACGCTTTCTTGCGCGGTTCCTCTGCACTGTTCCCTGAGCGCCCTTACAGAGAACCCGTCGAGAAGTTTGGCCTTTTGAGTGGCACGTTTTTCACTACCACGTCCTATCCACCATCAGCTTAGTGGGTTCCGTTACTTTTAAATTTTCTTTTTTATTTTACATTTCAGAGACACGAACTTTTATTTGTTTATTTTTCTTCTGATGTGCGGAGAAATGTGCAGGTCACGACACCTCTTGGCGCCTCGTTAGATATTTGCGTTATATTTCTGTCAAACTTGTTTTCGTGCTGCAAACTGGGACTAGTCATTGCATACTTTGATCGGCTAACGTTACTTCCAAGAAAAAAATGCAGAAATATTTCGACGAAGCTCGTACTCATGATTAATATACACGCTGGTATTTCATTCTGAAAGCATTGACTGCTACCTGGCAAATGCGTAGCGACCACTAAGCAACGACTCATGGAAAGAGTAGCGTGAAATAAATCCATCTGATTTCATTTTTTTTCGTTGTTTATTACTCCCCACTTTGCCACGATATGCCGGGAAGAGGCACTGTCGGCTGATTATAAATTAAACACAGAAAACGAAAATACAGTGCAGATTTGAGGGATTCTCCCCGGTCTGAACACTCTGACTGCGAAAAGAACCAGGCCAGTGGCATATTGTTTTCTGTTACCACATTTGTCTTCAGAATGATTGGGAGGGGGGGGGGAACAAAGTTTTTTTTTCTTGTTCAGAATCACCTTTGGAGTCCCTGCTTCATCTCATGACGTTTAATGTCAGCGCTTGGCGTCATGCGCAAAGTGCCGAAACAAATAATAGGCTGGTGCTACACGTCAACTCAATACCAAAGTTAGTCAAAAGGGGGCGCTACAGCTTGAATTAATACCAAAATAGGTCGAGACAGAGCATCAGTGCATTTCAAATAAACTATTCTCTTTCTGCAATGAACGTCGAGCATGCTGCACGTTCGGAACGTCAGCGCTTGATTGGCTGTGAACGCCCGCGTCGCCGAATGAGGGTTCATTGGCCTGCAAAAACTAGCGAAACGATAGCGAGTTACCAGCGCCGGGAAATGGTAGCGGAGGCAAATATCCAGATATGGCCCCCTTCAGCAAGTTCTGAAGCTTCTCTGCAGTACACCTCAAGCAGATAGGCGAGTTGGGCAAGTTGGTGGATGTTTATGGTTGAATATCAGCGCAGTGTCACTTCTCTGTTCGTAGTTAACCCGTTGCGCTGTAAAATATTGTACCATATACACCACCTGAAGTGAATGGCGGACGTTTAAATAATAATAATAATAATAATAATAATAATAATAATAATAATAATAATAATAATAATAATAATAATAATAATAATAATAATAATAATAATAATAATAATAAATATCTCATTATATAGCCCCAGGTTTAGGAAGTTCTAAGAAATATTGATTTGAGAGGGCTTTCCTTGAATAAGACGCCCGCCTCGGTGGAAAGGTCGCTACGTTCTTCATGTCCTCATTGAAACGTCGCGTGTTGGATTAGAGCCGTGGTGGTTGCAATTAGATGGAGGCGAAATGGTAGAGCAGCGTTCACTGTGCGATATCCGTGCAAGTTAAAGAACATCAGATTGTCTAAATTTTCGGAGGCCTCCACATTGGCATCTCTCATAATCATATCTTCGTTTTAAGACTTGACACCGAACGTGTTATTATTATTATTAATATTATCATTATCATTATTATTATTATTATTGGTGAAACAATTTTGAAACACACAGAGCAAGTATTGACGGGAAGACACACAGCGCCTTCCTCTGTTCGGTTCGGAAAACGACTCTTGTAAGAAATAAAGACACCTGCACAAACGCACACACGCACGAGCTGACATGAGGTTCAGATGCTCCGCTTTCTACAAATAACACTCGAACACTGTCGCGAAAATTTTCGAGCGTTGTTCGGGATATAATGTGAGGGCAAATAGTTGTCTTTCGCACCATATACATTTACGATTACTACACGACGGGTTATTATGATACGAAAAAAAGAAACTTTTTTGCGTCAAAAGTGTGCAAAAATATTTTTTCTCTTCTTTCTTACTGATGCTATTTCTTTTATGTGTCCATAGCCTCCGCAGCAACAGCTTGAACTTATACTCCCCCCCCCCCAAAAATCAAGGAGTTAGCACAGTTCTCGTTGCACACTGAACTCCTACTAAAACTTTAAAATAAAGGCACAAATATAGATGTCAAGTGCAGAATAATTCAAATGCCATTACAGTAAAACAAAGTTTTGTCCACATATATATTTATGCGCCAAGCGCTAGACATTTTTTTGTGTGTGTGTTGGAGTAGACATCGCATTTCAGTCGATGTTTACAGAGAAAATATGTGCGCGCGATTGAATTACGTTTCCCGCATGCTCATTCTCTTTGTTCTCAACACCCAGTGGTGGTAGACACAAAGACCTCCCAATGGTGTTTACTTTGAATTCCCACTTCTGAATTCGCCTTCTCTTGCTGCCGCAATTTAACGCCGAAATTTACGTTGTGTTTGAATGGTTCAAATACTCAAGGAAAACAACGAATCCTGTAAACATAACGGATCGCTATGTGCCGTCGCCTGCTGCTTTCAGTAACATTTGACGCACCACACAAGTAGTCGGAGAACTGCAGGTGTCGGCCACTCTTCTTCGAAGAAGAGAATCGGATATGTTCCTCCTCGATCACACTTCAAGAACGATATATTACCGCAATATTAACTGTTATAGGTCCTTTAACGAGGCGGCAAAAAAAGCCTCACGTCGCATTGTTTCAACCAGTTTGAATCTTGAGGCTATTTCCGGTGCTCTGACGTTTCCGGAGAAAAATTCCAGTTTTACTTTTGAAAGTGAAGGGTAATTTAGTCGGTTGCAATGTGTGCACTTTTGAAGCGCAGTTTGCAAACGCATTGTCAAAAAATGCGAAAACTAACCTACGGTTCATCGGCTGCCTTTAGTTTAAATATCGATGACAACGTAAAACAAAGCATTATCTCGTCTGTGAGTATTACGACCATGCGTGTTTCGACTGGTCATGTTTTTCCAGGGACTCATTTGGTCTGGCTATAGACACGCGTGAATTCTGCATGTCCATGTCGCCATCAGCGTGCCACTCTCAGTGGGCAACATCACAATACTTTACACAACACTACATCTACTGTACTATATGTCAACAATCTCTCTTCACAATACCGTATTCGTTTTTACCGTACGGTTTTTGACCACAACTGGCCCTACCACCGCTAAAAAAACTCTATGACTTCTTCACCTGCTTCTTTTTTTCATCATCGTCATCATTTTCATAATAATATTATTATTAATATTATTATTATTATTTATAATATTATTAGCCCATATAGTGCATGTAGAACGTTTTAAACATGAATCCTGGCACTAAAACCCCGGCTTCATTGCCACCGCATCAACTACATTGTTAACGCGACAGCGTTAAAGATCTCGCATCGCAGGAATTTTGGTGCAGGTGTTAGCATTGCTGGCTGTTAGTGAAAAATATTTACCTTATTCATGACTAAAAAATTGAACAAGACGCAAATAAAGTATAGCAAAGATGTTCAACTTCGGTGAGGACCGAACCCAGGCTGTCTGCTCGGCAAACAGGCATTCTACCGCAAAGCTGCGGTATGGCGTCAGAACACTTCAGAAAAATAAAAGCGCTATATGATTGTCATGTAGAGTAAGAAGACTCCGTAACGCACGTAAGATTGCGTGGAAGAAGCGTACATTTACGCCAGGCATCAAAACGTATGAATGTCAATGAGCGGGTTCTCTGAAGGTCCGCGCATTGCAAAGCGCTCAGAAAGATTTATTGATCATCAGCTGCAGAAAACATCTACAACGGGAGCAGCTACGTTGGTTTGCGTATTGTCTTACGGACGTGTACTGGGCCCTTTGACGATTCACTAAAAGAAAAATTATGGTATACATCGCGAACAGAAACGAGGCTAGCGATTGAAAAAACGATGAAAGTACATGGGGCCGGTCACGGTATCGCCTTCTACGCGTAATCGCCACGCTAAAGTGTACTCCAAGATGTTTTTTCAAGACTGTCTTTTTCAAGGTTGCAAACCAAATCTCCTAAAATACGTCCAATCAATGCTGAAAAACAAAGGAAGCATTGCGATGAAGTTGGCTTCTCCCTACTAACTTTACACCTGTTGTGAAGCCAATTTTAGCGGACGTTCTTTATCACGGATACACACGCATGGATGCAAAATAAGCAATGCACAAAACACACACACACACACACACAAACACACACACACACACACACACACTTCGGCGAACCGAACGTGCAAGTGAACACGTAAGATACAAAAAAGAACAAAGGAGGGTCAAAGCTCACGACTAATGATATATGGCACCCCGAATATTTTGGCGCAGATGGTATTTCATGCACTTTCGTTTCAACGTAAACAGTTTGAAATGCACCCAAGCAATTTTTTCGAGAAAAAAAGTAAAAAAACAACAAAAAGGTGTGTCTATATTTCTAGGAATCTTTTAACCTAAAGGTGAAACCTGTGTTCGAAGTAATACTAGTTGCGATGTCCTGAAATTCAAGTGCATAATTTTAATTATTGCATACTCACACTTCCGTGTGTCACTAAATACTTCAATTCACACCACACCAAGTTGCTTCTGGATTTATTTCTTTTGTTCCTGGTTTTATTCATGGTTTTATGCGCTAAATCCAGGACATCATTGCGAGAAACGCCGGATTAGAAGACTACAAAAATTTCGTCAACCAGGGGTTGTTTGACGTCCACCTGAATGTCCACCTGAATGTAAGCACTCGGGCCTCTAATTGTAGAGGCTCAGGGTACCGGTGATGCGTGAGAGAACTTTCTTAGCGAGGCTATAAGGGAAAGCGTAGTGGAAATCACCCGATACTTCGCATTACATCAATTCTCCTAGTACGTAGGATCAGCCGGATTTTTCTTCTTTTTAAGCTAAAATCATTCAGTGTAGCAGTATAGTGGTGAATGACGCTATTGAATCACTGACTTCGCTAATTAATAAAGGGATACCCGTACAGTGCTTCAGTTATGAGTAATTATTGAAATAAACTGAAGATGAAGTCGGTTACTTTAGTGTACATGGTGATTAGCATATGCCGAAACAAGATAATAGATTTAACACGACCTGTAAAACTTTCTAATAGGAACGGCTGCACATAGCTTGTAATTTAAAGTTGAAACACAGCGCTCTTTCATTTATGCTTTTTCTCGCAAACGATATCTTCTTGGGATGATAACTTCACATAAAAGAGCTGAGGTTGAAGTTGGTCACTGCTTGTCTGGTGTAGGGTTGACATTTTGTTTGCAATTTTGTTACTACGGCATCATAACATAAATATTAGGGGCATGCGAATAAAACATTTGTAACATCGAAGCAAAATCGAGTAATGAAAACCAAGCGCCAATCGAATAGAACATTTTCGAATAAGAATAATACAGCTACTGATTTCTGCGTATCACCGGAGGTCATTCTACTTCACTATTTTTTTATACTATTACCAGTTCCGAGCCCAAGAATTTTTCATCGCTTCAAGATTCGATCTTGCCCGGAACTTCTTTCACCTCACATGCAGTTATTTAGTCTAGTCCCGAAGTAGGGAAGTAATAATACCTGGTTTCTTAAGTTCCAAAGCCACGGTTTGAATATGAGGCGCAGCGTCGTGGAGAACTCCGGAAGTGTCGACCATGTGGTGTTGGTTAACGTGCACCGAGATCACACAGTTCACGGGCATGTACCGATTAGCCTTCACCGAAATGAGACAGTCGTCACCGAGATCGAACTCGCGACCCTAAAGCAGTCGAGCAGAGTAAGCACTCATCCACCGCGGCAGAAGGAAGAAGGAAAAGCTGCTACGTTCGAGGAGCAGTGACACAGTTGCGCATATAATAATTTCTATAGGCTAAAAGAAGGCAAAAAAAAACCGCAGATGCCACGTACCTGAGAATCCACGGTATGCGAATCATGCAGAGGAAAGATGACCTTGTTGCATTTTTTTATTGAGCGACACGTAATAAAATGACGCTAAATACATTTACAAATGTTGCACGCACAGATATTTGATGAAGATTTGCAGATGTTTACATAACCAATTGGTTGGCCTTGCAAAACGATGTCAACTGGAACATGGGCATTTGCAACACCAGAGGCTGATATGAAGCGCTGATGCTCGCGAAGATGCTGGCCTCGGACACTGCTAGATACATCAATTTCGGCGCATGGCAACTAACCACATCTGACGTTAACCCGACGTGACGGCTGTGTCAAAATAGTACATGTGTAATGTTTATAAAATTGGGTAGGCAGCACTGCAACCACTATTAACATTTCACGAAGATCAGAGTCTATTTGAAAAGTAGTTCCAAGACCTGCCTTGCTCTGTGGTAAAATTCTTCATTGGCACCCGGAATGCTTGGGTTCGTTTCCAGGTGAGACTCGTCGGGTCGGTGTTACCGACATCGAGTATTTATCAAGACTTGTGCGTTAAAATTTACCATGTGTGTTCTTGTCGTTCCTGGGTAGATACCAAGTGTTTATCACCTGTGGCACATGCCCGCACACTAGCAGCACACACCCGCCCGTGGGTATGTGCCACCGTCTGGCAGGAAGTGTTTGACGACGTACGTGACGGGACTGTGACATAATCCATGTCTTGACAAGCACGTCGTATTCGTCAAAACATCTTACCCTCTCATGCTAATTTTTGTTCACGCCAAATATATGGGATGACCACGAGAGCACCTAAACGTAAGCGGCTAGATAGATAGATAGATAGATAGATAGATAGATAGATAGATAGATAGATAGATAGATACGCTCAATGTCGCTAAAGTTCACTAAGAAATGCTTCGCATTTGAAAACAACAATTCACTAAACACACAATAGAGCTGATGTGTTAACTTCGTCATCACAGTTTATTCGTCTCAAGCATTCTTCCTCAATTAGAAAGAGCAATGAGAACAGATCGATGTTTATTACAGGCGTTTCATCTTAGGCTAACCCATATTTGGCATACTTTTTTGGCATTTTTTCTTCATTTTGCAATGAGCGGCCACTAGGTTCAGCGGTGTTCTTGCATGTAGTTTTAGACACTCTGTGGCGACACGTTTAACGCCTTCATACACAGTGACATGCTCTCGCTATTAAACTCACTGGTGCAGCCGCCAGCCTCATTGACTCCAACGCTTCGATGCGTGACCTCGGCTCACTTAGATAAAGCTTCTATACCTTCGGAAAAGTACAGCATTCTTTTGATCTGCACTGCTTCCTCCTCTCCCCAGCTCGAAAGCAAACTGCAAGCTGGTGGCGCGTTACAAAGGGCGCCACTGTCGCAAGCGAAAAAAAAAGCAACGCGCCGGAGAGGAGGTGGCGAGAGGGAGAGCAGATGGCGCTACATTTAGGAAGTATAGGGGCTTTATGCTGGATGGATGGATATGGCTATACCCTTTAGATCGGGCGGTGGCTAGCGCCATTAGGCCGTAATACTTAATGAACCAAAAATTAGATTCATTTTTTGTGTAAATAGTGAGGTTGAGGATTCGTACTTGGCAGTGAAGGGTTTAATTTTCACTCGTGCCTTGATTTAAGTCACCAATAAGATAACCTCTTTCTAGTTAATTCTACCCGCTTAAAGTCTATTTTGCCCTCCCTGTCCCTAAACCCCAGTGCTTTGAAAAACTCTGCGCCATTATCCTGAACTATAGGGTGAAGCGCTTTACAGGACATTATCAAGTGTCCGGCCCTTTTCTCTTTCTCTCCACATGCTCTGCATACCGTGTAAACACTTCGTATTTGGCCCGATATGTCTCGGTTCGTAATACTCCCGTCCTGGCCTCAAACAATAGAGAAATACCCCGAGTATTATCATAGATCCTTTCCTTGGCAATTTCCTGCTTAAAAGTTCGATAGATCTCTAGTGCGGACTTCTTAATCATGCCGATTCTCCACATATCGGTCTCAGCTTCCTTCACCTTCTTCATAACTGATATTTGTTTTTGGTTTGGCCCCCTGCTGTTTACTAAGTATATACCAGTCAATTTGAATGGTTCGCTTCGTCAATTTTGTATCTACATTCTTCTTGTACAAGTAGCTGAATACCTTCCTAGTACAACGCTCCTCCTTGATTTCTCTCAATCACTTCTCAAATTTTATCTTGCTGCTAGCTTCTCTGCCCTCAAATGATGTCCATCCCATATCACCTTGTACTCCCTGATTTGGGGTATTCCCATGAGCTCCTAAGACAAGCCTACCTATTCCACGCTGCTTAATTTCTAATCTTACTTGAACTTCTGATCTCATGCACAAGACCGCATTGCCGAACGTCAGGCCAGGAACCATGATCCCTTTCCATATTGCTTTCACAACATTATACCTATTTGCCCCGCCGCGGTGGTCTAGTGGCTAAGGTACTTGGCTGCTAACCCACAGGGCGCGGGTTCGAATCCCGGCTGCGGCGGCTGCATTTCCGATGGAGGCGGAAATGTTGTAGGCCCGTGTACTCAGATTTGGATGCACGTTAAAGAACCCCAGGTGGTCTAAATTTCCGGAGCCCTCCACTACGGCGTCTCTCATAATCATATAGTGGTTTTGGGACGTTAAACCCCACATATCAATCAATCAATCAATCAATCAACATCATACCTATTATAATTCCACAGTGCCCTGTTTTTCATCACCGCTGCATTCCTGTTACTTTAGTCGTCACGTATGTTTCGTGTTCCCTTAGGTACTCGGCCCCATTGCTTGTCCATACGCCCAGATAATTGTATTTCTCTGTTATATCTCTGGCATGACCTCCTGTATTCTAAGCTCAATACCTTCATTGTCATTAAAAATCATGACTTCTGATTTTTCTTTACTGATCTGAAATCTAACCTATCTACCTCATTACCGCAGATGTCCACCAATCTCTGCAAACCTTCCTTGTTGTCGGCCATTAGCACTATATCATCTGCGTACATCATTGCTGGTAGTGCCTGTTCAATAAGCTTTTCTTGTTTGACGAAAGAATGGTTGAAGCCAAGTCCACTTCTCTTTAATTTGGCCTCTAAACCTTGTAGGTACATCATGAATAATAAGGGTGACATGGGACACCCCTGCCTAAGCCCCCATTTTACCTCTGCAGGCTTGGATACCTGTTTTTCCCACTTTATAACTACATTGTTACTTCTATAGATATCTTTAAAAGATTAGTGACTCCATCTTCCACGCCTAGTGTGTCCAGTATTCCCCACAATTCCTCTTGAACCACACTATCGTACGCTCCCTTGATATCTAAAAATGCTAGCCACAGGGACCTGTGTTCTTTTTCTGCTATTTCGATGCACTGCGTCAGTGAGAACAGATTGTCTTCCAACCTCCTGTGTTTCCGAAACCTATTCTGCAGTTCCCCCAGCACCCCCTCATCCTCTATCCATGCCTGCAGTCTTTCCTTAATAATCTGCATTGCCAGCCTGTAGACCACTGATGTTACTGTTATAGGACGGTAGTTGTTTATGTCAGCTTTGTCTCTCTTTACATTATAGATCATGCTCATCCTGCTAAGTTTCCATCTATTGGGGACTTCACCATCGATTATTATTTTGCTCACTGCCTCTCTCAAAGCCTGCTTAGACTTCGGGCCCTAATGTCTTTATCAACATAATTGGAATGCCATCTGGGCCTGTTGATGTACTACTAGGAACCCTCTTCTCAGCCCTTTCCCACTCTTGTTGTGAAAATTGAGCCATTGCGCCACTTGATTCATTCTTGTCTATTGTGTAGCATAAGGCACATTTTTGTTGAAACTTTTCTGTCACCCTTGCTCCTATATATTAAATAGCTTCGTCCACTTCTAGCCTAGCACCTTGAGCTGTAGTTACAAACCTCTGCTCTAGGCTCGTCTCATTCCTTAGGGAGTTTAGATGGTTCAATTATTTCGCAGTTGCATTTGTATTTTTTTATTTACTTCTGCCAGCTCCCTTTCTTCTAATCTTTTCATTGATCAGCAGGGATGCATCCCTTTACAGCTTAGAAAGATTTTCCATTTTCTTTCAACAACTTCCGTCGGTTCACCCCGCTGCTTAACATGTCTGTGTTCCCTAGAGGCTTCCTGACGTTTTGCTATGGCTCTCCTAACTTCCTCATCGCACCAACTTTTGGGTTTGTGTCTTCTTTTCCGGGGTCACTTGTCACTTGCCTTATCAAACTCTAGCACAAACAATATAATTAGATTCGTGTATGTCCACACTGTTTTATTATCCTCAGTGATTACTTTCTCAATTTGTTTAGTAGCTATTTCTACTTGCGTTTCTGAATAAAAATTTTTCCTGTAGTTCTCATTTTGTCTCCTTCCCACTTTCACGGCTCTTCCAAAACAGCTTGATACGTTTGTGATCACTACCTAGACTTCAGAAGCCACCTTCATCTATGTGCATTCCCCTGAGCTCATCATACATCCTATGGATCATCAGCAGGCAATCTATCGTCGACTGCAGCCTTCCTACCTTCCATGTTATTTGACCTTCACACTTCTCGGTACTGTTGCAAATGATCAAATCATGCCTTTGACACATATCAATGATCATGTGTCATGTTGGGTCGGTATACCCATTTATATCTTCTATGTGTGCATTCATATCTCCTAGTATAATTATCTCGCACTCTCCTCCTAACTCCTCATTGTTCTTTGATATACACTCTACCAATGCCTGGTTTTCCTCTCTGGCCTTTGCTCTCGTCCTCAAGTACACGAAACCAAATAGCGTCATGTGCCTTGCCACTTTCCCTTTTAGCCATAAATGTTCCTTGCACTCCTGCTTGAACCTTTGCCAATCTGTACTTTAATGAATCAATGCCCAAATAACACCCTCCTTTCTGCTGCCTTCTGTTCTATTACACTATGCTCACGCATAGTCCGAGTTGTTAGGAGTTTCTTCCATGTCCCTAAGATGTGGTTCAACAAAACCGTATACCATCGGCCTCTCCTCCCTTACCTGTTCTTCTATCTGTTACCACTTCAGCCTGTTCGTGCCACCGTGAATGTTAATATACCCTATCTCTGAATTGGCTTGGCGCTCGTGGCTACTTCTATTTCTGCACCGGACTCTACCTATCTTAGATACTGGTGCCACTTTGGAATAGTATCTGTTCATACCACCTGTCAAGAGTCTCCCTGGTTGTTTTCCTCGTTACTAGCTATCCTGCGCCCCTAAGGGCCCGTGTGCCCCCCCCCCCTCCAAAAGCTACTGCGCGTCCTGAAAGTCGCCAACCCACCTCATGACTTAGCCGCCCATCGAAGGGAATTCTGTCTCGTTGAAAACCACCCCACCTATGCACCTCTCTGTTTATTTCTACCACCTCAAATCCTTTCTCTCGACTCATCCGCCATATTTCTTGGTTTGCGTTTACAACCGCTTTTTGCTGGTTGCTGTCACACAGCGGTACCTCCGGTATCGTGCATATCACTACCTGTACCTGAGGAGAAGTGGTGCGCATGTTATCGACCCCTTTCACCAGTGTGGTTGCTATTCCTACTGTATCTCGATTTAGGACATCGTTTAAAGCACCTGAAATTATCACGAGGTTTCGTCTGTCAGCTGTAGTTTTGAGTTTTGCACTCGCTTGCCTCATGACTGCTTCCAGCTTGCGTCCTGGGAACGCCTCTACTACAACCGTCTTGTCACCTCTTACCCTCTTTTTGATTGCTTCTGTGCATCAATATAAATTCGAGTCCCCGGCGATTATCACATGCTTTGACTTTTCAGCTGGAGCGTTCTGCACCGGGGGGTTACTTGCACCTGTCACGCCGGCTGCTTTGTCCCCTCCCAGCCCCACCACTACTTCGCTGAAGCAGGGCCTTGCGACAATTGAACCGGCTGAACCTGTTTTTCCAAACTTGCTTGCTCTTTCTTTTCCGCCGTTCTGGTTGCCGGTTCCCTGCTGTTCTTTCCGTATGCCACTACTTTGTTCAGCTTTGCTAGTGCTTCCTTGGCCGACTTCAGCCTTCCTCCCATTGCCATCGTTTTCTCTTGCTCTGTCTCCAACGCAGTCTCCAGCTCGGTGATTTTTATCAGCAGTTCAACTGAGCAAGCATAATTTTCTCCATTTTTTTCTCGACCTCACAATGCCCACTGCTCGCGTCAGCCTCTTCTCCATCTGCGTCTACACTTGGGTCCATTTTCAAACCCACCCCGCATCCTGAACACTTTACAGTCTTTTTAACCATGTCTTTCGGACATCAATTGTGCCTAGGACGTGTATTACTCGATAATAACAAAACTCGAGCCCTGCCCTACGACAAAGAGAACGTCTAAGCTATACTACTAAAATTTGCCTGTTTAATGTACATGCACCTCCCCCGCGGGGTTGCAAGGGAAAAAAACAACAACGAAAAACCAAATACACACACGCGCATCAACTAAGAAATACCTGGTGACTGACCCCCGAAAAAGCCGTACAATGTAATAAGTGCTACAAAGATTTTAACTGCTGCCTTATTGATTATAAAGACAAGCTCAAAACATGCAAAACCACTTATCTGCGCAGTCGATCGGGAGCGCTGAAAAAATACGTCCATCCACCGTGACAGTTCGAACCGCGAAACGGTTGGACTGAGGTAAGCGCCGCCAAGCGTTGAAAATTATATGCTCACTGCAGTTGACGATAGATGGAGCACGTGTTGCATTCACAAGTAGATTTCTGCTTACAGTCTGCCTCATTCTTCATGCAAATAAACCTCCGTTTCTGTCTCTATGAACGCATCTCCTCACTGTTGAACATCAGCTATGTGGACGACGGCAGGGAGCAAGCTACGCTAGAGAATTGCCGAACATCCACGCCTTATAACTGGTGGTAGCGGTGGGATGCCATCCACTCTAAGCGCTGACAGCGCCTTCTATTATATACATGACCGTCACACGCACCCAGGCGCATTGTCTCGGTTTATTACAATATTTTCAGTTCAAATTAAAAAATTTTGAAAATGCCAGTCCTTTGTCTTTCCTTCGTTTGTCACATATACTGTAAAACATAAAGTTATGAAAGTGCGAATAGCTTTCACGGTGCTTTTTACTGAAGGTCATCATCAATATCAACATTCTGAGTATCATCATCAACATGAAGATAATTTTTCTAATAGTTTTTACGGTGCTTCTTACCGAAAGTCATCATCAGTGTTATCATTTCGAGTATCATCATCAACACGTAGACAATTGGCGAATAGCTTTCACGGTGCTCTTCACTGAAAGTCATCATCAGTATCATCATTTCGAAGATCGTCATCGACATGAAGAGAATTTTACAAACAGTTTTCAGGGTGCTTTTTTACCAAACTTGATTATCAGTATCATCATTCTGAGTATCATTTTCAACGCGAAGACAATTTTGGGAATAACTTTCACGGTGCTTTTTATCGAACGTCATCTTTGGCGTCATCATTTAGAGTATAATTCATGAAGATAATTTTGTTTCTTTCATTTGTTAACTTCCTCGAATGGTCCCGTGACCTGCGTTATTACTACTTCTTCTTCTTCTTCTACTACTACTACTACTATTACTACTGCTACTACTACTACTACTACTACTGTTACGACCACTTGTCGGCCGTGTTGGTGAAGTGGTTGCTGTGCTCGGCTACTGACCCTAAGATGGCAGGTCTGATCGTGGCCGCGGCAGTCGCATTTCAGTGGAGGCGAAATGCTACAGGCCTCTTATGTGCGATGTCACTGCACGCTCAAAGAACCCCAGATGGTCAACAATTTCTTGAGCCCTTCACTATGGCATCTTGAATTAAATGGTGGTTTCGGAACTTAAAACTGAATAACTTACTACAACAACAACAACAACAACAACAACAACTACTACTACTACTACTACTACTACTACTACTACTACTACTACTACTACTACTACTACTTACGACGACGATGACCACCACCACGACGGTACAGGGTAAATTAGGAATTATTCGCGGTAATATAAATGTGTACCTTAATAATACGCCTTTTGAAGGGGATGTTGCTCACTCACCAAGCAGTGGTGACTTGTGCCAGTATCCGTCTCGCACCTCGACAAAGTCGGTCTCGCAGTTGTCCGACTCGTAGATGTCCAGCTGGGTGACATTGAGCACAATGCGCTCGCCGTGTGTCGCCGTGATGCGCCACTCGCAGTGATCGCATCCGGACGGCGGTGTCACGCTGTTCACCAGCTCCGGGGACGCGATCAGGCCGCTTGGCTCCTGCATGGTGCGGCCGCACACTGCGTACGGCCAAACATCCGTTAAGAAGCGCTCATTGTGCAATTACGTCTGCACAGGTGGCTTTTAGTGCAATGCCAAGCGCGTACCGAAGTAAATTCAGTATCGCGAAATACCGCATTTTCACGTTTTTTTAACTGAGTTTGCTTGAGAAATATACCTGGCGTTAGAAGAGAATGTGTACTAAGAAATACAAATATTGTGGTAGCATATAAAGTGGAGAGTTGTGACGAAATGGCCCCAAAGGAGGCAGAAATAACGTGTTTACTAAGATGAGCCTTCAGTTAGGCAATGTAGTGGTCAAGGTAAAAATATGGCAAACACGATATACAATCTGTGGTTAGTTTATATAAACGTTCTTTATCTTGATTTCATTTTAAGCAAAAAAATGTTTTCAACTTAATAACGAGAATATATTTTTTGGAGTTTCTTTTCACTGCATGAAACGTTGGCGCAAGATAACAGCGGCCGCCTCTCCTGAGTGAATAATACAAAGTGCACAACTTCTACACAAAGTCTCGCTAGTTTTCATACCTCGAAACGATCGTTGGCCAATCTCAGATATCACAAGACAGCAACGATATTACAACACAGCCCACGGAAATCCCAAACGTCTTTGAAGTCGTGTGTTCGACTTGCAGGAAAGGCTGTGGAAGGTGGTCGCAAAGTATGCTATCATTGTCGTCTTGGGCGCTTGCAACCCTATAGCATGCGTAATGCTGATCTGTCCCATGATTCCAAAGGGACTTGTTTTTGGCCCAGTCGGTGCTTACTTGGTGCAGATGACTGAGGCGCAGTAAATACTTCCTGACACGGGGAAAGTAGGAAAGAATTCTGTTGGCGCTGTTTTTTCCTTCTCTTTTGCTCTCCCTCTTTCACGACATGTTTATTGCGCCTCCGTCATCTGCAGCGCACCATGATGTATCACTATCACGTAGGCCCCGTTATTCAGTTTTCTTGGCAGGTTGAGTGCTCAGAATAGCCACCTATAGGGTTTTATTCAAAGAAAGGGATGCTGTGTGACAGCCGTCATGTTACCCTGCCAGAAAAGAAACGAAACATTTTACTGGCTCCACGTGAGGGGCAGTAAAGCTGTCCTTCGGTGCAACATAGTCGTTAATCTCTTTGCCATCCTTTTCAATGCCATCTGAAATAGGAGAATGTCAGTCTAAGATGTAGAACAACGCAAATCATCAACAAAACGTAAGATTCCTAATCTAGATGACAGTACTCTAGCTAAATCAATGGTGCGGCAGTGAAAAACAAAGCATCAAAGTACTAATATTAGCTATAAAGAAAGCTATCGCAAAACGTCCCCGATAGTTTCGAGTCGTAGAACATAACAACTTGAGCCTCACTGAGAGATTTATACTTTGCTGTCGTCCTCTGTATCCCTTACTTTTCTTTCGCACTCATTGTGAGAATGATACAGACCGGTGGTAATATAAAGCAACCTTTCCTGTAGCCTGCAAAGCAACCTGTAAACCACGCCATGTAAGGCAACCTTTCCAGCTCAATTTCTTCCTCTTTATGACTATGAAATATTGACTATCCCAGTTTGCTCTCTACTGTTCATCACGCTCTATCCTCTACCTCAGTGGTTGTCTCTTAACGCCTAACGTTTCTCGCTTCATCGTGGTTCCCATCTATAGTAAATTTTCTTCGCTGGCCACCAATTTTCTGCCTCCTACGTTGCGAAACCGGCTGCGTGCATTCATATTTCGACTCAAATAAAAACGAACTGGATTCAATCTTCCACCATACTGCTCCGCCGGCAACACCGTGCCGTACAATCCCGCGTAGATCGAGTGAGGGCACGAAATGTACGAGGCGACGTTTCCAGTCTCCGAGTATTGAAAACTTGTGCAGAGAAGAAAAACTGAAGTGCAAAAAGAAAATGTAACTATGGCACACGGACTTGGTCGGGATCACGTAAAAAAAGCAAGCTAACGCAATAACTCCGCAGTGCGCACACAGCGGTAGTGTGTATATATTGCCGAGAACACTCGTATATCTCTATGCACTGGTGGCGATGCTGATGCTGCGCGACGGAAGCATTTAACTGTTGCCGCTCCGATACCAGCGATGCGTACCAATGCTCAACAGCGCGCGAAATTCAGAGTCTCGCTCGAAGGTGCAAGCTGATGCATACCGTGCGTCCTGGTGCAAACGCAGTGAGGCGAGCGCGTTCACCGAAAACTGCAAATTCACCACACCCGTAGGTTGTGCTCCCCGTCTCTCTTTCCTCGCGATGCGTTACCGATCCAGGCTTGCTGTCGAGCTATGTGAGGCTCCAGTAGAACGTATATAAGAAAAGAATCAGATTGTCGTTTAGCGGTCGCTCGATGAAACGAACATTAAAATTCTGCGCCTTCGCGAATGTCGAAAAATCCCGTGGGAAAAAAATATCAGTGGCGACGGTGTGAAGGTGGGCGACAATTTAGGATACGCGAAAAGATGAACGGAACTGCCACAGACATTGTCGCTCAGCTATTCACGAGCCAGTGACAACACCGAGCGATTTCTGTCGTTCCCCGGCTATTACGGCTCGGCAAAAAGCGTTCGATATACGCCGGCTTCTGCTGCTTCACTGCATATATAGTGGTTACGCCATTCTACTCTCTGGCATTTAGATAAGGCGAGTGAGAAAGAGCAAATAGGTGAACACCTCACGCTAGATCCGATTAGAGTGAGCACTGGCGTGCCTACTTTATTGTAACAGCGGTTCGCATCGCATTAAGAGCCCCCCCCCCCCACACACACACGATTTCTCGTCAACACAAGGCATAGGAGCGCAGCAACAATCGAGTTATTCACGAATTGCGTGAACCGTGCTGCTGAACTGTTTGCCCATATTAGGCTTCTCTTCCAGCAGTTGTAGCCTATAGAATCTGCGCCAATGAGAACAATATGAAAGCAAAAGAAAAACAGTTTCGGATATACTAAATATGCCACACAGTTCGCGCGACAGCTAATGACTGTAGACGCGAACATCGTCTCGCTGGAACAGCCGTCGACCGATAACTCCACGATTCCACGACGTGTGTTGCCAGCAATGCAGCTCAAACCCTCCCCACCTCCCCGAGCTCTAAGTCGAAAAAGAGTTACACCGGCAAGCTATGCCCTGTAGAAAACGAACGCCGAATGTTGCACGCAAAAAAGTCAAATAATAATATGCGCATAATTGCACCTAATTTTGTTAGGAAAATGAAAACATGGTGACAGTGAGACAGCGAGTGCACAGCAGACCGTATACATTACACACTTCCTTGAATGGCGTTCGTAGTGAGTACGTCGGTTGTCGGAAGCTTGAAAACATAAGTGTCGCTTCAGGTTTAGTGTGACATAAGTGTCGCTTCAGTTTAAAACGCTTTGTAGCTGCTTTTACTTCCGTATGCCTCAAACAGGTATGTAATTGTACTTGTGTGAGAAATGAATAAATATATAAATAAATAAACATTTCTTGTGCTTGCGATTTATCTGCTTATAATGTTTCCTCTTTAGGAATGGATCTAAAAAGTGATTTGTGAAATTACCTTGTTTAATGCTATGCATATCTCTCGCAAGGTAAATGTAGCAGTGGTCGGGCACGAGCGCATACTCGACTACACAAGGAGGAAAACGAAGTCGCAATGGAACAGATGTTGAATATATCACGGCAATAAGATATCGAAAATCAGCAATCTCCACTGATACGATAGAAAAAGTAATTACACGGACAGACTATAACCACCTCATGTTTCCATGGCAACACCACTGGAGTCAGTCCAGAAAGCTCGAAGTCTTAATTACTAAATTTCGATGTCGTGTCCCCCCTCTAAACCTGTATCTACACAGAGCTGGTCAGACAACATCACCCCTCTGCGCATTCTGCGGAGAAATGGAATCACTAGATCATTATTTTTTGTATTGTCGCCGCTACGAGATACTTAGAAAAAGGTTACTAGTTATGCAATTTCAGAAAATAGGCCTTATATTAACGGTGGAAACGGCGCTAAGCTTTGGCGCCTCAGCTTTGGGACATTGCCACAGGGATGTTTTCAATGCCGTTTGCAATTATATTCAGGCAACCAAGCGTATACCATTGTGATCTTCAATCAAAAAAAAATTATTTATTACTCCCCAGGGCAGAGTGAAGTGAACGCAGCTGAGTGCTAATCATAACACCTCAAATCTCAAAATTGCTCAAATTGATTCTTTTTTTTCGTTTGCTCTTTTTATGTTGTTTTTATTTTTACATTAATCTCATTATAATACCAATTCATTAAACATTGTTAAAATGATTACAGAAAAACTGCACTACACTTTCTTGGCCAATCCCCCTGAGTGGGTATGAGCCAGCCTCCCAGGGAAACAAAACAAAACAAAACAAAACTGCCAGCCGAGCAATCGCATACTTGGAAGTTACAGTAATCAAATTGGGATGCATACTACCGTCATTAAATGTCTACTTACACAGGCCTCGACTCATTTCATACCCCCAATGTATCTTCTTTCATGAAGCAAGAACGATCGCACGCTTCTACATGGAGTGTGGAAGATATCAGAACCTATGGCAAAGATTTCTCAAACCACCTTTTCAAATAGCCGCCTTGAGCTTTCTACATCGGCATTGCTCTTCCTGGGGTCGTCGGCACTAGGGCACTGTGACAAAGCCATTTACGAGGCTATAAATCAATATTTAAAGGAAGCAAAGAAAATGCCATGTTGAACTTATCTGGACATCTAAAACAATATGTTTCATTTATCCTATCACCCTATTTCTACCATTCAATTAGTTCGTAACATTAGGTAGCATTGCATTGAAAGACGCTAAACTTATTACAAATATTTGTTATTTGTTCAAATGAACTTTTTCGCATAGTTTTGCTCTTTTTTTCCTTTTTTCATCCTTTTTCATTATTTTTATTTGGGTTTATTTTGTTCCAGAATTTCTACTACGGCACGCCCCATGGCCTCTCCCCCGTGGTAGGTAGCGGCATTCTTCCGGGAATCATCCTAATCATCATCCGGCGTTGTGTCTCCATTTTTGTTACTATAGTGTGTACAGAGATCATCAGCCATGGTTGTGCTAGGAATCATTACAAATGCTCTCGCAAAGTCTCTGGAAAACTTAAAACTATTCTATTTCCTGGTTATTTCTTTTTTCACCTGTGTTTCGATGTCATACCCCATATGCACACGAACTCCTGGTTACATTGCGCAGTGGGGCCATGCGGGGACCCTGAGACGTAATATGAGCCGGAATATCCTGGTCGAATAAAGTTTTGCCTCCTCCTCGAGTTTTGCCTACGGTATGGCATTTTGTGTACATCGGTAGTGCCATTTAGTATACTACATAAGGTTCGGCATGTCGTAAACCTTCAGAGGGATAAAAAATGTTGTGGCTCGGGTGAGTTGGTAATCCATGAACTTAGCTTGTATTAGCGCTGACACAAGCTAAGTACTGCAGACAGAGTCGTGACAGACGTCATCAGAAAGGAAGTACTTGATCAAACCAACAGCCGCAGGGTGTGTGTGTGTGTGTGTGTGTGTATGTGTGCGAGTCAATACCTATAGAGACGAATATGAGACTTAACAATCTCACTTTCTGCATTTGAATAGATTCTCTTCACACTGGTGCGCAGCTGGGCTTAGGACTGAAGTGCTCTGTTTTAAAGATCATCGCACAGCATGCAGCTGTATTCTTTTTGAACCAACTGTACGCTGGAAAGCATTCTGCGATTCTTTAGACCCTCATAAACCGCTGTCATATATCTGGAGAACAGTTCGTGGTCTTCGCTCCTCTCCGCAACACCGGCACCCTTTTAAAGCTTTGGCACTCCATCATGAAAAAACAGAACTCGAGGTGGCTGGAAAATTTTGCACGAGAGTTGCCGGGAATATTATCAACGAGAGCATCGACGCCGTGATCGTTCCTGAGACACGATTACCAGAAATGGACATTCCATTCACCATGGAAGAACTGGAAGGTGCGTTGGTCACTTGTAAGCGCATGTCATCGCCAGGTCCTGATGGTATTACTTATAGTGCGTTGGGACACCTTGGACAAAAAGCCAGAAAAGAACTTTTAACATGCTTCAACAACTCCTGGCTCAGCGGCGGTGTTCCCCGAGAATGCAAAATAAGTTGATTAATACCACTTTTGAAATCGGAAAAATCACCATTGGACTTGACAGCGTATCGCCCTATTGCCCTCGCAAGCGGCCTCGGAAAAGTGATGGAAAGAATGGTTCTATTTCGTCTCGAGTGGTACTTGGAACGATAGACCAAATACCCTTCTTGCATGGCAGGCTTTCGTCGGGGCCACTCCTCCATCGACTGTGTCCTTGACTTATCGACATTTGTTCAGCAAGAAAAAAGTCTCAAGCGCATATTAGTGGCACTCTTTCTTGATGTGAAGGGTGCATATAATAATGTAGCTCACGATGCCATCCTCACTTCTCTCACAGCAATGGGCATTGGTGGACAAATGTTTCAATGGATAAAAGATTATTTAACTGGCAGGGTTTTTTTTGTGCAGCAGATCAGGGTACAACTGCTGAACATTACACCTACTGCGGAGTATCTCAGGGAGGTGTTTTAAGCCCCACATTGTTTAATGTTGCCCTCATTGGTCTGGTGAAGGTTCTGCCAAAGTCGGTGTGCCTATCCCGATACGCCGATGATATTTGCCTCTGGAGTGCCGCAGTTACTCGCCCTCAGGTGCGTGCACGAATACAGTGGCAGCAACCCTCACAACAGCTCACCTTCAGAAACAAGGCCTAACTATATCAACTGTGAAGTGCGCGTTGATGGCGTTTACACGCAAACCATTGACGCCATACCCTGTTTACATCAATGGGCAGAGTGTCAAATATGCGCGGACGCATCGTTTCCTGGGCATAATAATCAACAGAAGTCTTTCGTGGAGCCCGCATTGTGCGTACTAGAAGAAGAGACTGCTATCTATTGTGCATATAGTGAAATTCCTGTGCGGGAAAGCATGGGGAACTTCTGTGGCCTCCATGCTACAGCTGTACAGGACCCTATTTCCGGGTCTATTGCGCTACAGCTTGCCGGTACTGACTAACACTTGCAAATCCAATACTCATTCATTAGAGAGTTTGCAGGGTCAGGCTCTGCGTATCTGCCTAGGACTGCCCCGATGCGCTTGCACTTATGCTACAATCATGCTTGCCAAAGACCATCCGGTCAGGACATATAGAGTTGTAGATTGCCTCAAAGCGCACATTCGACATGCTAGCCGTGTCCCCGACCACCACTTGGCCCTTCTACCCTCAGGAAGACCACGTGCTACATTTTCAGACATCATAGCCAAGCACCTAAACAGCATTCCATCAGGATACACGCCAGCTGCGAGAATGGCATGTCCTTTGTGGTGCCTCGACCACCCGCAAGTACGTCTAGAAATTCCGGGTATCAAAAAGAAAAGCAATCACTCCATAGTAGCATTGAAGCAAGCAACATTGCTATTATTACATGAGTTGTACTTGGACCAAACGCAGATATACATTAATGGGTCCGTCTCGTCCAGCAGCTCATCAGGTGCCGCTGTAACTCCGGCTGCAGCAATAACAATCAAGTTTAAGTTGTCGCATATGACTACATCTACGGCATCAGAGCTTGCTGCTATAAGGGCTGCTTTACAATATCTCGTTCAAGAACGTCCAGGAAAATGGGTCATATTCTGTGATTCGAAGGCAGCGCTTCAGAGTTTGCAGTCTGCCATGCATAGGAGGAGTCATGAACAATCTGTACAAGAAATAAGACATTGCCATCATGAAGCTCTAGCACGAGGGCATGCTATTATATATCAATGGCTGCCTGGACATATCGGTATTACCGGAAATCAATTAGCCGATGATGCAGCCCGCTCAGCCCATGAAGGAACCCGTGTAGTCCCGATTCCTCTATCAAGGAATGATGCAGCAAAACAACTTTACCTGCTGGCTCGAGATCTCACACGCACGTTCTGGTCGTCTACCAGCTTCCAAAGGTGTCAATTTTATGAACTGGATCCTTCGCTCAAGCTAAAGCTACCATCACAACTTTCCCGCTCCGATGCGACACTGTTATGCCGCCTTTGGTTGGGTGTTGCATTTACAAAGGTATACTCTTTTCGCCTTGGTATAGCAGACACTCCTACATGCGACTACTGTGGAGCTGAAGAGACCATCGAACACGTCCTGTGCAGCTGCGCTTACTACGACAAACAGCGATGTCGTAGTAAACTCCGGATGGTTTTGAATAAACTTGACCCTGGACTATTTTGTGTGCAGAAGATACTAGGACCTTAGGCATCTGCCTCAGTTGCGCAGAAAGCGACTAAAGCACTGCTACTTTACTTAAAGTCAACAAACCTGAGCGACCGCCTGCCTGTACACTGTGTGTGCTCCCCGAGTGTGCTCGTGATTGTGTGTACCTTCTCATCTCTCTGCAACCTCTTTTCTCCCCTTTATCCGTTCCCCAGGGCAGGGTAGCAAACCAGATGTGCGTCTGGTTAACCTCCCTGCCTTTCCTTGCATCTTTATCTTTCTCTCTGTACGAATAAGTTACTTGTACCGACTCCACGGTACGGTTACGTCTTATTGCAGCTGTGAAATAGTCTACGTTTTATGCCCGGTTTGTACGATAGGGCAGCTTGCAGCTGAAACTGTGTGGTCTAGCTTGCGTTGAACTCCCCCTGAATCGTCCCTCTTTTTTGGTCGACTAACGGCATTTTTCTTAGGTAGCGGAAACATTGTCAGATGGGTGATATGTTTGGATCGTGGATCTTGTCGTATCAGTGCCCTGAACGGCACGCATAAAAGGCGAGGCGGCGTAGTGTTACGTAAGGTCGCAATTGGCGTTCAAATACACAAATCTTCTTCGTCATGATTATATTGTTTGTATGAGCAGTTACAAAGTGGAGGTCAGTTTTTTTAACGTCTGAGGACCCTACGACCAGATTTTACGATAACGGCTTCTTAACGGAATTTCAAGGTGTATTGCGAGAAGCATGCCAAGGCATATGAAAACGATGGTTGTTTACGGTGCGGTATATTGAAGGCCATGAATTATGATGAACTTCTGGCACCAAATGTGCGACAATAAAAGCAACAAAGAAAATAAAGAACAGCGTTGTTTTTCTCGGCAGCGTGCAGCGATGAACCAAGAATTACGTCGAGAAACCTAAGGATACCATCAACCGCTATCAATTTGAAATGGCATAAATTATGCTCAGAGACTATGAAATTGATACATTAGTGTATATCGAGACGACAGCAGTGAACTTGAGTGTATGCAGGATGGTGGTTTTGTAAAATTTGTTTTTCTGACAGCTATTCTCTTAACGCCACCATTGTCAGGAGCATGCAATACTCGACTTATTGAATGTTTTATTTTCGAACGGAGATAAATAACGTGTCCCTCGTTTCATGAGAACTGTACACTATCACCCATTTTGCCTGTGCCTCTATAATTTTTTTAATTCTGCTTGAGAAGCTGTCTTAAGTTTTTAGATGTCGCCCACAGCATATCATATATATATATATATATATATATATATAAATTTGCCCAGGACGACGTCTAAAACACAAAACTCAGGTCCTCGTATATATATATATATATATATATATATATATATATATGTAGCCCCTTCTCAAGTCATTGAAAAAATAATAAACAAACAAGGGGCGACTTTTTCGCAGGAACAAAAACAGACAGAAATTTGAAAATATTGTTAGTTGTAGTAAAAACATAAGTCAAATACAAAGATGCGTTGAAAGAAATCATGTCAGTTATTTTTTATAGGTAAAAATATGCACAAGCATGAACTACAGCAGATATTTCTAGCTAACACTGTCTTTAGAGTACACTCTACTCTGCTGTATGCACGGCTGCCAGTGCATGATTACCGTTAGTTTTTTTATTTCCCTAAAATATTTCTGACATGAACACCCAGCTATTCAAACTAATCAACAAACGCGCTGTTGGTGAACTACAAACGATTTACTGGTGAACGCGTTGATCACATGACTAACAACTCCGGGGAAATGTAAATGAGCCTAAAAAACTCGACGACCCACTGGAAAACTTTCAAAGCGACTCAACGAAAACGAAATCCCGTATCCGCATATTACAAGCGTGACTGCCAACTCTGGTACCTATATAAAGCCTGCACACTCACCGCAAGTCCCAGCTACGACGTGTTTAGACCATGCATGTTAGTATTATTTCGCTAGCAAAACATCTATTTAAGTGAGCACATCGAATGCAGTGTTGAATAAGTCGAATTCATTTACATACCAAGCCAGTAATCGTAGAATGATGAAGAAAGATTACGGCAAACGTTTCGCAATTTCTCAATCCCCAATGTTTTTTTTACTCAAAATCTCTATGAAACCTAATTGATGACACTGTATGACTTTATTGTGGCTGCATGTTTTTTTTTCTCTGTAAATGACCTCAGGGATGTCAACATAGCCAACTAGCAATAAACAAAATCTTCACTTTTCAATAAATAGCGTATGCACTATTGTCATCTTACTGAGGGGAACAGCACGAAAAACCGGATGGAGAAAGATTGAACACACGACACAAGCACGTCATTCTGGCTGAAGTTTTGTTGTACGGCCACCAAAGTAAAAGGCGGCTTTATCCCGATCTATTTATTTATCTCCAGGAGTACAGTGCAAACTCCAAATCGCACAGGTGACGCATACGTGCCGGCGTCACGCCAGTGCATTTTTATACCTTCGAGCTACTCCTTCACCGTCCTTGCACATGAAGTTTCGCGATCTGCTATAAATCCTCCTTAAAACGGCTCACATACGATCGTAATATGTAGGACGCAGCGTTGAGCGGCTCCTTTCCAGGACAAGCTACATAATTTGCCACTCTTGCAAGCGAGCACGAAATCAAAGAGGGAAAAAGCTATCGAGAGTGAGCTCATGCCACGGAGCGCATCGAATACCTGACATACTGAAAATCTTGTGTGGTGGCTAGTCGGAGCATATTGCAAGCAAAGGCTGCACTGACGAAAACTGGACTGACACTGGGAAGGCGCATCTAACAACTGAAGTTTATTGAAACAAACAACGAAAATGGAGAATGGAGAAACGTACAAGCGAGTGGGTGCTGCAAACCACGCATGATTCTACCGGGGTGCTATCTACCGGGTGTATCTACCGGGTGTATCTATGCCGCAATACACGTGCTTTTAACTGACGTTTCATTTTGTTTGCTTATCCTATTTGTCTCTGTAAACATGCTACTTGTATATCTGTAAGTGCTATCGGAGTTGTGATAACGCATGCGCCAAACTTCCCAAACATCATAAAGTAAGCTTCAATGATTGTTCTCCCGATTTTGTCTTTGCTGTTAGCCAAAGTAGTAGTTTCCTCCAAGTTCGGTTGACCTTTGCCATCAAATTAGCGTTGAGCGAGATTTCCTTCTATTGCTAGCCTACTACATAAATTACTGTGTTCCTAGAGCCTTTTATAAAGGCACGTTCTTGTCTGTCTAATGTAAAATGCCCTAAAGCTCAAGGGAATCAAGTACACCACTCCTATCCTGCCCCTGCACTGAAAAAAATTTTAGACATGTCTCACACTACATGCTTCTTCTCTGACGTCGCCTTCACAACTCTCAGTGTTAACTTTTCAACAAAAGCCTATTAGCTTATTAGGCGCTGAGAAAACCACTTGCACACCAGGCCACGAAGACACTTTTTTTAAACCTATGCGCTGCTGTGTGCGTGTATACGGCAACACCATCACCGGGTTCTTACTTCGTTCGTTCACCTTCAGTTTATCGTCCTCAATTTTGCAGTGCTGTCTTTACCTGCCTGCATACAGACACAATTCATGCTAGTAAACAGCGACTAGTGCCGTTGACATAATGAGACCCTTGTAGGGACGTCGCGGCACATCGTGACCGGCGCGCTGTACTCGGAGGCAGCTTGCAGCTGCTGTGTCAGCTGTCACGTGATCATAAATCATAAAGCTCCGAACTGGGCGGAGCCTACGCACCGCGACGTTGCTAGAAGCGCCTCAATAAGCAGACGGTGCCTACCACTGTTTTCAAGCATGGAGTACGTCTGTAGGATAAAGCACACGTGTGAAATAGCGGAAAGAACCGGAAGATGCAGAGGCATCCATAATTTTGCCTAACGCCACTCAATGATGAAATCTGATATACCACGCGTAAAAAATAATACAAGAATATCCGACTCCTACTACAGCCCAATAGAACGTGCATGTAACACTTTGCTACGTTAAGCAACACATAATGAGAAGCTAGCTGACAAACGAAACTGAATGTGTGTACGCGCACGTGAAGATAACGCGAGCGAGCACACACTTAATCGCATAAACTCGTGCAGTGTACTCGCAGACAAGACGAGGTTAATTCAGAATCGCCGCCAGCCAGCTAACCCCTCTAGCTATGTAAATTGTTACGTACGTGTTGGTGCCAGTGTTCACTAGAGGACGCTTCTATATATAGAAGAGGGTGAAGTGTCTTGGGCTCAAAACTAATTGTGTCGCACTTGCCTACGGCGTCTGCAACTGCAACTTCAACTCTACACGTATCATTTTGGTGGAAGTGCTGGGTGCGTCTCTGCGGAAGTCGGAGCTGAATCTTCGCAGCGAACGTCACATCAGTTGCGCTCTATGACTAATTACAGTGTACTGGTCGTTCGGGCACCAGTGCAATACATCACGCCTCAGCTACGTGACCCGGGTATCTTCACCGGCACTGGCAAGGTCGACGTCGATGAGTGGCTGTTGGTGTACCAGCGCGTCGCCAACAGTAACAGGTGTGACCAAACACTCATGATGGCGAACGTGATCATCTTACCTGGGGGACTCCGCAAAGGCGTGGTTTGAGACACACGAAGCCGAACTCACAAGTTGGGACATCTATAAAGAGAGGCTTCGAGATCTTTTCGGGAAACCAATCGAACGCCAAGCAGAAGCCCACAAGGAGCTCGCGTCTCGTGCCCAGACGTCCACCGATTTATACATTTCTTACATTCAGGATATTCTGGCACTTTCCCGAAAACTCAATGACAACATGCTGGAAGCAGATAAGGTTGGACATATTATGAAGGGCACCGCTGATGATGCATTCAACTTCTTGTTATGTAAGAGCTGCACAACAGTTGACTCTCTCATATAAGAGTGCTGCATCTTTGAGCAAGCAAAAGGGAAGCGCATCGTGCAACGCTTCGTCCGGCTTCCTAATACGGCTCCGACCTCGTCCAGTAACGAACCAGCGCCGCTGAATCAACCAGCATCAACATGTTTGACGCAAGCCATACGTCGCAAACTTGAAGCTATGGCGCCGAGCTTTCGTGGTCCCCACACGCACGACAACTTGACAATCTCTCTCATTCAAGCGGTTGTTTGCCAAGAAATTGCAAATATGGACATAGCATGACAACTTGACAATCTCTCTCATTCAAGCGGTTGTTTGCCAAGAAATTGCAAATATGGACATACCATCTGCCCGTAGTCCACGCCCCCCTTCGACCACCCAGATCGTTGCCTCTGCTACGCCCCGACAGTATTCATCGAACCGTTACCGAAACTCATCTGAGTGGCGAACGCCGGATGACAGACCGATCTTCTTCGTGTGCTCCTGGATCAGCAATATCTGCCGCCCCTGCTGTAGCCACTGAAATTCATCGCCTCGATCATATACTGACTGTCGCTACGAACGTCCAGCTCACTCCCTGTCGTCTCACACCGAATCGTTTTACGCTGACCCTGCCTTCCTCCTCGGTTCCTCACTAGCCGTTCGCCCTCTCCACAGCGCCGTCAGTTCCATTCGCCTACATCTCGGCGACCCCCGTCTTCATCCTACCGAGGGCGTTCTTCGGAAAACTGAACAATGAAGCCCCGGGAGGTGAGGCTGCGTTGACGACTCTGACTGCAAAACCTCTGTTGACCCTTGCCCATAAACGAAACCTAATCGAAGATTTTGTTGATAATGTGCCCGTTAAAGCCCTCATCGACACTGGATCTCAGGTGTCGGTCATGCGCACCGACCTTCAGAGGCGTCTTCGAAAAGTGCTAACGCCCGCTGAATCGCCTGTCCTACTAGTAGCCAACGGCAGCACAACAGCCGCCATGGCAATGTGTACCGCCAGTATCGCCGACAGCTCAACGTTAGTTCTGTTCACTGTGCCCTCACGAGGTGATCCTCGGAATGGACTGTTCATTCTGCGCTTATCGACTGTTCAACCAGGATTCTGAGGCTTGAGCTACACCAGTGCTGTGCCGACGCATGCGCAGATGTCCAGCCCCAACTTTGCTCCACTGACTTTGTTCGGCTGCAACATGGCACTGTGACTAATGTCCGTATGTCACCGTACCCACAACTTCAGGATGCTACTTACGTCGTGTCTCCACTTTACGCTGTCACACTTGAACTTCAAATATTTCTCCCTAGCTCCATCATTACGCTCACAAACAACCGCACGTGGCTTCGTCTCCTGAACTTTGGCTCGTCACCACAAGCTCTTCCTGAAGGCGTATTTCTTGCTCCGTTGTCTCCTTTGAACGACTCCGGAGTATGTGAACTAAGCTATGAACAGCCATCTGCGTTTGCTCAGCCTTCGGCTTCAATGACGCCATCTAAAGAGAAGTTCAACAAAAAGATAGCGGCTGACCTACGACCTTCTTTCGCTTACGTGCTCTATCGCGTTTTGATGTGCTACAGAGAGATATTTGATTTCGACAACCGCCCGCTAGGTCGAACACACATCACTACTGATCCGATCCACACTGGCAACGCTCCGCCCAAACATCACCCCTATCGTGTGTCGGCAGCAGAACGTCACGTCATACGAACAGAAGTCGAGAAAATGTTATCCAAAGATATTATCAAGCTTTCCTCCAGTCCAGGGCGTCCCCAGGCGTTTTAGTAAAAAATAAGGACAATACTTGGATATTCTGCATTGATTATCGTCATCTGAACAAGATCACCAAAAAGGACGTTTACCCGCTTCCGCGTATTGATGACGCACTAGACCGCTAACACAGTGTCAGTTATATATCTTCGATCGATTTACGTTCTGGCTACTGGCGTTTCCAGTCGATGACAGAGACCGCGAGAAAACAGCGTTCGTCACTCCAGACGGTCTCTACCATTTCAAATTGATGCCTTTCGAAGTAAATATATATTGCCCAGGCCACCTTCGAACACATGATGGACTCTCTTCTACGTGGTTTTAAATAGTCCACGAGCTTGTGTTATCTCGGCCACGTTATTGTTTTTTCACCGACGTTTGACAGCAACCTCCACCAGCTCTCGGCCATCCTTGACGTCTTCCGACAAGCGGTCCTACAGCAGAATTCTGCGAAATGTCTTTTCAGCCGTCGTCAATTACGCATTCTCGGCCACCTGGTGGATGCTACTGGCATACTACTACTACTATTACTACTACTATAGCCTGATCCCGACAAAGTGCGTGCAGTTCGCGAGTTTCCAACTCCTCGTACCTCTTCTAATGTCCCACGTTTTCTGGGGCTGTGTTATTATTTCACACGCTTTATTGAGAACATCAGAGAAATTGCTCGTCCTCTCACCAGTATTCTTAAAAAGGACACCCCTTTCAGTTGGAGACGTGAGGAAGCTCTGGAATTTTCCACGCTTACGAGTCACCTTAAGAATCCACCCATTCTGGGTCATTTTGACCCATATCCTCACACGGAAGTCCATATGGATGCAAGTGGCCATGGCATTGGCGCTACTTTGTCCCAGCGACAGGGAGAGCTCAATCGTGTAATCGCTTATGCTAGCCGCCTTCTTTCAGTCTCAGAGCGCAACTATTCAATCACAGAACATGAATGCTTAGCCCTTGTCTGGCCCATTGCCAAGTTTCGCCCACATTGTTTGGACGGCATTTCACTGTGGTAATAGAGCATCACCATCACGCCTTATGTTTGCTCTCCTCACTCAAAGATCCTACGGGACGCCTTGGTCGCTGGGCTTTACGCCTCCAAGAATACACATTTTCAGTATCCTACAGGTCTGGACGGCTACACATGGACGCCGACTGCCTCTCCCGTTATCCCGTCGACCCACCTGACACAACCGAAACTCAGATACTTGTGTTTGTCGCTCAGCGATGTCGTACACGACACCGAGGAGCAGCGCCGCGAGCCATATTTGCGCTCCCTTATACAACGCCTCACTTCAACATCATGGGACGGCTCCCTCCGTATGTTTGTTCTGCATGACGGTACTTTATATCGACGCACATGACACCACATGGTGCTGAACTGCTCCTCCTTGTTCCTGAGCATTTGCGTCCAACTATCCTTTCACAACTACACAATGCTCCCACCGCTGGCCATTTGGATGTTTACCCAACTTACGATTGTGTGCGCAGACGTTTCATCTAACCTGGCCTATGCGGCTCAGTTCAGCGCTAGGTCGCTTCCTGCGAACTCTACAAACGCCGGAAAAAGCCTTCTCTCTCTCCTGTTGGGTACCTTCAGCCCATAGCTATTTCCAGTGAACAATTATTTGTGTCCGCCTGGACCTTGGTGCTTTCCCGACGTCACCTGTGGGAAACAAGTGGGTGGCCATAGCAACTCATTATACTGTAGCGAAACTTCGGGGTTGTTTGAGCTAGACACATCTGTTGACCATCCAGACGAAGAAGTGTGGGAGCGATTCTGCACAAGCAAGTGATCACAAGTCAACACAATGATATTGGGGAGCACTCATTGGGGGTTTCTTAATCTTATACAACTAATATTTACACACTGCACTAAGTCACTAATACAAGACATGGAAAATGATGGCGTACCCCTCAGCTTGCATGACTGGTTTCCGGTAGTGAGATGCGCTGTTAAGCCCGAGTCCACCAACTCCAAAAAAAGAACCCGAGTCGCTGCTTAATATAGGCACGGGTGCGTGGACCAAACAGGCAAGCCGAGGATAACCAATCCCAACACGAGTTTTCATGGTCGCATGAAGCCTGCCTCAGAACAAAACTGTAGCGGCTTTTTGAAACGGGCACATTTTCTAAAATGGCCTTGACGCGCAAACAAGTGCTCAAATGCCGCTCCCCGATTGCCCCGGAGGACGCAAGCGGCGGTTCGCTTATTTGGGGTGGCGGTGGTAGTGATTAGAAGAGGAGAAATGCACCTAATTTCTGCAGCCCGGTCGGGAGTACAACGCAGTGCCTGGTATGGCGCGCGGGCGCCCAGTGACCGACCGGATGCAGCGTTTTCTCCTCAGACACTCATTCTTCCCCGAGGCTCCCTCCTCATTAACAATGCTATGGTCTGTGCAGGGTGTCCGAAATTAAGAAACTTAGTATTTTTATGACACATAACTTATCATGGTCCAAAATATATTGATCTCACATGGAAGAAAGCCCTTAAGAGTTTTGGTTTTTTATATCGTCCGCATCGTCTTGCTCCTGAGGATACAAGACTTCTTACCTACGAAACTCTTACTCGCCCCATTCTCGGATATGTTAGTGTGGTTTCAATGCCCCATAGGAATTGTGACATCAAGACAATGGAATTCGTTTGAAAGACAGCTGTGCCCTTTTACGCAACAGATATAACAGGGATTTTTCTCCAACAAATTTCCTTCCCCAGCTAGGTTTCACTACACTAGCAAAGCGTCACCATGCTGATGCCTAAAATTTCTGCGCAATTTATTTAGGTCTTCTCGATTCGGCACTTCAAGATTAAATCTGAAATTTTCCAGCACTTTGTCCACGAGGAGTGACCATGCTATTAGCAGTGCAATTTTTTTCACCCACACTGACATGTTCAAATACAGCTTTTTCTTTTCAACTAAATAAGCCTGGAATATGCTGCCCGGAAGTGCTTGTTCTCTACCGTTTTGTAAATTTTTCGAAACCTGTTATTTAATGTTGATTTATTCTTGTTGTTTTTGTTTTTACTACTCCTGCAATAGCCGGATTGAGGCTGCAGTATGTAAAATTAAATAAATAAATAAATATATAAAAAACCTGATAAAGAGCACCTGACATAAGCATGCTCGAAGGGGCTCACTGCGTTTGCTTAGGTGCCCTCACAGGAAGCTTTGCGATAGCATCAGGCGTTAGATTCAAGTTGCCGCTTTAAGTTAAGCCGCTTTTCTGAACACAGGGTATTTGGCTTGCTTGCTTCTGTTCGAGCTCTCCCACGTTAACCGTGCCTACGCTAATGCGCCAGAAGCCGCGCTCTCAGCGCGAAAGAGTGACGGCCGGGGCTGCAGCGAAACGAGCCAGTGCTCTTCCTCTATACCAGGAGACCGCGTCGCAGTGGTGCTTATCCTGATGGACCCTCGTGTACACACGCACGGACACCACCGCCAACGAGGTTCCCTGGTGGCTTTCTCATAATGAAGCTACTCGGGATAAAAGAGCAATTTGCGGTGATACGCGCCACTGTTCTACCTCACTTTTTTCCTGCCACCACGCTTGCGAGCATGGGGTGTTGTTCTAAGACAGCCGACGCGTTATCTCGCTCCTTTTGCTGTCCTTGCTCCCGCACACCGGCCACTGGAGGCACGGTAGACCATGTACTACTGGCCGGCCTGTAGTAAATCTCGGCGGATTACAATTAGGCAAAATTGTCTTAGCCCCTCACGTGTGACGTGGCTCCGACGCCGGCCGACCACTCGTGAAGGGAGCAAGAGCCTACATGCAGGCAGGCAGCTATAGTCCCGTAAGTGTGCGTGTATGCACACCGATAATGAAAGACAAGCAAAGGACTCAAGCAATGATAAAACGAATCGGCGCGGCAGAATATTGACACGTGTACAGTTGAAGTTGTAGTGCGACACATTCGGTTCTGAATCCAAGACACTTCAACCTCTTCTAAATCTAGAAGCGTCCTATAGTTGACACTGGCACCAACACGTACGTAACATTAACTCCCGGCGGCAAAAGCACCGTCTCGGTGCATCGGATCAGTGAACGTGACGTAGGGTTTTAGGCGGGAAACATGCACAGTCTCAGCAGCTGGTGAGGTGGACGAAGTCTTGGGAGTTAGCGGTGAGATCTTATATGTGACTTCGGTCACTCGGTGAAGAACTCGGTAAGGCCCGACGTAGCAAGGCAAGAAATTTACACTCAAGCCAACATGACGCGAAGGCAGCCAGAGCAAGACTAGGGAGCCAGGGCTGAAACTCACGTCGCGGCGGTTACTGTCGTGATGGTGCTTTTGGTTGGCCTGAGATGCCAGGAGTCGATCAGGGGCAACGTGACGTGCCCTCGCTACGCGAACGATGTCATCGTGAGTGTGAAACGTGGTTGAGTTTGCCTCAGAAGGAAGTAGCGAGTCGAGAGGCAAGAGCGGGTCACGGCCATACAACAGATAAAACGGAGAGCAACCAGTAATGTCGGGACGGGACGAAATATAGGCAAACGTCATGAATGGTAACGTACAGTCCTAATCTAGGTGCTCCTCGGACACGTACATGGATAACTTGTCTATGATTGTACAGTTCAAGCGCTCAGTAAGTTCATTTTTTTGCGGATGGTAAGCCGTGCTGAACTTGTGAGGCGTTGCACAAGACTGGAGAAGGTCATGAACAACTTTCGAAAGAAAACATCGACCTCGATTATAGTCAGCAGCTGAAGCGGGGCACCATGGTGCAAGATGACTTGATGAAGAGAAAGTCAGCGACATCGGTTGCTCAGCTGGTAGTGAGGGCTCGCGTAACGGCACAACGTGTCGTATTGTCGCGAAGGCATTGCCTCGCGGAAACCTCTTATCTTTTTCAGCTACAGCTCGAATTCTTTCTTTGCCAGATGCTCTTGTTAGAAGCACTATTTAAAAACATAGTCAAGAGTCAACAGGCAAGAACTTCTGGTAAGTTACAATTATAGTCTTGGAGAAGTTAATATTCATTTGACAATATTAGGACCAGCTACAATATTTAGAAAATGAATTGTTAAGAATGGCATGATCCAGTGAAAATCTAACTATGATACAGTACGCAGTAATCTGCGAAACGGCGTATTTGCACAGAAGTGTGCAACAAGAGGTCATTATTATTAAGCAGGAATAAGAGGGGCCCTAACACAGAACTTTAGGGAACTGCCGACGAAACCGACATTGCAAGCAATTTAATAGAGGTGAAGCACACATACTGTTAACGCTGCAAAATGAAATCGGATATCCAGCCAACTAATGATAAATCCTTTAGTGTAACAAACAATTTGTACAATAGTTTAGGATGAGATACAGTGTAAAAGGCCTTGGCGAAATTATTTATTATGGTATCAACCTGATCATCTATATATGAAGAGCTGCTGATATCATGGACGAATTCTGCCAGTCGAGTAACGGTGCTAAGACTATATCTGTAACCGTGCTAAGAAGTGCTCAAAATTTTATTAGGACAATCCATTGCTTCGAGCTAAGGAGTATTTGTGAATTCGATCCTTTCAAATCCCCAAACTATCTGGCAGGTCAATCTGTCTCGCATAGTGCGCTGTCTTGGCATGATGAGGAAAAAATTCGGCAGATCCCACGTATCTGGGAATCGACGTTATGCTAAGCATGCGGAGAGAAGGTGACCGTGTTGTAATTTTCTTATCGAAGGAAACGCCATGAAATGACGCAAAATGTATGTACACATGTTGCACGCACCTACGTTGGCATACACAGACATATATTGAAGAGCTGCGGATGTTTATATAACCAGTTGTTCGGACTTGTGCAATGATGCCAACTGGAACATGCGTATTAGCAAAGCCAGAAACTAATATGAACCGTGGCTAACCTCCCTGTCCTTCTTCATTTATTCCTCCTCCTCCTCCTAATTTGAAGCGATGATACTCGCCAGGATGCTGACCCTGGGTACTGCTACATAAATCAACTTGAGCGCATGGCAACTTGAGCGCAGCAACCACAACTGACGTTAACCCAACGCGACGGCTGTATCAAAGGAGTACGCATGTAATGTTTCTACAATTGGGTAGACAGCTCCGCAACCACTATCGACGTTTTACGAAGATAAGCGTATATTTGAAAAGTAGATCCGAGACCTGGCGTAGCTTTGAGGTAAAATGCTTGATTGCCACGCAGAATGCTTGAGTTTTATTCGTGCCAGGACCCTGACATTTATTCTTTACATTCGTCTGGTCGACGCCACCCATGTCGGGTATTTCTTAACGTTCGCGCGTTAAAATTGCCCATGTGTGTTCTCGTCGTTCCTGGGTGCAGATACTAAGTGTCAATCACCTGTGGCACATACCGCATACCAGCAGCACATACCCGCCTGTGGGTATGTGCTACTGTCTGGCCGGAAGTGCTTGACGACATACGCGACGGTATTGTGACATTCTTCATGTATTGAGCAGTACGTCATATTCGTCAAGCCATCCTACCCTCCCATGCTAATTGTGGTCCACGCCAAGAGGGTGACCTCGAGAGCACCCAAACGTAAGCGACAAGATAGATAGATAGTAAATAGACAGAAAGATACGCTCAAAGTCTACGAAAGTCGCTGAGAAATGCTTTGCATTTAAAAAACACAAGCTATTCTCGTGGCAAACATGTTCTTCTGCCACTAAGGCTCTTCCAAAGAGGTGCAGATTACAGGCAGAGAGCAGCGATGTTGTACAATATTCTAATTATATTAGCATGTGCGGCCTGGCACTAGAGTACGGCGGTATATGGCAAGAGTAAAGAAGAAAAAGGAAAGAATTGTCAGCTCGCCCCCGGATATGAATAAAGATACTCGATGTAAATATTCTCGAAGTTTTTTTACACGTGAATGGTGAGTTAATGGAAAGGCAGGAAAGTCAACAAGACGCGCGTCATGTTTGCTACCCTACACACGGAGTTCAGTGATAAAAAGAAGAAAAGGAAGGAATATAATTTATAGCTTAATGCGAATGCTGGTAATGATATCAGAATAATTAATTGAATATTGCAAGCGCCAGTTTTTGAGAGCGAGGTTGTCGTGGATCCCGTTAATTAGGGAGGCGATCGCCGGGCCGAAGTATCTAAGATCTAAGATCTAAGATCTAAGATCTAAGAGCCGAAGTATCGGCCCCCCGAACCGCATTACGAAAGCGTAAACAATCTAGAAGTGGTCTTACTTGTTGCGCCAGCGGACGCCGGCTGTGGTCCAAAGAACAAGTCAGAGCCGAGGGTTGATAAACAAAACAAAATTATATTCTCAGTTATGGCAGATCAAAACGATACACAAGTAAGCACACTCGACAATAGTTGAATACAATGTGTCACCAATCAAACGTTGTACTACACAGCACAATCAGCCACACTCGAAACAACGGACACAGACAACAGTACGCACTACAAGGCAGTCGCATGCATCGAACAACCAAGACACATAAAGACTAAAGAGTTAGAAAACTTATTTAGTCCAAAGCTCTTGGGACAAAAGTCTGGATGATACTCTTCCGTGAATCACTCACTCAAAGTCCAGCGTTGTTGTTCTTCCACTGCCCCCGAAGTTTCTGTTCCAGGAAACCTCGCGTCTTCAATTGGCCACTCTCCAAGCTTCATACTTCTTCGCCGGAAACACGTCGGCTTCACACACGCAGCTGTTGCCACGCGTCTTCGCTCGATAGCGGTAGACACACACTCTTGCCTGTAGCTCGAGCCTTCACCTCTCAGGTGGAAATCCTGTTCTTCTCCTCCTTTGTCACGGAAGACAAAAGGCTTCGCCCACAAGGCGGAACACCCTACGCACTCTGGCGCATACTTTCTTCTTCTCCTGCTTTGTCACTAAGGACAAAACCTTCACCGACAGACGCGGCGGAATACCCTACGCACACTGGCATTAACTTCCTTCTTTTGCTGATCTCCCATCTCTGCTGCTCGGTTAAATACCTTCCGTGCGAGATGCCAGAAAATTCTCATCATTTCGTCGGCGCGATGCGCAGCGAAGGCTGGGGAAAAGGGCTCGACAGGACGAGGGCCGTCCGCGACGGATGACGCAACTCTCCATCACCTCGCCCCTTTTCATCGAGAACTCTCTAGGGCTTGCTCGGCCGCTGACCCGAGGAGGTTCGTTGGCGAACCTACGCTTCCGAGGGGAGAGGGACGCGTGCCCGGGGAGTCTTTGGATGCTTGTTTTTTTTATTGTTGACCTCTCGGCGCTTCGTCGCGAGAATTTGGCGGCGCGCCCGTTTTTGAGCGCTCGTTTTGTGACACAGGTATAATTTTATAATCTGTGTTTCACGCCCAAAACCACGGCATGATTACGGGAAACGCCGTATTGGAGGGCTCCGGTAATATCCCTGGTATTGCACAGATGCGCCGACATCGGACAGTATATACCGGCATCTACGAATTCAGTTACAACGAAATGCGACTGCCATGACCCGGATCGAACCCGCTTTCTAAATGTCAGCTACCGAGCACTATAACCAGTGCTCCACTACGACGCAGAAGTGCCAGGTAATGTGCTCTTGACATGAAGATGGACATCGGAGTGGCCACACAGCTGCTGTTCAGTATTGAATTAGATCAGCCTTTTATTTTGCGGCGTCCTCAGTAAAGTTCTGCTACACTTCCGAAAGTGCACACATATATCCGCGTACTTAAATTGCCATTTTTTATAATTTTAAACGAGCGCGCTCTAAGACTGCGCGTTATAGAAACCCATGTTGCCAATACTAAATACTGATTTTCAGCCATGGTGTTCCTGATTATCAAATCCCAATTGAGGACACGGAAGTTCAGATAATATTTCTCCGCATTTTTGACTCAATTGCTCGGCATTCATTCATTTGCCACTAGTGAGTGAAATCGTCGCTTAACTAAACCTATATGACAGCGGTAGGAGTGTTGCGTGTTGCACTAAAAAAAACTTCAAGGGGATAACCAGCGTTCATCCTTTCGGAAGTATCTTCAATAACAGTAGCACCATCATAATTACAGGCGGTGTTACCTTTCTATAATACACCGGCAGGCGCAACACATAACAGTGGGCTTTAACCCAGACATTACAACATATATCTACGAGAGAATTCGAAGCGGTTTGAACAGTAGACCGACGAAACTCAAACCACACGTCCTACGTATGTGAGACGTGGACATTTGCGAATCGAAAATCGTTTTAATCACAAATTTCTTTTTTTACTTGTAACACAAATTTACACCACCTCCCACCAAAGGGGGCCATCCGCAGATGCGAAGCCATGGGCGCTAACGCTTACACTGGCGGCGTTGACGCTGGCGCTCATCGCGGCACTGCGCAGGGAGGGAAGTCTGCGGAGGCGTAGAACACGCACTTATAGACCGATGTTCGACATTGAAACATGCCAATCGCAGCTAATGGGAAATGAGAGACGGAAGACTCCGATTCAACGTAGAGACCCGCTTTCCACTTTTCGTTAACACGCACGCTGCGAATTTTCGCTGGTCGACAACGCATAGGACAAATCTCCCCCGGCACTTCCTTATCTCCCCCGGCACGGCCTAATACTCCACGGGTGGCCAGTGAACAGTTGTGCAGCGCGAGCAGTCAGTCTTTTAAATGCAAAGAATATCTTAGCGTACTTCAGGGACCCTGAGCGTATCTATCTATCTATCTATCTATCTATCTCTCTATCTATCTATCCATCTATCTATCCGACTACGTCCTTTAGCTGCCCTGGCCGTTTCAATAATGTTATCAATACCAAAATTTGTGTGGCATAACATGAGTGTATGCCAAGCAAGATTGATGTCATAACATGAACATTATGATATGTATGTCATATATTGTCATGAATTACATGTCTTGGTTTTGCTGCTCTTGCGGTGGTTTCATTCACATGACATATTGCAAAACTGGTTTGGTATCACATGGCTGCATTGGGAACATAACTGACTGATCCTAACGTGGAAATAATGACATTCATGTCATGTACGCCATTATTACAGGCAATACGCTCAAGGTGCGCTCACGGTCATTCGGCTAGCTTTACATATACGAAATTTCGTATTACGTGACGTGAATGAGTGACGAAAGCATATGGCTTGTGCAAACGCGATAATCATGACATGTCATCTAAAACATGACTCTATGCTAAGCTCGTGGCCGTTTCACAACTCCACATATGCCAAATTTTGTATCACGTGACGCAAACGGACCGCGAAGAAAAATGACTCATTCAAACAATAAAATCATGACATGCGTGTCGTGCAAAACATGACTACATGCTACGTTCATAGCCCGCTCGTGGCCGTTTCGCTAGCTGAACATAAACCAAATTTGGTATCACGTGATGTGAAGAGACGACGAAGGTGAGTGACACATCCAAACATGATAATCATGACATGCGTGTCATGTAAAACATGACAAGACGTAAAGCTCATAAAGAGCTCACAGCCGTTTCGCTAGCTCCGCATATACAAAATTTGGTACTGCGTGAGGTGAATTAACGACGAAGGTAAATGACACGTCTAGACATGATAATCATGACATGCGTGTCATGTAAAACATGACTACAAGCTATGTTTATAGCGTGCTCGCGGCCATTTTGATAGCTCCAAATATATCAAATTCGGTATGACGTGACGTGAAATGATGACTCAAATAAATGACACGTCTGAACATGATAATCATGACATAAAAGTTATGTACAGCATAGTTTACGTCTGCCACGTAACGTTGTGCTGATTACAAACTGCTATATCAAATTTCTACATCCGTGTTTCGCATATCATAGATTCCCACTGTACGTGGGATCGGCCAATTTTTTTTCTTCAATCAAGAAACGCACTAGCGAACGTTGCCTGCGTCGGCGTTGTGAGGCGAGAGAGGGGGAAGGAGCATAGGAGCGAAGAAAGGAGGAGTGGTCGCGCATGGGCAATGAGGCCCTGAAAGCCGCTGGGAGAAACGCCAAGAGTAAAAAGAGGGGAAAGCGAGCGTATAACCTTGCAGGCGCTGCCTGCTTCGGCGTGGCGAGACGAGAGAGACGAGAGAAAAGTGAAGGGGACACTGGATGGAGCTCGACCATCAGATGCTTCGCCCATAAAAAAAAACGAGGTAGTGTGTGACACTCATAATGCGGGTGGAAGAAAATGTAACTGCTTTGGTTTTACCTTCTAAAACCACTCTAGATGCCTATGAGAGACGCTGTAGCGATGGGGTCCGGAAATTATGACCACCTGGGGTTCTTCATAATGCACCAAAATCCAAGCCCTAAGGCCTCTGGTGTTTTGCATTCATGAAAATGCAGACATCTCCCCGGGGATAGGATAACAAGGCTTCGGGTTCACATGAATAACCGAAAAATAAAACTTTTATTGTGCGAGCAATCTTCCGTGACTGTATACACTACAAGAATATGCTAAATTAGATCGGTTGCACTGTTACGGTAGTTTGATAGAAGCATGCTTTTACGATAACAAAACTAATTTTTACGATAATGAAACTTATGGAGTAGCCGAGGCAATATGCACTTCAACCTCTGTACATCAAAACAGTTAAGTCAGATAATAAAACTATCCACAAGATTATTTCTTGTGATTGCGCATGCTTGAACTCTAAAAAAAAGCTTCTACAACACCCTATAGCTTGCAAACAGGGCTCAGTGCTCACGCAAGGCTGACAGCAGATTTTTAAATATTTCTACACATTGTAGCAATTTGAAGCAACTGTTATAGGTTGGTGCGTGTGCACACTAAAAAAATACGATGAAAAATGCATGGATTTAACGGTAGGCGTCAAGAATGAGTAGCATTTAAAAGGGCCCTGAAATACTTTTTTGAGTAGTCACGAAATTTATTCACTGGAAGATCTCATTGCCTCACAAATTCAATAATGCAAAAATTTTAAAAATCCGTTCAGTACGAGCGGATTAACAAAGATTTGTGACAGGCTGCAATCTCACTCTCTCTTCTCTTGTCCCTACGAAACCACTGGAAGCTAAACAGGGAGGAATGTGAAGGGCAAACAAAATACGTTACGCGTGCCTTTTTTTCTTTTTTTCTTCGATTGCGCGGCTTTTTCAGTGCGATCTCGGCGCGCACGCGAGGACAAGTGACGGCCTGCCACGGCAATCTCTGTAACGACCGAGCGCGCCATGTTCAAATCAGCCAATGGCTGATAGATGGACATTCTACAAGTGATTTTTGAGCGTCTTCCGTCATTTCTCGAGGGAAGAGAAAGCCATTTTTAGCTGATTTTGATAATGTATTCTGAATCTCAGGCCGCGTTCTGGGCTATAACCTTTGACTCACGTGTTCTTGAGAGCCTCTACTACCAATGGGTATTGTTCTCTATTCATGCTCAAAAAGTGCTGCAGGGCCCTTTTAACACTTTGAAGGCTTATTTAATAGCATAACGTTGTAGTTACACCACACCTCGGGACAGAAAAAACGCAGAACGCAGTCTTAACATTCGTCAACGGCCGGCCTCACAGGCCTGAGCTGCCATAATGAAGAATGCAGTGAACGCTGCCATATTGATCAATCTGAAGGAACCGGGACCTCTCTTATGGAGTTCATCAGTATCGAAGAGACTCACGCTAACGGATATGTTTTGCGGCCACTGACGCGCACAGTTCAATCACGTAACTTATACACAAGCCTATTGGAACAAAAGATTCTGAGCTCTCCTGCAAAACAACAGAACTAGCTCAGGCAGGCTGGCTGCCGGTTTACAGAGCGCAGCGAGAAAACAGTTGCCACGAGTGCACTTGTTTCATGGTTTCATCCAAGTCGGCCGCGGGAGTGCGTTCGTAAACGGGGTTATTGCGTATCCGCAAGGAGTCATTACCCGTTTCAGCAAGTGTAAAACGGCCTGGTCACGGTCCTGCAGGTTAGCCACGCATGTTCCTGGGGGTTGGTCAGCTTGGCGCTTGCGGCCATTCTTACTGACAATTCGACTCCAGTGGTCAACGACGGTCGAAGAGAAATACACAAATAATGTCTTGGCCAAAATATGCAGAAAATGAATGCGACTGAAGACGATAATTGATCTGCGGACACTCTATAGAACTACACATGTATACCGCAAGTTCACGTAAATTCCACGTCCCGTCTTCACCACCTGCTTTTATACCCTCTCACTTCGTGTTCACAGTGGTATACGGACAAATAATAGAGGACGAGGAAAGAGTGCCAAGGTGGCCACACGCCAAATTCATTACTTCGCGGCACAAGAGAAGAAGGTAAGAAACCTGCGCTTCACAGGGTTCGAAAAAGGCATATGGGCTCGAGTCGCACTTTTCAGTTTTCTGTTCTCACACCTCTGGGAGGTGTGGTGGTGAAAGTTTCGTGAAAGCGGAGGGATAAATAAAGGGCGCTTCTGTTATTTTGTTCTTCATTAGGTCTTTCGAAAGGCCTGTCAGGTAGCCCGGAAGGGTGGCCTCGGCCATCCAACGCAATTTGACTATCGCCGTCGCGACAGAAGAAGCCAAGGGCGCTTGCTTTTCACGGCGTCCCTCCCTATTGTGCCACGCTGCGTGAGTGGTGCTTGGTTGGCCAGCGGTGCGGTTTTTCTTCTCGCAGAGAATGGTAAGCGGGACCCGTAAAAAGGTAGCAATAACGACAAAAATCCAAGTGGTAATAAAGAAAGCACATGGGTAATTACCACCTACGGAAGCAAGGGGGGAAGAAAAGCGAGAGAAAAAAAGGAATTCTCAGTGTTTCTTGGTGGGAGGACTGGGACCCGCCTGGACGACCCCAGGGCTTTGACGGGGCGATCGAACGTGGAAGAACGGCGCGGACAGCCCTTCCACGGATGCTAAAGGCAAATTATGTGAAAGTGGCAAATAAATGAGGCACGGAGACACAGCGAAAAAAGCAAAATAAAAAAGAGGCCGAGACGTGCGTGGAAAGAATGCCCCGGACAGAAGTGTGAAGGTATATAGTATCGCAGCAGAAACAGTTCACCAGTGAAGAGGATGTGACGGAGAATATGCAGACTTGAGAACAAAGAGCATAGCGCTCGGGAGATAGAGAGCAGCCGATTTTTCGACGTTCCCCGCGGCATTCGTAGATTTCCGCGAATCAGAACCCATTGTGTACAGACAAGTGGTGTAAGGGAAGAAAAATCCCCATGGCTTTCTTGCTGTTTTCTTTTTTTTGTGGTGGGGAGGTGCACAACCGAGTTTTTTGCAAGGCGTTTGGCGGAAAGCACGTATAAAAAAGTTCAGCTGTAAACGCATTCAGTAAAGCGCTATATGTAAGGCACCATGTCCGTTTTAACCTGCCATATAATGTACTTCTTGCGCATGCTACAGCACTCCTCAACGCGGATTTGTGCAACTTAGCCAGAGTGAATGGGACACCTGGCTGCATTAGGATGCTCTTGGAAATGCGACTCTGAAAAAAAAGCTTCTGCGCTTCAAACCACTTCTATTGCACATAAGAGCATACACCGCTTCACCTTCGCAGTCAGCTTCGGGACAGACGCACGACTGTTTCAACCAGTACCGATCTCAGACAGCCAACTCAGCGTATTCGAGCAACAGTTGAAATAACAAGTTAGGAAAGTGAAGTTTGTCCGAAAACGAACAAGTCCAGAAACCTTTTACTGCTCAGAAGACGGAAGCCAGCGAATGTTCCATGGCAGGAATTTCACGTCGTTATCACGCGTTGGCACTACTATTCCCGCTCACGCGTCCGCCCCATGACAACTCCAAAGTGCAAGTGGTCATAATAACAGTGTTAGCGTGATCTCCTCGTACGAGACAACTGAACACAACGAATTGTTGCGAAGTGAAACCGCCAAGTATCGCGACACTTTTGCGGTGTCGAGGGATCGAAGAGCGCTTTTGGTGAGAGGGCAATGGGCGCCGGGAATTCTTGCCGTAAGGGTCGTTTTGTGCGTGGGCGGGTTCGTAAAAACTCTATATCGTTCCACAGATACGCAGTGAAAATAAAAGTGGGGAGAAAACAACAACTAAAAAACGTATTTTGGTGTCTGTAGCCACCATAGGTCGGCAAAAATTGTGTAACTGATTTTACTCTCTCAGAAAATATATTTTTTGCTCAGTGTTTACTTGGACTCATACTTACAAAAGTTTTAATTGCGAAGCATTTCTTGGCAAACTTTGGTGACTTTAAGCATATCTATCTCTATCTATCTATCTATCTATCTATCTATCTATCTATCTATCTACTTTTAGCTCTCCTGGCCGTTTCGAGGATGGGCTCTATACCAAAATTGGTATGGCATAACATGACTGTATGACGTGAATAAGTGTTTCATCATAACATGGAAATCATGATATGTATGTCAAGAATGTCATGATTTATATGTCATGGTCTTGCTACTCTTGCTCTGGTTTCGTTCACATAATATATTGCAAAACTGTTATGGTATAACATGACTGCATGACCAACATAAGTGAAAGGCAATAACAAAGAAATCATGACATGCGTGTAATAAACTAAGAGAGCTTTAAAAGCCCGATGATATAACAATCCGCTACAGTTGGTTTCTCCCAGATCTCGAAATTGTGAACGGAAACAGAACCGTTGACAGACGAAAGCCAGACTCACCGTGGAGTGAGAACCCAGACAGGAGAGTGTGCGCTGCCTTCTCCCCACAGAGAGACTTTGATTGGTTGGGGCAGTCTGAATATTGAACTGCATCAAAAAATACCTGCGTTCCTTTGTACGGGTGCGTGTAATACCATTTTTTGTTATACCCTTACTCACGTGTAAACCTCAATTATTTCGAACTAGCTAATCAAATTGAAGACAGACCACATAATGGTGCCGAAACCCAGGAGCAAGTACTAAAGTAAAGAGGTCCATGAAGGTCGCTAGTAGGGACAAAGACAAAGGCGATGGAAAAGCTCAAAATGAAGCGACGCTCCCGACGACGACAGAAGAGCGTCATCATCAACGAGGCGACATTGGCACTTGAAAGCGCCAGTGTTGAACAGCTCGGTGCTATTCTGCAACAGCTGGAGGTGAATAACGGTTATCTTGGAAAAGTCAGCGAATAAATGGAAACCTTCTTCCAGAGGACGCATTTCAGGAAGAGTATGAAGAAAGCATCTAGTACAACGACAGGGCCAACTAAACCATCGACCTCCTCACGGCTAAGATAGCGTTAGTGCAAGCAAGTGCCATCAGCCCGAGCAGCATAGCAACCCCTCATCCGCTGCCCTTCCAGACTCACCATCATGGTGTCAAACTACCGAAGCTGCGTCTGAAACTGTTCAATGGTGAGCTTTTCTCATGGCAGGCCTTCTGAGAATGCTACCGTCAAGCAGTGCACAACAACGAAGGGCTCTCAAAGACCGAGAAGTTTCAATACCTAAAATCACTGCTCACGGAACAAGCTATGACAGCGATAAAAGGGTTGCAGGTGACGGACGCTTGCTACGAGGACGCCATTGAAAAATTGCAGAGACGATTTGCTGAAAAAGAACGAATTTTACAAAACTCATGAAAAAATTAAGAGTTCTTTTCAGCGTAACGCCAAGAAGGACGCACGAGGGCTCCGGCGCTTGTGCGATCACGTACAGGCGCACATTCGTGGCCTTAAGGGATTAGGCATAAACTCGTCTTCTTATTGGGCAATGTTAAGTAACGTCATCCTCGCGAAGCTGCCTAAAGAAATGGTTGTGGAGTTTCACAAAGCACTACGTCGAGGCCACAGCACAACGTCGTCGAGTCATTCGCAAGAACTTTCCGATGCATTATCAGCGTCAAGGGTAGACAACAGAATAACAGACATTCTAAAATTTTTTCTCGTCCTGACAGAAAGCAGAAAACGATGTGGAGAAAGCGGCCGTGCCATAAAGGAGAGCAAAGCCGAACAGAGCGGAGGAAAAAGTAAACAAAACCGCGTGCCAAGCGCCACTTTACTTAGCATGCAACCGGTGATAGTGAGGAGGAGTTTCTTCTGCATGTCTACGAAACACGAGACAAAGTCCTCTACGGCTTCCCTCCCGCCGAAAGAAAAGACGAACAAATCAGCACGGGCCGGGTGTTGCTTTCGATGTACGTTATGTGGGCATCACTTGAAAGAATGCAAAAGAAAAGTAAACTGCATACAATACGGCAAACGCCATGTATCTCACGTGTGCCACCAGGACTAGTAGAAAGCAAAGAATGATCTTCTACAAGAAGCCATGAACGAAGTTACCGCTACTAGTGTACAAGCGGCCACTGAAAAAGAAGTAAACAAAGTCGCTCTGCAAACTTTCCGCACTTGGACCGTGGGCGGGAACCAATACGGATATAGCCGTGGTGCTTTGAATGGTGGCAGTCAGAAGACATTCACTAGGACAGATGTCTCTAAAACGCTTAACCTGCGTGTTTTGAGACATAAAGACTTCCACCTAAACGCCTTCGGAATGACGGCTGCGAAAACGGAAACATTCCGAATCGTTGGACTACGCTTGCGGAGTCAATACAGCGACAGTGGAACAACCATTGAGGCTGTAGAGGATTCATTCGTATTCAAAGACGTGGCATCTGTTCCAGTTGACCATATCTTCGTGAAAGAAATCGAGATTTGTAGTGGACTTATTGCTGACAAGCTCATTTATCTAGGAATGCCAGCACTTCCAGGAATTGGCCTGTTGATTGGAGCCGATCATTTGTGGAAGTTGTTTTCAGGGAAGGTCTCTACATTGCAGACAACAACGGTTTAGCAGCAGTCGAGAAAAGTTTGGTTGGACATTCCAGGGGCCGTTCAGCCTCAACATCTCTCTGATCATGGCGACAAATATTTGCATTCTAAAGATTGGTCTTGGAAGCAATTCTAAAGCGGAAACTATATTACAAATTTTTTTGAAGCAGGACGCCATTCGAATCACCAATGAAGACAACGTAAGGCACGACTGCGCCAAATATACTCTGAGCAGCGTGGAGGGAAGAGGTGACCGCTATGAGGTGTCACATGAGGTGTCAAAAAGAAACTTCCAGCAATTTGGCAGATAACCGAGAAACAGCTAAGAAACGGCTGAGAAGTTTAACAGTGCCGCAGCAAAGAGCTTGTGGAAGAATATTACACGGCCATCACAAGCTACATGAACGAAGGGCATGCCGAAAGTGTAAACAATGAAGTAGCACCTGAGCACGTATACTAATTGCCTCACCAGCTGGTCATCCCAACTCAAAGACAACAAAACTTCAGTATTTGACGCTTCTTCTCGTGCACCAGAACAGTCATCACTAAAGGAACATTTGGAAAAGGGGCCAAAGCTTATTCGCGACATTTTACGCATTCTGCTGCGTTTTCGCCTACACCTGGTTGCTCTCGTGGCTGACATCAAGAAAGCCTTCCTCCAAATCAGCGTGCGGCCTGAAGATAGGAATGCTTCAAGATTCCTTTGGTACAGCGAAGTACCCCGCGGTCCTGACACCCTTCCAAATATAGAGGAATGTAGACTGCAAAGAGTACCGTTTGGCACTACGGCCAACCCGTATCTGCTAAACGCTGTTCTCCTTCGCCACTTGGAAAGCCAGGGTGACGGTCTTCAAGAAACAGCGTGCTTGCTCAAAGAATTTCTACGTGGACGACTTGGTAACTGAAGCAACTACTGAGAATGAGGCATTGAAGATAGCTTTAGAAGCTAACAAGATAATGACCGATGCTGGAACCCACCACAGAAAGTGATCATCCAGTTCAGAAAAAGTTAGGATGGCATTGTGCGGGCAACAAAGCAGCGCATTGGACGAACCGCTAAAAGTAATGGTACTTTTATGGACACCTACTAAAGACGAGATTCCCTTATCAGCCGCGCACGTTTTGATCACAGCATGCACTGGAGTCAGCAAAAACGTGTGGTCCTACAGGTATCAGCGAGAATCTATGACCCTTTGGGACTGGTAGCGCATATTGTGGTACGAGCTAAAGTGCTCTTTCAGCGCCTTTGGGAGAGAGGAGTTCGCAGGGATGAGCAACTGTGGATGAGCTAGAGTGGAAAAGCTGGTGCTCAGATCTTGCTAACTTGAAACAGCTTTCTTTCTTCCGTTGCATACTGAGAGATTGCGAGGCTAACCGTCAGCTACACATCTTTTGTGATGCAAGCCCGAAAACTTACGGTGCCTACGCGTACCTACCGACGCAAATGGACGGCCAAATATGGAACTCAAACCTCATCTTCGCGAAGTCCCGAGTGGCCCCACTGTAATCGATGTTTCTTCCCGGTTAGAATTGATGACTGCCCTAATTGGAGTACGAATGGCTAATTACCTTCATAGTGTTCTATATCAAACTACTGCAGTGCATTTTTGGAGAGATTCAACAATCACACTCTGTTGGTTACGAGGCATGGCCAAGAAATGCAAGCCGTTTGTCTGAAATAGGGTGAATGAATAACAGAGTTTAGGCAGGCCAGAAAATTGGAGGCATTGCCCAGGTACCGATAATGCCGCTGACTACCTGCACGGGGGATGCGTGTTGAGTATCTTGAAGATAACACGCTTGGGTGGAAAGGCCCAAATTTTCTGCAACCGAATTCGCAATTCTGGCCACCAAAGAAATTTGATGCGTGTCCGAGCCATGAAACAGACAACGAAAAGAGGAAGAAGGCAGTTCAGCTGCATACAAGTATAACCAAAGTGACTCCTTTGCTGCAGGCAAAAAGTTCAGCAGTTACTAACGTCTCCTCAGAGTGACTGCGTATGTCCGGAGATTTGTAAGAACCTACCAACAGCACAAGAGAAGTAGCCACAGTACAGCTCACAGCAGATGAAATCCAAGAGGCCAGCGACCACTGTACTCTACTTGCTCAAGGCAAATACTGCGAGCTTGAGATTAGAATAGTTTCTCGGGGAGAGAGCGTGATGGCTAATTCATCAGTTGTACAATTTGTGCCTTTCCTTGACGCACAAGGATTGCTGCGCGTGAAAGGGCGTCTTCAACTTTTGAAAGTATCCGAAGACATGAAGCAGCCAATCCTTCTGCCTAAAGGTCATGTCTTAACTAGATAGACCGAGGTCGCAGATCGTCTTCGAACTCTTCACGGAGGCGCTCTCTGCACTATGCTTGAACTGTGTCAATGTTACTAGATTTTATACTGCCCGCAGCTAATGAAGAAAGTGATATCACGATGCCCTGGTTGTGCAAAGCACCGACTCAAACCGGTGACCGCTCCTACAGATTCCCTTGCAAGTGACAAAGTGAACCGTGGCGAACCTTTTCTAGTAGTGGGCATCAACTTCGCCAGTCCTCTTTTCACCTAAAGTAAAACATGAAACGCAAAAAGATACATCGCCTTGTTCACGTGCGCAACAACGAGAGCAGTGCACTTGGAGTTAGTTTGCAGCCTCCCAACTGAATATTTTCTGTTGGCATTTCGACGCTTCATGGCGCGCAGGGGTCTGCCGCAGACTATGTACAGCGATAACACTTTGACGTTCAAGAAGACATCGAAAGAAATTCAATGCCTATAGAAAATTATCCGCAATGGTTACGTTCAAGACTGAACTTCCACGTGATGCGCTGCGGCTCTCAGCGCATCACGTGGAAGCTCATAAGAGAAAAAGCAGCTTGGTGTGGAGCTTGGTGGGAGCGAATGGTCCGTGAAGCTATCCTTTCGAAACGTTTTTGGGCGTCAAAGCCTGTCTTTTCAGGAGTTCACTACAGTATTGGTGGACGTGGAGGCAATGATAAGCGTGCACCCACTTACTTATGTCGTAAGGAGCCAGGGAAGGCGTCAGTGCTGACACCATCCCATCTGGTAACAGGAAAGAGACTGCTTAGTTTTCCTGCTTCCACGTCAAGTGCTGTTCCCACTTGTGCAGCAGCTGACATTAGCCGGCGCTGAAATTACCGACGATCACTTTCCAACGCCTTTTGGAACCGATGGCAAAATGTATACCTGCTACAGTTGCGCTCAGCAAACCTAATACCATCAAGACAGGACGATTTCCTCACAGGAGATGACATTGTGATTATACATGACGACCATACCAAGCCACATATGTGGAAAACAGGAAAAGTCATTGAAGTTTTCAAAGGCTGTGACGAAGCAGTGCGTTTTTGCGCCGTAAAATTGTCCACTTGAATCACTCTGCGACGTCCGGTACAACTCCTCAACCCTTTGCAGACACATGCAAAATGATCAAAGCTTATTTGCGGGGGGAGGATGAAATAAACTAGGAGAACTGCAAAAGCCAACAATTAAACAATTCACAAAAAATGGTTTCTCTCAAAACTATAAACTGCGAACAAAAACAGAACCGTTGACAGACAAGAGTCAGACTCAGCATGGAGTTCAAGCCCAGACAGGAGAGAGTGCGCTGTCTTCTCCCCGCAGAGACAATTTGGTTGAGTGCGGCAGCCTGAACATTGAACTTGTTCAAAAAAGACGTGTGTTCTTTTGTACGTGTGCATGTAATACAGTTTTTTTTCTATTACACCCTTATGCACGTGTAGACCTCAATTATTTCAAGCTTGCTATTCAGTTTAAAGATAGACCACAATTTGTGTCATGTTAGACATGACTAACGCCTTACGATCATGGTGCGCTCGAGGTGATGATTTGTGGGGTTCAACGTCCCAAAACCACCATATGATTATGAGAGGCGCCGTAGTGGAGGGCTCCGGAAACTTATACCACCTGGGGTTCTTTAACGTGCACCCAAATCTGAGCACACGGGCCTACAACATTTTCGCCTCCATCGGAAATGCAGCCGCCACAGCCAGGTATCGAACCGGTGCGCTCGAGGTCGTTTCACTGGCTTCACATATACAAACTTGGTATTACATGGCGTGAATAGATGACGAAGGTATATGACTGGTGCAAACAGCAAAATCATGACATGCGTGTCGTCAACAACATCACTACGTGCCACGCTCATGATGCGCTCACGGTCATTTAGCTAACTTCATTTATAAAACTTTGCTATTACGTGACACGAACAGACAACGAAGGTAAATGACACGTTCAAACATCATAATTATGACATGCGTGTCATGTAAAACATGACTACATGGTACGCTCATGTATCATTTAGCTTCACATATACCAAATTGGGTATTACGTGATGTGAATGGACGTGTAAGGTAGGTTAAACACCAGGCATAGGAAGGTAACACAAACACCAGACATAAAAATGGCAATCACGACATGGAAATCATATACGACATGAATTACATGCCTAACACTGCTAGGGCTCGTATTGCAAACGTTAGTGGTACTGTTGTTACGCGACTATAAACAACGTACTTGCGTCTTATCTAGAAACCTGAGTGCGCATAACCTTTCTAGTTGTGTTTACTGTGTAATACGGTCATGCGCCTTGTAACATTGAGCTGATTTTAAAGAGACATATCATCGTTGCTGATTTGTGCTTCGCACATCATCGATTCCCAGTGTACGTAGGATCTGGGTATTTTTTCCCAGCCGGAATCTGTCCGACTCACACTCACGAAAAATTTATTCACCCGGACTCACTTGAACTCAATCTCACTAATATATAACTCATCTGTAATCTCTCATACTCAGACTCACAGCTCAATCTGTGTCCGAGTGAGTGGACTAATACGTCTATTAGCCTAGAATTAGCTTTTTCTTTTGTGTTTTTTAAGACCAATCTCACGTAATTGCTGCTCTTTTATGCGCCTTTTCATAAAGATTGCCGAGTTATTAGTAGTTTCAAACCACTAAACCCATTTTTTTGTGAAAAAGATGACAACATAAAACATAATTATCAATTCCTTTCCTGGAAAGTTTGGCGGCGGGGAGGTCAAGGCACTCTCCTTCACGTAGCTTACGCTTCTCATCAATAAATATTGAATTTGTGTATGAACGATACTACACTTGAGTACATGTAAGTAGACGGCAGTATAAAGGTGAAATAAGGTAAGGCTGATGGTATCTGTGAAGATGAGTAGACAGTAGGAGCCACTGCCACGCGAGAGGAAAGGTAGGAACTGCGAGATTACACTCGTACTTCCCAACTTCCACACCGCGAGCCATTCGCAGACAGCAGCTTGTTGAATCACGTGTAGCACTATATGCAGAAACTAGCAGGACGCTATTGCCCAAAACCCAGAAATACCCACAGAAAGAGTTTTAAAAAGGTACAACTTCGAAATACTTGCACAGAGTGAAAGAAACGAGGACAGATGAGAGCGCACAAGGCAGCGTCTCTGTTGTGTCTTTCATCTGTCCTCATTTATCTAGTGTTGTGCAATTATGTCAATGATAAATCGCTAACAAGACCAAGCTAGTGTTTTGTCAGCATAGAATTTAGCGAGCCCATCGTGCGAGTATTCTTATGAGATCGCAAATGATTATTATGGTAGAAATCCTGCCAGAAATCTAACAAAACTGCCATGGGACTTGAGCAATGCTTCTAGTACATCAAAAAGTAAAAAAAAAAACGTTTTTCTTCCTGCACGTAGAGTCGTGAATACGTTGTTTTACTACCAGTGATGCCTCTGTGATGAAATATATGTAGCGCGTACGCAAAGGACTGCTCGTTAATCCTAATTCATGCAAATATGGTACAAAGAATATGGTTCAAATATGGTTCAAAGAATACTTCGACGCAGTTCACAAAGTGCGTTATCATGACACTTCCACTGATGTTATACCCAAGGCGTTTTTTGTTCGATATGCGGAATGGTGCAGCAAAATTTTAACACGTATATGTTCCAAATCATTGTCTAGTGGCAGAGTCCCGAGTGACTGGAAATATGCGAAAATTATTCGAATACTTTTGTCCGAAAGTAGGTCGCTAGTATAATCGTACAGCCCTATTTCCTTGTTATGTGCATGTGCGAAATTACTTGAACACTACATATTTAAACGCACCTCGGCATTCCTTCAAGCTAACTACATCATACATCTGCGGCAGCATGGTTTCCAGAAAGGGCTCTCTGCTACAACACAAGTGCTCCAGACAAATCACGACCTCGCTGCCGCCTTAGGTAACCATAGTCAAATTGTCTTGATAATTTTTATTTTGAAAAAAGCACTCGATCGCGTTTTCCATCAGAAGTTGCTTGAAAATTTAAAACCAATCCTCCAAAATGATTGTTGACTAGCATGGATTCGGCCATACCTTTCCCATGGTACCAAAGTGTTTTTTTGTAGAAGCCGTAAGCTCTACTCTAACACCTGTCAACTACGGGATACCGGAAGGCTCCACCCTTGACCCATTTCTGTTTTCGGTATTTATTAATGTTACACTCTGTGGCATACAAGTTTAAATAAGACTTTTTGCAGATTACAGCATCTTTTACTTTGTCATCAGTCACCGTAATGACCAGATAACCCTAAACAAACCCCTGGATGCAATACAATCTTGGTGTTCCACGTGGCAATTGAACATTTTTAAAAAAACGGTCGCAATACTCTCTTGGTGTTCCACGTGGCAAATGAACATTATTAAAAAAACGGTCGCAATGAAAATTACATGTAAGGAATGTTCCTTAGCCCCCACCTGTTCTATTAACAATAACAATATATCTCTCGCTCACAGCTCTAAATACCTAGGTGTTATAACTACCTCCGATTTGAGGTGGAACGAACACATATAATACATGCGAAAAAATGCATTGAAAACACTTGTGTATTTACGAAGAACCATTGGCAAGACTACTACTGAAATTACATTTTTGGCGTGCAAAACGTACGTGCGGCCTATTCTGGCGTACGCGCCTGCTGTATCAGATCTTCACACAATAGAAAATATTAAAAAATTGGGATCCGTACAAAGAAAATCCTTAATATTTATTTACAATGCTTACAGTATAGGCACGTCCTCTTCAGTTTTCCTGGAAAGTTCGAACTTGCAAACCTTAGCGCACAGACACGCATGTGAAAGACTAAAAATATTTTATCAGATCTATCACAATAACCTAAAAATTGATTAATGCAAATATATCCAACCATGAAAATGGCGAACACCATGGTCGCACCATAGCAAGAAAGTTAAAGAGTTGTCATGTAGAACAACTTCTTTCCAAAAGTCATTCTTTCCTCGAACAGTGCGTAGTTGGAACGAACTGCCCGATGAAGCTGCATCATCCACAACTATTTCTTCATACATGAATGCGATAGCGAATCTGCCTTCCATCCTTTGATTTATTATTATTATTATTATTATTATTATTATTATTATTATTATTATTGGCACTGCATCTAAATTCTTCTGAGTGTATGAGCTGCACTGCTTTGCTATATTAAGTGTTGGCTCGTTTTTATGTTACTTTGTGCACACTTCTTACTTTTTTCTCATTGTGACAATCACTCATTTTGTTCGTTTTCGCTCATTGTTTTGCTGTATCAGTAGTTTTTGTCTTTTTTTAGGCAAACCTTGTTTATTCTGTACAAAAGGAGCAAAACATGTTTCATTGACTCATCTTTTCAAAGTTTTTAAGTTAGAACTCTTCTAGATTTTTATTCTCGACGCGTTGTTTTTGTTGTAAGTCATTACTGTTGTTTTTTACCGTTGTAAAATGTAATATCAAATGTATATATATATCTACCAAATCCTGCCTTCGACTTCGCATAAAAGTCAGCAGCATTGTGTAAATAAACAAAATAAATAAACATATACTGCATGACACATCATAGCGCATACGCATCCCACCTAAGCACCTCTGATGCTCGGTAGACAGGAGCTTCTAATGCCTGTGTATCGAAACAGGTCATAAAAGACTTTGTAGGTGATATTATCACTGTTTTAAATTGATATGGAGTAATAGTGGTCATTGAAGAGTTGGCTGTTTGTGGCGAAGTTGAGAAGAAAATGGCGAGCGGTGCTTTTGTTGAACAAAAGCTTTAAACTTTGACGCCATGGCCAGAGCAACTACCCTTGATCGAACAGTCCACACCCCTACAGCTATTTTCCAGCAGCATAGGACCATAATTCAAAGTGGTATGCAGCGAATCGAAAGAATGTTGCAAGAAAAACAACGCAGGAGAACGTGCGGATGGAATGGGCACAGTTATTTTCTACCTTGAAGTGCTCCAACCCACGCTTGGAGGTGCTGGATTGAGCGCTATAAGAAGTTTCACTTTATATTATCGGCTGAAGGGGCTGCACAGTAAACTCTCTGTCTAGAGGAGCTAGCGCAAATCACCGAATGCAGTTTCACCTTCGTGTCAGAGTTCACAGCACTACCCGCAAACCGAGCAGCCTTCGGCTCCAAAATTTCGTTTTTTGTCTTTCTTTCTTTCTTTCATTCCTTCTTCTTTCTTTCTTTCTTTCTTTCTTTCTTCCTTTCTTCCTTTCTTCCTTTCTTTCTTTCTGTATTTCTTTCTTTCTTTCTTTTTTGCTTTCTTTCTTTCAAAACTACAATTTCACAAAACCCCAGTAAAGCCTTCCTATCTTAA
>WOVY01002331.1:0-367500 GCA_013436015.1 Rhipicephalus annulatus | reverse complement strand
TTTTCTGGACAACTACGTAACTTTAGTGCACACAGTGATTTGAAGAACGTAATACGTTATTGCGATTTAAGCGAACTATATTTTTGGAGATAGCCATGGAAGGGAATAAAGGGGAAAAATACAGTCCAAAATTAAAAATTGGGGAACCCTTAAGCTTCGCCGTTAAGAGTTGAATGTGATAGCGAAATTCGGCTTCTAGTGCATCCATAAAAAGCTAAGTAAATACTTATTCATATGTTTTCTTACATACACACGCACGCACACAAACACGCACACTGTAGATTGGATCAGCGCACGCTATTATCGCCGAATGGGCTTGTTTTCGTCGTGACACCTGTCGAACAAAATCCGTTAGAGGGGCCCTTGAACACTAAGTAACAATGGAATGAACTCACTAAAAGAGGTTATTGCCCCACGAATTGAACACCGCAAAAATTTTAAGAATCCGTCAAGTGCGAGTGGAGTTACAAAGGGTTGTCGCATGCTGCCTTTGCATTATCTCTTCTCTCGTCCTGACGAAAGCGCTTGAAGCTAAGCAGGGAGGGGTGGCAGGGCGAAGAAACTACCGGGCCTCGTGATCTTGAGCACTTTATTTTTTCTTGGAATGCGCGGCTTTTTCAACGTGATCGTGCGCGCACTCGTGAACAAGTAGCGGCCTCCCGCAGCTACCTCGGTAACTTGATTTTTCGCTCACAACCAACGGGGCGACGCCGGCGGTGATTCTTCTGCGACACGAACTTTTTAACACTATCGCGTTGAAAATATAAATCCTGACTGACACTCGTCTCTGCATGCCCAATTAGCCAGTTGTAAGGTAGCCATGATAATGTTGAATCCCAATGGCAGATCGCGAGTGCTGGGCCGGATTGCGAATGGAGCACGCAGACCCAATCGGGATAGCTCTCGCCACATCTGCGACTGGAACGCGCGCGTCTCGACGGGAGCTGTTGGTGAGCGGAAATCTAGCGAGGGAGCACGAGAGGATGCGAGGGATTGCTATGCGTTTTCCCGACACCCATCGGTGATTGGATGAACGGTGGGCGCACCGTTCAATACGTCACTTGAACTTCCGGTGAAATCCGCCAATTTTGGCGGAGCAAGAATTCTTGTTTCACGGACCAATCCATGATTTGCGGTTGCTTTCAATATGCCATTGCAGCACGCAATTCACACGTCAAATTCGTCATTGGAATGTCATAGCTCCACTCAGAGCAGAAAAACTAGATCTGCATCTACCATTGGAATTCAATACTAAGCTAGTGAAGCTCAACGTCAGGAACAATGACACTCTGACATGAGTTCCGCGTCTAATCGGGGTTGGTTCTTGCGCTGTGTTTGTTGGGTCACAAAGGCTCGGACTTTTATGGCCTGCCGTCTGCTTCTTCGGCATAAACTGTAGGGTGTCGACTAGTGGCGCATGTGCTCACCAGTCTCTGTGAACAGTAATCGGCCAAGATTAGCGTTGCACAATGTTCTCTCGCTTTGCTTCCGCAGCAGTTTCGCCAGCTCTGTAGTTCACGTACAGCGCTCACCGATTGAAATGCAACAAGAAAACGTTGAGTATAACGACCGGTACGCGCAGCCGTTCCAGGTAAACTCATTATGCCACCAAGAAACTGGCCTCGAAAGGTAACGTTGGCTCTGATGTAAATGGTCGAGTCAAAATGACGCTAACATCACATGAGGTGAAGACGTTGGAAACGAGTGTAGGCGCATCGCCTAGCGTTATATTAAACTCGTTTCAGTGAGTCAGTACTGCACATCTTGCTGGAAGAGTTGCTTGCGTATTGAGATAGTAAAAAGAACTTACATATATATGTAAGCTCTTACAGGCCATTCATATCACATAAACGTTGCGTCCATAAATGAGCCGCATTTCCTATACTTCTAATTAATATGTATCATCATGCCAGCTGGTTCTAAGCCCGAACTGTAAGCTTAGACAGCGCGTCCTCCCCTGAAGTTGGGAAAGAAGTGAATACCGGGCGACACGTCCCCCCAATATTGCAAGACGGATAGTTCTTATCCTCCGCAGCACGTTTACCTAGTATCGCACAACTACGTTTTTGGTCCTTATTTTCCGCTGACGAATGTTTAACATCCCCGAAAATTCCAACCTATAAGTACTACTAGGAGCTTCTGTAAACCATCGCAGCAAGAATTAGCAAGATGCGATTTCATGCAGTCTATTTACAATTTCCTGAAGAAAACAGAACAAAATCAGACACAAATCGACGCTAAGCACGAAGTAGCAGTACGCTTCGAAGCAGCGGGCTTCCATTATTCTATAATTACGAAAGAAAAGAGTGCTTGACATTCAATACCCATGATGGATAACTGTGTGCAAAAAATGAATAGTAAAAAGCTTGCAAGGGCAACTTGAGTGGCATATTCATTCAAAGTAGCCGCAATAATTTGCGCGCACGTGTGTGTGTGTGCGTGCGTGTGTGTGCGTGTGTGTGTGTGTGTGTGTAAAATATTGCGAAACAAAGTACATGTAGAAACACGGCGTAGTTTTTAAAAGCCTGCGTAACATATTGCGAACCAAAGTATAAGTAGAAACACAGCGTGGTTTTCAAAAGCCTGAGGCCAGCCAGTAATTATAGAAAAGCAGTCTTTGAAGGTATACTTGTCACGCAAGCCGACGAATATGCACACGTTGTTGTTCGTTTTGTGGAGCAGCACGCAAACAATTGGTATTTGATCTTATCGTCCATGCAACAAATACCTCACTTCCCAAAAACTGGAGAAAATAAAAAAGCGGTGTGGACGAACAAAGAAAGATTCGTGCAATGAGGCGGAAAAGGAGAAACACGAAGGAAAAACTAGGGAACGAGTCGCGGAGACATGCCGACGGAGCAAGATGAAACAAGGAAGGACGACATGGGACGGCGGAATATGTCAAAGTTGATCCTTGATCGGATCACGCTTGCTTGCTACAGAGTGACTCCTTAACGCGGGATCGATATCACGGCACGCGTCACGGGCGGTGCTCGACGCATTTGCATGGCGAGTTTCCGAGCAGTGTTTGCCGGCGCCTAATCGCGCACTGCTTCTGCTCCGGCACTTCGATCGCTCATTAAACGACAGGCCTCACTCGATCCGCGTCGCCGGCTGCTGCAGCCGTCACGTGCTGCAGCACTCGCAGTGCAGGAAAATGGGGGAGAGGGAAAGGGCTTCGCGTTTACTGCGAAATTGGCCATGCATGCGCATGCTCGCTCTCATAAGCGGAAAATAAAGGTTGTTTATGAGCGTTTCTACACACACAAATATATATATATATATATATATATATATATATAAGGGAAAGAAGTGTATACCTAAGGGCTCGTTTTTCCGTGTTTTAACACAATAATAATGAGATCTAACAGACAGTAATGCCAAGGAATGTACAGGAGAAGTTATTAGAACCAATGGAATGTAAATAAGAAGAAAGAAGAAAGAATGGTCGATGACAAAATAACCAGCCGTGAGCAGGAATCGAAAAAACGACCTTCGAATAACGCGTTCGATGCTCTAACCACTGAGCTATCACAGCGGCCTTCCCTCCATCCACTTTTTTGGGTTTTTTTATATGTGAATTTAGAAGTAGGAGTGACAGTCAGCGCCATCTATAAGCCAAACGACGAGTGTGAAAACACTCTCATGCGCATGTTTGGCGTCACGTAGCACGTGAACTGTTAAAACACTGAAAAACGAGCCCTTAGGTATACACTTCTTTCCCTTATTTCATTGAACGAGGGTCTCGTACTGGCAGGTTTAGTGTGTTTAGGTTGTATAAGAGGGACAATTAATCAGCTGCCTGCTCATAATAACTTCACGTGCTACGTGACGCCAAACATGCGCATAAGAGTGTTTTCACACTCGTCGTTTGGCTTATAGATGGCGCTGACTGTCAATCCTACTTCTAAATTTTCATATAAAAAACCCAGAAAAGTGGATGGAGGGAAGGCCGCTGTGATAGCTCAGTGGTTAGAGCGTCGAACGCGTTATTCGAAGGTCGTAGGTTCGATTCCTGCTCACGCTGGTTATTTTTTCATCCACTTTTCTTTCTTCTTTATTCTTTTTATTTATTGGTTCTAATAACTTCCCCTGTACATTCCTTGGCATTACTGTCTGTTAGTTCTCATATATATATATATATATATATATATATATATATATATATATATATATATATATATACAAGGCGCCCCGTACAACTAATAAAAACAAATAAAAAATAACCTTAGTACCAACCTAGTGTGAGTAGTACGCGTTTGGGTTCAATACGCCACTGAATTGTCTTTCATGTTCAAATTTTGGCTTAAGTTATGAGGAACTCATAACTTAAGCCGAGATCAGAGCTCGCCAGGCTTCGGGACGACGAAAACGACCAAAACTACGAAGAATACCAAGCCATGGACACCTCGGTCGCGGATATAAGTGCGGATTCTGCTCCAAAGGTTTGAAAATTCTAGGATCAACAGAAGTCGAATTATGGGGGTTGTGGTCACCCCATGTACTCCCTCCATAGGAAGCACAGGGCACGGTAGCTAATCGAATCTAACATAATCAAAGAAATAAAGTGCCACCGACGAAAGTCGAGTTTATTGCTGGATTATACATCCTTGAGTTTACAGAATACTAGGAACTCAGTGTGTATTTTGCCGTAGTAACGCGGGATCAAGAGTTTGAAAAGTCGGCATACACATCGTCAAGGGGGCAGCCATTTTGAATGGGAACGACATCACAATTAAATCCACGTTCTTCGAGCTGGAAATCAGGTAGTGAACAAAACTTTTCTGGTAGCTTGGAAGAACATAAAGGGCTTAACAACTACCCAGTAGTATTTTCCGAATTACGTTGTTAATTGAAGAGAAACCGGACCCTATTTCCCCCACTTAAACACATACTGCGCGGAACTAAGTAGTCGAGTATTCATACTGCACGCAACAGGGCAGATTCTGATATAAAAAAAACAAAAAAAGCACTTCCCGGTTAATACAAGGTAGGACACGTTAGATAGTCACGGGATTGGGTTCAGGGAGCCCCAAACAATGACTGGAGAGAGAAAAACAAAGAAAAGTGTCACAAAGGAACGGAGTAAGGGGAAAAAGAAAAGAAAGAACCTACTTGCAGCAACCCAATGCAGAGCGCACTAGATAGTGAGAAAACAAAACATGGTGAGGACAATTGTAAGGAAGTCTAGAAGGGATTGACTTGAGAGAAAAGAGGCCAGCTAGCCCGACTATTGGAACGTCAGTACAGATCTGAGACAACCATTCTCGGAGATTTGGCCATATATGGCCAATAAGTCGAAGCAGCAATTCCACACAGAGACAGAGAAAGATGATATCAGTAGAGATTTAGGGGGAGGTAAGATGGAATCACCCAAAGAGGAGTGTGAGGGCCAAGACCTACGAGACCCGAGAACGAGAACGAGTGCAAGCCCCCACTGCGATAAGGAGTTCCTTGATCTTCATTGAACGCCGCGTCCAATGGCGGCCGCGTCAGCAGCACGGGTAAGTGAGCTCTACACATATCTACTTATAACTTTAGCAATATTGGTTCTAGGAGGGTCAGAGTGCTGTCTATTTGTTCGTGAAGATACAAGGAGTTCAACCGGTACAAATATTTCTATTACGAACGAAAATTTCAAATTTTAAGAGCGCAAAACAGTGAGAATCTGTGAAAACAACAACCTTCGGACCACGGTTTTTTTTTTAGAGGTATCTTGCAATCACAGGAACACCCTGTATATATATATACAAACATTCGCTCTATTTATTGCTCATATTTCTGCGCGTTTATTCACGCTTGTGCCTGCATTACTGATTCGTTGCGTTCATTCACTTAAGTTTATTCGTGGTTTACGGTTTTGGCAGCTGTATCCTGGGATGTCTTTGCAATGTATAAGTAGTTCGTATGAGAGACAAAAGCAAAATCTCGTACTGCTGAAATGGCAGTCTGGCCGTCCTGCATTTCCGATGGAGGCGAAAACGTTTTCAGCCCGTGTGCTCAGATTTGGGTGCACGTTAAAGGGCCCCAGGTGGTCGCCATTTGAAGAGTCCTCGACTACGGCGTCGCTCATAATCAAATGCAGGTTTTGGGACGTTATACCCCCCATAGCAGCCCCACCGCGGTGGTCTAGTGGCTAAGGTACTCGGCTGCTGACCCGCAGGTCGCGGGATCGAATCCCGGCTGCGGCGGCTGCATTTCCGATGGAGGCGGAAATGTTGTAGGCCCGTGTGCTCAGATTTGGGTGCACGTTAAAGAACCCCAGGTGGTCGAAATTTTCAAAGCCCTTCACTACGGCGTCTCTCATAATCATATGGTGGTTTTGGGACGTTACACCTCATATATCAATCAATCAATCAACCCCACATATCAGTCTGACCATTCGTTCCAGAGTCTCTGTGACATCTTGATCAGTCCTGCTAAATACAGTGCACGTTTCGCTTGTGGAATTTCGCTCCCCGATACATAAAGCGCATTCGTGGCCACCACAGCGCCACGATAGCAGTGAGGGCATCTTCACTGCGGCTCATTGACCAAACTAACGATAAAGACTACTTCTCTCAAAACTGACTGTTGTGCAAGATGCCCGTCTTCGCGTTAGAGTGCGTAACTGGGCGTGTTGGTATTGCAAGATTTGATTTAGAAGGTGCAAAGAAGACGGTGCACAAAAAAGGGGAACTCACACTGACAGGGCGCCACATCCAACGATGGTTAATTTAAGAAAAAAAAACTGGAGGTATTTATTCAGTCATTGTTGTCACGTTTGATTGTTGCTTTGTTGCATAGAGGTATCGCAACTCTAAAGACAATTTTAGTTTAGTGTACGCTAAGCCATACGTCCACCAGATGCTGCACGCTGCGTACGCTATAGCTCCGACGATACAGTATTATTTTACCGTGAGCAACATCCGAAGTGTGTACTGTACGTGAGCGTCAACAGGCTTTCCCTTGAGTGTTGCGTCGCCCCAACTCAAGGCGTGACTCAAGCCGAGCTTTTCCGTCTACGAGCAGTGGTTTGTCGTGTTGAGGCTAGATTAACCAGCACAAGAGACAAAGAGACGAGGGGACAAGCGCCTATATACTGACAACTTAACGTTTATTGTATGCCACAGACATTTTGTAACTTAAATGGCCACTCACCAGGTTTGACAATTTTGAGCTGATAAGCGCAATGCGTAGACGAGACGTTCGTGATCCCGTCTGCCAAAATTTGCAACGCTACGCGCCGCGTACATGTGTCAAATTTCAAGATGAACGCTGCTCCCCCTCCCTTCTGCCGGTGTGTGCACCCAGGGAATGAGAGCATGACGTGCGCGTATGAATGTCCCTACGTACACAGCAATGCAGTGACGTTCGTCCTCAATGTAGATGACTATGCTCTAACGTTGCAAACAGTGGCACGTAACATGGCAAAAATGATTTAACATAGCATGCATAGCTTATGTATTTGTTGCTTGAATAGATTAGTAAAGCTCTAGGTAAATAATGAGACGCAATAAGGGAATGTGACCGTCTTGTTTTCATTTTTCTCCCGTGAATTGCAACGAGATGTTGGGCTAATGTGTTGGCGTTTCGCATCCGTTCATAATCCCGTGGTCAGCGCATCGAGAATATGACCGCCGCGGAACGCTCCTACGCGTTCGCGCACTCATTGTGCTTGTAGTGCCATCATCACCATCATCGTTTCTCAATCACCGCGCCGCGCCTCTCGTGCTGCTGACGCTAGCTCGAGCTGCGCGAGGATTAAAACAAGCTAGAGCACTTGGTGTGTCTGACGTGCAAAGTCACCGCGGATCCGCTTCAGGCGTGGAATAAAGTGGCGAGAGAACGACACGACCACGTTGGCCGCCGTCCCGTATCCCTCTCTCGCTACATGCTCATCTATTCTACCACGTCTAAGCCAGCGTTTCCAAACTATCTCACAGAAACAGGCAGAAGACCACAAAATAATGCTGGTCAACAAAGCAACGTGGGGGGTTGGACTTTTTTCGGCACGTCATGCGCACGTGACCTTTCGGTCGGACACCTGAGAGGAAGGGGAAGCGATTCGGCTTGTCAAGGCTACGCGTAGGAGGGGCAACGGTATCGAGCTCGCCTCCTCTCATCCTCGTTTTGCGCCGCTTCAAAAAACCCGTTTTCTCCGCTCGTGATGAACTGATTCAAAAGTTCTTGTGGCAAAATGTTCTTTATCGCACACCAAACAAATTCCACTGTCTAACTAAAATTTGGTATGGGGCCTGGTGAGTGGCCCTATAAAGGGAGGAAAAAAATGATACCCGAACAGGGATAGCTAAGTGCTATATATAAAAATACATTCCATTGTTCACGTGGCATGAAAGCTGCTTTCCAGAATGATGAGGGTGTCGTGTGGTTTATCCGTGTGCGAGAAAAATTCACTGAGCTTGATAGAACACGGAGGTGCATGGCTGTGCACTCAATTCACCTTGGCTAGAACTGTCTTTTCACTTTCTAACACTTCGTATGCTTCTGCAGGCGATCATTCAGACATCTGCCGGTTAGACACAACTAGCAACCACCACAGTTCCAATAGATCCCACACACACGTCACACCGTACACAATCCACAAATTCTTCGTAGTGCTTCACGTCAACACCGGGCTTCTTCTTTGAAACTCACGTTGTCGGGTCGTCCTATGTCGTGCTCCGGCTCAGCAGTTGATCCCTATCCACTGCACCAGTTCAGCGGATGGCTTGAGGAAGAGAAACGCCTAAATTCACACGGTCTTCGTTCACTGCCACGACCACCATCCTGCTTTCGGTTGCGGCCATCTTGCCTGTATTGTTCTCCACCGGGCGAGATATCACGAAGCGCTGCAGGTAAGGTACGAAATAACAGTAGAGAGCGCAACGTTAGCGCCGATAGACACTTTTAATTGGGCGTACGTAACGAGTCTACGTACGCAGTTCTGCCATGGGAGAGAACTGCGCATGTGCCGTACGTAACGTATCGATTCCAGAGATGCGCGCGTACGCCCGAAACAAGAAGCTGTGTACGTAACGCAACACTTACTACGTTACGTTCTCGCGAGACCTCGAAAAAACCAGAACGAGAGCATATAATGGCAGCAGTGGCGTTCGAAGCGGACAGAAACAGTGGACCTGATCAAAAGCATGTATACTCCACAATTAAAGGCGATGTGTTCCTGCCAAACAATGTAAATTGAAGCGGCGCGTTGCAGCATCGTGATCAATAACAAAAAAAATTACTGCCGTCTCACAAAATCGCCTTCGATAGGATGTGTGCGGGAACGCGTATTTTTCTGCCAAGCCTCTTGGCGTTTGAAGCCGTAAATAAAACGGCAGGATGGTACGTACTTTTATTCGTGATGCAACATAACACGTTTTGGACGTTGTGCGAGCTTTCACTTCTTAAATGCGCCGGTAGTAATCGAAAAGCCAGGAATAACTGGAATGCGACCACTTGCAGCAGGGTACGCTAAGGCTTATCAGCAGCCGCGCTGGATAGAACGCTGGGGTTGATCCAGTGTGGCCGTGCCCGATCACACGGATTGCGCAGCCAAGTTCAAAACAACAAAGGCGAACGCGCACATTTAGTGCACCAAGAAACGATGCTAAAAATCTACACAGCGAACGCCACCGACTGACTTGTACGCTGGTGGCCCTTACCCTGGCCGTCAAGATCTTTTTGGCGCAGATAGCAAAGGCCACGTTATTATTGGGACCTAGCATACTCCTAATGTGGGTGGCACCGATAAGCATGCGAAAACTCTTGCATCTCGAATACGCCTTATCTAGTTGAGTGAAACGAATCAAGGTACTTTAATCTACAAGTGTCGTTGCACGCTTCATTTTAGTGTACGCAACTTAATTTTCACAGAGCAAACATCTTCCCCGTACGCCCAACTATACCCGGCGACAACTTTCTGTGGCAGCACGGCCAAGGCTACGGGGGCGGAGCCTATGCACATGTGCTACTGCGCCAAGTAGTCCGACCGCTTCGACGGGTGTTTCGGTTTCGATTTCACCAGCGCAGTCCGCGTCTCGCAGTCCGCGTCGGCTCGCGTTTCGCTCCAGGAAACGCGAGTGGCATCTTTGGGAACTCGAGAGTAATTTTTAATAATATTGTGACGTGGTATACTGACGCGTGGACCCAGGCTGCTGGGTGAATGATACATTCAATTATTCATGTAATGGTTACACAACTCATCATGCACGTACCGCTTAATCCGGAAGACACTGTGCTCGCTAACACCAGTGAGCTCGTTGACTTTCTGACATGCGGCTCTCACAGACAGCTGCGGGTCGCTTTTCCTTAGTTGCGCGTAAACGTTGTACGCCACCTTCTTGGCCTGTATGGACAGCTTTTCATTTGACAACGCCTGGTACGGCTGCGCAGCTGGTGGACTCGCGGCACGCGGCGGTGTTTCCTCCGTAAGCGACGTTGACGAGCTGTAACCGGCGGACGCCATCTTTGACAGTGAGGAATGCGGTGAGGTAAAAAGGCGACGGAAGCCAAAAACCCCCCAAAAACCTGAGAGAGCGTGAAACGAAATTTTTTCTTTTGCGCAACGTTTTTATTCACTAATTAAAAAATAAATTCGCGAAAAATGTAAGTGACGAATGGTAGAATCTTAGTTACCCAGAACAGTATACAAACGTTTTCGTTGAGGGACTACATGCTGTGGCGCAGTAAGACAAGCGTGCTTTGGCTCCGTAGCCTTGGCTGTGCTGCCACAGAAACTTGTCGCCGGGTATAAAAGTGTCTGATATGTAGCGTGTACATAACATGCGCGCGAAAACGCAGGCATCTCTCATGCGTTAAGCGCATGCGACGTCGTGCTCCCTCTCGCCCGTTGCGCGCGCTAAACTAAAGTTCTCTAAAGCTTTGGAGGTCCTATTCCTGCAACGATCACCGGCTTTCGTAATCTCTTTTGCCTCAATTTTTAATCTGTTCTACCAGTCTCGACTTTCTACAATCACAGAAGATGCGTGAAAATCTGGTAGTTGCAATCTCTGTAATGTGTTGACAAGTGACCCTCTCTGCCGCACCTAACATTGTTGAAACTCTGTCTGAGCCTGTCATTTAGGGACTTCCTAGTATGGCTTAAGTACTTTCTGCCATATGACAAGGAAATATTGCAGACCACACCAACCTGGCATTCGAGATATTTACTTCGCGGTGTACGGTACAGGCTTGTGCTTTTCTGAGGCAAGGACTTCTCATTTCGCGAAGTTTAAACATCTTCAAAGGTGCAGAGAAGGTCACGTTTACATCCTTGCTCCCTTAGCAATCTTCAAGATATAGGACACGCGATGAACGTACGGCATCACAACTACCTTTTCTTTTACATGAAGCAGCCATTGGTTCATTTCACACACATGCAAACACACACACACACACACACACAAACACACACACACACACACACAAAGAGAGAGAGAGAAGGATAAACATAAGGGATTATGAAAGAAGTATTTCACGGATTTTTACAGTTAGATAGTTTCACACGGTTATCAGGTTTCAAAGCGGCGTACAGATTTACAGTGATGCCAGTAGTAAAAGTTTTGTTCATTGCCTGGCATACTCCGTCACTTAAATGTGATATCGAGCTAGCGCATGATCTTATAGCCATTTTACCAAACGAAAGTTTACGTGAATGCGGACTCTTATCATTTGACAGCCTTTTATGTAAGCCCTGTGTTGCTTGTACAACCACCATTTTCTTGTTTTTTGCTTGCTATAGTGACACTCACACTTTACAACACATACTTTATTGACAATAAGCTACACGGAATCACGTAAAATTTGAATGAGAGAAAGACCATCGTCATATCACCATTTGTTCACTGCTAAACAGTGAAACGCTCTATATATGTCACTAGGCTATATCAGTGTCCATTTGCAGATTATACACCTTTGGTGTGAAATTATTAGGCGCTCCTAAACGAGACGCTCCAATCAAATGCGACAGCTTGATTCGTGACGCATTCCGACTGGCGGGCGAAGTTCTAACTGTTAGAGGACAAATGCACGGTAGTTGGTGAAATCCAGTGAAATTTTGGTGTTAAGTGCGACCCTACTTGCTATTGGCTACAGTTAGCGTCCAGCGTGTTAAACTCAACTCTCACCCCCACCCCTTTGCTCACATACAAAACCTGTAGTCATCAAGGTCCAAAATAAAAGATAACATTTGATGCACAACTTGTGTGCATTTATGTCAGAAACTTCCAACGACACATATTTCATTGTGCAAGGCTTTGCTGGCAGTTTTTTTTTGTACGCAACCGCGCTATAAAATATGACCAGGATAGTTTTTGAGCGCCTTGTGTAGGCATTTAAAAAAGTTTGGAGGAAAAAGCGCTACTTATTATTGTACTTTCTTGAACAAAGCTTTGAATAAGCTTTCGATACCTTGGCCAGCTAAGCTAGGGCCACACTTGTCTAATACCTGCCACATCCTCTCGTGACAGAGTGTACCAAGCCATCATCTCCAACGATTCAGACGGGAACACCCGGTGTTAGGTTCGTTAAGGATTCTGCTAAAGTGTGCCATCATCCCCAGCACCGACTCGATCACATCCGTCTGAATATTGGTTCGATAATCGCCCCGTGCACCGATTCGGCACATACTCGGGAGCCAGTCAGGGGACGGCGTGTCATATATAGCGGACACGGGGAATAGACGGGGCATCGGGTTCATTGATCTCCCTTAACGGATGCTACGCACTGAGTCAGAAGCACTGGCTGCTTTGTGTACACGTGGCAACACTCCGCGGCGGCCGAGTGGCAGGCTCTCCTGCCTCTCGCCGATGTGAATGGGCGTTCATCAATCTGTCAATATACAGACGAAGTGGCGCGCGATCGACTTACGCCTCTCCCAGTGTTCTCGCGTCAGCGGTTGTCCGGCCAGCAAGTGACAAGCCCCACTGAATCACCGGCGCCATCCGCACCACTCAACGTAGCTAAAAGAGAGAAGGCGGCGGGTGCATCATTCCTAATATAAGGTTTAGAACACGATGGAACAAATGTCCCTCATTAGTCAAACGCCAACGCAGCTGCCAGGCGGCGATAATGCGCAATAAAAAGAGCGAGATGTGTCTCATCCGTTTACACTGCAGCGCGGCCCGCGCGCCAGAGGTGCGAAAAATGGTTATGAGCTAGAATGACTCTGTGGTGGATATTTCTGCAGAGGCGCGACCCTGGCCTTAAGAACAGCCCCCATTGTCCCTCGGAACCTCGCCCGCGCTGTAAGAGCACCCCTAAAAGGAATCCCCGTCGAAAAGGTTTAGAGACAATCAATTGCTGACTTGAAGAATCTAGAAGGGTATACGCCTCGCGGGGCGCGCTTTCGTTGGTGTACAGTTGCCTTAGACTCGTACGCAGTAGCGTCAGCTGGTATCACCGGCGCTTACGTTTGCCGCAAATTCATATATGCACGTCTAGCGAAGACACAGCCACAAGTACGACATTTACGGTTATGCTAGGTTTTGTCGAAAGCGTTGACAGTTTTGTAATAATACTGATTGTTGGCCTAGTTGGTATTTACTTAATGGCATGATTTGGCCGCAAAAGAGACACATACAAGAAAAGGAACACTCAAACGACAAGCACAGGCGCCTGTGCTTGTCGTTTGAGTGTTCCTTTTCTTGTATGTGTCTCTTTTGCGGCCAAATCATGCCGTTGACAGTTTGCCGTTTCGTTCTGTCGAACATGTATACGCACCGAGCCTGAACGCTAATATGAAGGTAAAGTCTATCTGCAAGGACTAAGACAGCGCGCAGGGCTTGAAAAACATCACTATAGGTATTCGAAAAAACATTGATGGGTGTGGCTCCGCGAACTCACTCATGAGCCGGCTCACTCGCACTCATTCAGCCTCAGATCGAGCCGTTAGTCGGAGTGTGAACGAGTCCGGGAGAGTAATACTGTCGTGAGCCTGAGTCCGAGCGAGTCTCGTTGAAGAAAAGCTTTGTGGGTGTATGTGCGAGTGAGTTTGGCTCATAAAAAGTTTGGTGAGCGTGAGTCCGAGTGAGTCCAAAGTGCGATATGCATTTTTGAGTGAGTCTGAGTGAGTTCCACTTTCTTTTGCCTACCAATGTTCCTATCTGGTCATTTTCAGCATTACTATCAGCTTCATTTGAATTACCGTTTAGACTCACGGGTACTTATCGGTATTCCACATCAGCCATATGCCATTTCAATATATCTTGACTAGACGCGTCTATTACGTAGGGGGTGTCTTGGCTCCCCCCCACCCCAACTACCAACTCTTCCAAAGAACCTATGCGGCCATCTCTGCCAAGAAAAGTAACCTTAGTCGTTTGAAAGCACTGACAACTCGTATTATAGCGTACCATATCTAATGGCGTGAAGAATAGCCCCAATTACGTGAGATATTGGTGTTAAAATGCACTGACACGAAAGTCCAAGAAGCTAATTTTAAACTAACGGACTCGTGAGTCGACTCACTCAGACTCAGATTGCTTCGTGAGCTGGAGTCCGAATGTGTCGGGGTGAGTAACGTTTTAGTGAGTTTGAGTCCGACTGAGTCCGGTTCAGAAAAACTTTCGTGAGTGGGAGTCTGAGTGAGTATGAAGCTCGAAATACAATTCATCAGTGAATCTGAGTAAGCTCCACAAGTTCCGGCGACCTATGCTGATGACAGTATTAACTTTGTTCATTTTACGAGCCTCTCAATCTCAGCAAACGAGCTTTTCGGTGTTTTATTTTCCTCGCTGGTATGCAGCCACTGTGGCCTGGAACTGAACCTGTGACCACGTGCTTCACAGGGTTAGGCTGTACTCAGCTACAGCGGTGAGCACAAACGCTATGGTCAATGAATAAATAGATATAGGGAGAAAATTGTCAGAGTTGTATAAACTTGGCGATAGAATAAAAAAACTGATGATGAGGGCATTTCGAAATTACATGTAGTTTAATAAATAAAATTCAGGATGAAATGTTATATTGTTATAAGTGGATACAACGTCTTCTATGGAACACGCTGCGATAGCGTCCCAGTTTGAAACGCACAATTAAAAGTAGCTGATTAAGAACAATCTAATTATATTCGGCTACCACGGCGCCATGCAGGAGAAACTCTACTTTTCTACTTTATTGCGGTAGGCCAATCGGTCAGCCAGATTTCTAATAAACCAAGATTTTCTATCTATATCGACCTCAGTCTTTCACATGAATTCGCAACGTACACATGTGCGAACTGTAACGCATGGGTACTCTGAAACATTACGTATATACTACGTGCTTTACACTAAATTGTAGCAAATATAGATAACAGTGAGGATATTGTGAGCGTACAGCAGGCGACCCATGCGCAGCGCGTTAACTTTCACGTATCCTCGTTGCCTTGGCGCTATGCTCACAGATGCGTCGCGAAAGGATATCTGACATAAAATATTTCACTTATCGTTTTTTTCTTTGCGTCAAATGATAGCCAAGGCCCCAGAGAGTGTTGGAAACGTACCGGTAAGCGTGAGCACACCCCTAAAATTTCTTTACAGCATTCGTTTAAAAGCTATTTTCAGTTCCTACTGTAGCCTGACTTCACGGATGGATGAATGGATATGGCTGTACCCTTTAGATCAGGCGGTGGCTAGCGCCACCAAGCCGTAATACTTAATGAACCAAAAACTCGATTTTTTCTCTTAAATAGTGCGGTTGAGGATTTGTACTTTGCAGTTAAGGGTTTAATTTTCACTCGTGCCTTGACTTTAGCCACCAATCAGATAACTCCTTCTAGTTAAGTCTACCCGCTTAAAGTCTATTTTGCTCTCCCTGTTCCTAAACCCCAGTGCTTTGAAAAACTCTGCGCCATCATCCTGAGCTATTGGGTGAAACCCTTTACCGAACATTATCAAGTGTTGGGCAGTTTCTTCTTCCTCTCCACACGCACTGCATACCGTGTCAACCCTTCGTATTTGGCACGATATGTCATGCTTCGCAATAATCCCGTCCTGGCCTCAAACAGTAGAGAACTACCCCAAGTTTTATCATAGATCCTTTCCTTTGCAATTTCCTGCTTAAAAGTTCGATATATCTTTAGTGTGGACTTCCTAATCAAGCCATTTCACCACATATTAATCACAACTTCCTTCACCTTCTTCTTAACCGATAGTTCTTTTTGGTTTGGCCACCTGCTGTTTTCTAAGTATTTACCAGTCAATTTTCTGGTTCGCTTCCTCCATTTTGTATCGACATTCTTCATGTACAAGCAGCTGAATACCTTCCTAGCCCAACGCTCCTCCCCCATTTTTCTCAATCGCTTCACAAGTTTTATCTTGCTGCTAGCATCCTTGCCCTCAAATGATGTCCATCCCATATCACCTTGTACTCACCGGTTTGATGTATTCCCGCGAGCTCCTAAGGCAAGCCTACCTATTGCACGTTGCTTAATTTCTAATCTTGCTTGAACTTCTGATCTCATGCACAAGACAGCATTGCCGAACGTCAGACCAGGAACCATGACCCCTCTCCATATTCCTTGTTCTTGACTTTGGCCACGTCCACGTAGACGGCGCCCTCGTCGTTCTGGTGTTGCAGCAGCAGCGCCCTGGCTCGCGCCGCTCGTCGTCCCTCGCTTTCGCCGGGACCCATGTTCTTTGGCAGCGGATACACCACCAGTCTTCGCATGGTTGACTCCGTGAGTGGAGACGTTTCGTGGTCCTGTTCCTCGGGGGAGGACAGGCCCACTCGTTCCAGCAGCCGCCTGCCGACCGCGGTGCGGCCCAGGCGCCTACGTGGCGGCGGCGGTCGCCGCAACGACGGGCAAGATCGTCACGTCATGCAGCGTGCGTACGCGGAGCGCGAGCCAGGCCGAGGAGATGGCGATAGCCTTGGCGGCGCGCTCCCCGGGCGTGCGGACAATACTCAGTGACAGCAAGACGGCCATCCGTAGCTTCTCGCGCGGAGCCGTGTGCGGGGCGGCTGCTAGGGCGTTGGCAAGCGACGAGTCCAAGTCGAGGCTGACGCTAAAATGGTTCCCGGCTCACATGGGTAGGGACCTGATACCAGGATCTCCGAACCGCAACGAGGAGGCGGATGCCGCGGCCCGTGGTCTCGCCACGTGCCGGACCGCGGCCGCGCCCGCCTCCGAAGACGCGACGGCGACCGAAGAAGAAGGCGAGGAGCAGCTGCTCGATTACGGCGACATCCTCGCGTGGTACAGGGAGCAACGGCGTGGCTTCCCGCCTCCGCACAGGGATCTTACCCGGTGGGAGGCGGTGAGGTTGCGCCAGCTCCAAACCGAGACTGTGCTGACCCCATCGCTAGCGCGACACGTGTGCCCCGAACTCTACGTGAGTGAAATGTGCAGTGTGTGCGCGAGCGCGAGAGCCACCCTGGCTCACATACTCTGGGGATGTGACGCAGACAGCGCGGACGGTCCGGTGTTACCGCCGCAAGTAGAACAGCGTGTGGGGTCTACGGACCCAGAAGACCAGCGAAGGGCCGTCCGGCAGCTCGAGGTCGCACTGGCGCTGCAAAGGCGAAAGGGGGACACCCTCAGTAACCCGAGCGGCACCGGGGCACGAAGGCCTTGAGGTCTAGGCCCGCGTGACATTAGGACTTCTAGTGTAACGTGAGATAGGGTGAACCCCACGCCCTGCGCGGCCGGAGGGAATCCCGCATGCTGGAACCCAATAAAGTTTATTCTCTCTCTCTCTCTCTCCATATTCCTCTCACAACATCATACCTATTGTAATTCCACAGTGACCTGTTTTTTATTACCGCTGCATTCCTGTTAGCTTTAGTCGACACGTATATTTCGTGTTCCGTTAGGTACTCGGCCCCGTTGCTTATCAATACGCCCAGATATTTGTATTTTTCTGTTATCTCTAGCGTGACGTCCTGTATTCTAAGCTCACTACTTTCATTGTCATTAACAATCATGACGGCTGATTTTTCCTTACTGAATCTGAAATCTAACCTATCTACCTCATTACCGCAGATGTTCACCAATCTCTGAAAATCTTCCTTGTTGTCTGCCATTAGCACTATATCATCTGCGTACATCAATGCTGGTAGTGCCTGTTCAATGAGTTTTCCTTGTTTGACGATAGAGAGGTTGAAGCCCAGTCCACTTCCCTCTAATTTGGCCTCTAATTTTTGTACGTACATCATGAATTATAGGAGTGACAGGGGACACCCCTGCCTAAGTCCACGTTTTACCTCTGCAGGCTTGAATGCCTGTTTTTCCCACTTTATAATTACCTTGTTACCTTTATAGATATCTTTTAAAAGATTAGTGACTTAATTAAAGCAGCGCCATCACGCGGTAGTATGTGCGCGCACAAGTTTGGTGACGTATCCTCGTCCGCGCGTCGCTTCTTCGATGGTCTGCTTCATCTGCTGTGTGCCGCACGTGTGGCAACTGTCGCGGCAGCGAGACACAACGTTGGGGCGAGATCTTTTTTAAGGTGCAGGTTCTTCGTCGACGATCCGAAGTCGGTCAGCAATTGCATATTGTTGCGCGTGTACTGTGCCCAGTTGAGTGCAGCATGCAGAGTAAACTGCGCATGGTTTCCACTTCGGCCCCCACTTGTTTCAGCGCCGGATCGGAATGAAATAGGTAGAACTTGCGTCTATTGTCCATTGGTTCACTCGCGCAAGGGGCAGAATATTGGTGCCATGACGAAAAATTTGAAATTAGAAAAAGTATGTGCATTCGCAATCTGATAAGCGTATATCTTGTATTCGCGCGCACGTACTCTCTTTCAGACTCCGCTAGCTCGCTTCACAAGTGCTCTGGATGACAGTAGAATATTTTAGCTTCTACGTATACCATTTTACGTTAACGTGTTACCAGATACCGGTTTGCGTTTGCTGTCTTACCGGAACGTATGTTTCTCGACGTTTTGGCTCCCCATACGTAAATGTTTACGTACGTACGCAAACATATGTCTTTACGTTTTCGCAAATTGCGATGCTAACTTTATTCAACCATCTTTAGCTCTTTATTCAACTATCTTTAAATTGTATCACCGCTGCGGAAAAATCATGAAACGTTTCTTTATCAAGTACAGCGCTTTCGTATGCGCAACGGAATGAAGAAATACAAGGTTACTGCCACGATGGTGTTGACATCTTGTGACAGTCATGAACACGTTAGCTTTTGCTTAATTTTTTAGCTGAAAACGATTACAAAGGTAACTCAATCCTAGTAACCTCGCTACCTGGTTCTTACGCCCGACATACAATGCACGATGTTTCAGATATAATATTTCTGTAATTTTCTGGTTCATTTCAACCACGCTAGATGGCACCACCTATCCGGCTGTTAGGGGCTCACACGTTCACGATTTTGATGTTATAGGCAATTCTAGCTTCAGTAATCCGGCGGAAACAAAGTAAACGCTATTGGCGCTCGCACTTCGGCCTATTTTGACTCGACGACTGGAGTCTACGCAATGTGGATATCGCGAGTTTCTACGAACGAAAGTGGATTTGCAAGATAGGGCCATAACGTGAAGCCTATCAGGCGGGTACGTTACGTTACGTAAAGGTTTAAGTTCTGTTAGGAACCGCGTATGTGCAGATTCTATTCGGTATTTGGTACCACTGTAAAGTAGAGAAATATACGCACAAGATAAAATCCTCTAGTAACCGCACAGCGTGAGCAGTCAATTGAGATGGTGACGCGCAAGCTCAAATTTTTTTGAATTTTGGCGCTTCACTTCAGCACAGCTTGCCAGACTGCTGCGTGAAATTACCAGGATTAGTACTGTAGCCTGACGTCAAGTTAGTGTCGATCTCGGTAGGTGCGCCGCGAGAAATTCGACTTAATAATCAAAATAAATATCACCATTTGCTGAGCCTCACACCTGCCCCGAGCCGTCTGTGTATACAGGAGATTGGTGTTTGAGAGTAAAATCACCTCCGAAAAAAAGGTGGCAGTATCTAAGTCCGAAAGCAAGGAGAGCATCTATCCAAAGCAAGAACCTACGAGATGACCATATGCTTGACACCGGAGCGGGCATGGCGGCAGGGCAAGATATGACACGATGAAGAGGGGCCACTTAGTCTGTAAGATCAGTAATTTGTCAATGATTGTGGAGGAAGATGGGAAAAGTAGCTTTTCTGGGCGGCAGACAGGCCGAGGTGAAACACGAGGGCGGCGTGTACTGATGTCAGCGTCGCAATCGCGACTACCGCCAGTACATATTAATGAATGTCTGATCCTCAGTAGGGAAGACAGGCAATCTGGCGTAATGCTTTCTTGCGTAGTGACATCAGGGTACACTCATGACACAAGCGGTTGGTCGAATGCAAGCGCTCCAGAGCACACTGAAGACGTTTGGCTGTAGCACACCAGAGATAAATGAAGATGTTCATAATCGGCTGGTCGAAATATAGCGCTAAGATTACGTCCAGCTAGTTAATTCAGACTCCCTTGGTCCTCAAAGTACTTTCAGGTGCTCTCTACTATAACTTGGAAAAGCGGCCAACCAATATTTGGTCACGTGGCTCATCCAGCTTTCACCTCGATCCTGGCTCAACGACGGCCCCGTCTGCATGCATGGTGCTTCTTAGGGCCTTGTTTACAACAGAAGACGCTGTTACGTGTATCCTCTTTGGACCTTTGATTTCTCTGATGGGCGGCTAAACTATTGGCTCGGACACAATTTCTCCGGTTCGGGTTAAGAGCGGGCTACGCATTGTTCTAATCCGAGTTATAGCTCGGTACGACCCAGCCGAATGTATCATTAGTCGGCCCCAAAAGGGTTGCGAGCAGAATTGTAAAAGTTAGCATCGCTATAGACCGAGAAGCAGATAGAACGTAATGTAACCAGTAGCATAGCGGCAGCTGGGTTGTAGAATAAGCTGGGTTGTCACAATTTTCAGCGGAAAAACGTGCACAAATGTTACAGATGATCTGATTCAATAAACTGGTCATTTGTTCTAATGCGCTGTTGTAAAAGTACACGTATTATTTTCCGATACGCGCAAAAATATTTGATGACGGAGTGCCCCAGCCCTTGAGAAGCCACCACAGTGGGTGCAATGTGAAATGATGCCTTTCATAACGCGTGAGTGGCATCTGTAACGCAGCTAATCCATGTGGTTGTTGCGATGGTCTAGCCGGCTCAATAATTGGTGATAACTGTTAATCGCTTCTTTTCAGCATTCGACAGGAGACATGAAAATGAAGCACAGTTCTGACAGAAAGGTTATAACATCACAACCACATGCAACTAAAACATGCCGACGCTACACGCGGTAAGCGTCCCTTGTAAACGATGCTCTACCTCTATCAATTATATACGTACGCCGGCGACACCGTTTGAATTAGCCCGACGCATCTGGCCGAGTTCTATCAATATAGTTATGCGCTATTCTAGAAGCAGAGGGCTGTCATATGTGCTAGAATGCAGGTTCTCACCCGGTTCACTTGATTGATGCATGTGCCTTGAGATAAGGAAAACATTTGACAATGAAGTGTAATCGCATCGTATGCCGACGGAAATTTTCGCTCGCTCCTTAGTCTTGTTTACGCTGACGATAGTACAGTAACTTCCTGTGACAAGGATCTCCAAAATCTGCTATCATAATGACAGACAGATGTCAGTAATTTTGTTTCATGGTGCAATAATAACATGTTGAAAATCAACCATATTAAAACAACTTTAATTTATTTCATCCTCATAAAAAAACGTAACAATAGATCCAGAAATATACATAGATAACTGCGTCATTACACTATCAATGTCAGTTAATTCTCTAGGTATAACATTAGATCTTCACCCTAAATTTAACTTTCATACAAACTTTGTCATCAAGAACACAGCTTTTAACATTCGCATACTCATTAGCCCTAGACTTTGTTTTCAGCAATATATTTTCAAATCACTTTACTGTGCATTTTATTCACAGTCCCCCTAATTACTGCATTTCATCCTAGGCCAACACGTACGCAACTCATCTGACATCCATCATTCACCTTCAGAAAAAAGCAAGCCGCATCATCACTCATAGTTCATACGCTGCATCAGCAGCACCCATCTTTAGCACACTTGAAGTTTTATCTGTCACCTCCACTTTTCAACACAAACTTGGTCTTTTATTATTTAGAAGTAGAACAGGTAAAACTTCAACAGACATACTTTCCCTAACACACCGTCACAATAATAGTAACACGCGGCTTTCTTAAAATAGTAACCTCCTGCTTCCAAGAGTAAACACTAAATACGGTAAAATCACAGAGTTGTTTATTGCAATTTCATCATGAAATTCACTTCCATCGACTGTTAAGTAAAGCCCATCATTACATAAATTCCGGCGTCAACTCAAACAGTTTTTACTAACCACACGCATCACCTGATGATTTTGGTGCATTTTTATCTGTCTTGGTTTATATATATTTGTATTTATGCATGTATATATGTTTGCTACGTATGTATATTCCTTGATAAATATTTAAGTGCTAGTTTGTTACAGTGAAATCGTTTCTTACGGTTTCTTTGCTGTCAATCTTTGCTTACGTTTTTTGTACTTGTTCTAACAGGAGGTCCTCGTGACAGTTTTGACTTCAGGACCGTCTTCTGTATTGTTCGCTTTTTTTTCTTGGTATTGTTTTGTAGTACAGTACTATGTATACTGAATGAATCGAAATAAATTCCTCCAGAAGTTTGCCGATGAGTCGTGACTATGCTGTGCAGGTGATGGTTGGGTGTCGCCTTTACGAATGCGTACACGTTCCGCATAGGAATGGTCAATACTGCAACATGGGACCATTGCGGCAGAGAAAAAACACTTTGGCATATTCTGTGCGAATACCCAGGGTACTGTTTGCAGAGACAGCCACTCTGCAATGGACTAGATCAACTGGACAACCAGACTTTTTCGGAAGAAAAAATTCTGCGCTACCGACAGGACTTTATGTCGCAGAAGAAAGGTGCTCCTGCGCTTCCTACGTTCAACCGGTCTCTCCAAACGACTGTAATTGAAACTCCTTGCATGTGTGTGCATATATGTGTAATTTTTGGAAATTTATTTATTTCCCTCACTCTCTATCCCCTTTCCGACCCTTATTTCCCCACCTTTGTACAGGATAGCTAATCAGTTCTAGGTTAACCTCCCTGTCTTTTCCTTTTATATATTTCTCTCTCTATTTTCGCAGAAAAGAAAGAAAAAGCGATGACTCAGCAATAGGTAACAGAGTCATCGCTTTTTTCTCACCCACAGTCTTTAGTTCAGTTGCTAATGAAATGGTTCCTAATGAGAATCTCGCGTATGTACTCACGTGGGCACTTGTAGAGCCTGTTGGTCTGCGATATGTCGCCGGGCGACAGGCGCACCCGTTGGCCGATCTCGGGCCGGTGCCTTGTGGTGGCGTTCTCCTGCGGCAGGATGGTGTCCAGGTGCGTGCTCTTTGAAAACGTGTTGCGCGCGTAATGCATGATGGACTCGAAGTCGTACGCCAGGCCCAACGAATTGACCTAGAAGGGGGAATATGCGCAAAAAGAAGTGATGGTACGGCAAAAATATTATTAATAATAAAGTAACAATCAAAATATTATTACCAATAAAGTCATAATATTAACGTTATTAATAACTCCAAGATTTATGTCCGGAACCACTTGGTACTTAGCCAAAGGATAAAATTATGAGAAACGCGATAGTGGAGATCACCTATGGTTCTGTCACCCGGACATAAATTAAAGCACATGGGCCTCTAAAAAGTATACAATAGTAAATGGTGTTTGTCCCTATGAAAAAACTCACTGGCGAAAGCCATTATGCCTGGACACATTAACAGGCAATTTATGTAACGCAAATTCCCCATAGACGAAGTAGACGTGCAGCCCTTTAGATAGAATGCTGTGGCAATAAAAGGAAAGGTAAGTTCTTCATAAATGTTGATATAACTTGAAGTGCCAAGACATTGCTGGATTGCGATCTTTTCCCACGCTATCAACCGGTGGTGATTGATTATTATATAGGGTTTAACGTCCAAAATCCACCAAATGATTATGAGAGACGCCGTAGTGAAGGGCTCTAAAAATTTTGACCACCTGGTGTTCCTTAACGTGCACCCATATCTGAGCACACGTGCCTACAACATTTACGCCTCCATCGTTAATGCAGCGGCCGCAGCCAGGATTTGATCCCGTGACCTTCGGGTCAACAGCTGAGTACTTTAGACACTAGACCACCACGTGAAGGCTACCGGTGGTGAACTGAGCGATTTTTTGCAGTACGAGACGCAGAGGTGTCGTTCGGCCGGTGGGGCCTATTCGTCCGGGGCAAAATGTCAAGTGTCAGCCGTCTCGGCAAGATAGAGCTCAAGTGTAAAATTTTCAACTGATAGCGTTGAAGAGTTGGTTTCGCAAAAATCCTTGCGTTGACGTCAGCGCCGTCAGTTGCACGAGAAAAAATCATCTTGTTCATGGCAAAAATTTCAGAAACATGAAAATAAAACAAGTAATAAAAAAACATCGGTCTGAGTAAGAATCGAAACTCGGCTGCATTTGTGGCAAGGTGGTGTTCTACCACAGAGCCACGCATTGCTTAATAGTGTTTTGAGAAAAAATTCATAAGATGAAGAGAGACAGAAACAACTGCTCAAGATTACACACACAGAAGAAAGGGACAGCTTTGCCGCAAAGGCGAAGCAATGAATGCGACAGGAAGAAACTGGACGGCCACGAGAAGAATAGCAAGCAGATTGAAACGTTCCCCACGTTTCTCACGCACACATGACGCACAAAACCTACTCATAGGTACCGATCAACGTAAATAAGCCTTTTAGTTGTTACTTCGCTGTGTCTGAAAAGCGCGCCGTTTTCACAAACGGAGAGTGTACGGAGTTACGTTTGTGCGTCCGGTAACAACAACAGGATCATTCCGGTGAAATCCCAAGGTCAGCCAAGACGTACGATCTTCCCCACCGCGAGATGAGGGCGCGCAAACGAGTGTCAACTCCCCTCCTCTCCGCGGAGCAAAGTACGCGTGGGAGATGAGAGCGCGCCGTCGCGTCGTGTTGATGTGGCGACGCGCGCTCATTGCACCTACTTGCTAGTAATGCGAAAACACGGTAGACCTCCCCCCAAGACTCCCGTCAACAACGGTAAGTGGTAGCTATCAATAGCTTTTCGTTTGAAATATCAAGTACGTGCCTCTTCGTGGCTCAGTGGTTAACGCCCCGCAGTCACGTTTCAGAGGCCCGAAGATTGATACCGCGCGCGAGAGTCTTTTTCTGGATTGTTTTTGTTGCTTGCGTTTTCATATATATATATATATATATATATATATTGACACTAGCATGTAGTGGGTTTCTGACTGTTGCGTGGCTAGTGTCATCATTACTTGTGTTGAAGGATTGGGTCGGCAGAAAGACGACGACGAACTTGCGCTTCTCGATCGAAGCTGTTCCACTGTTTGCTACACTGTTACTTTCACTGATTTTATTACCGTGATAAACTGGTGTAGGCGCAGGGTACAATTCCAATTCGCTAGTTTTATCTCAAGCCACTTCAAGCGTCTGCCATCATTCCCACAATTCCGGAGGAAAACCTGGCACTTCACCTCAGCCGCCGCTTGCTAGGACTACCAGCTGAATTTGGTCCCTTGTGCTAGGCAAGAATAGCCACCACAACGGCAAGTCAGACGCAAGAGAGCATCGTAGACCAACTCACATCCACCCCAAGCGCCGTCTACACAGCACGCACCTCGAAGCCGTTTCATGGTGATGTATTTGAGGACGTAGATGACAGGCTAGACCACTTCGATCGGGTTGCAGCCGCCAACGAATGGAACGACACTAAAAAGCTTCGCTACGTTTATTGCGCACTTGAAGGCTATGCTCGCATCTGATATGAGAACAATGAGCCATCTATCACCAACTGGCAAGAATTTCAGCGACAGCTATGCCAGGCATTCAGAAATCCCGAAAGAAAAGAAAAGGCCAAGCAGGCTCTGCAGAGCCGGCTTCAGAAGCCAAATGAAACGTGGCTATGTTTGTCGAAGACATGTCACGGTTGTTTAAGCGCTTACCCAATGATGGATGAAACAAAAAAAGTTTGACTCCTCCTGCAGGGTGTCAAGGAGCAACTTTTTGCGGGACTCATACGTAAGCCCTTAACCACTGTCAATGCGTTCATCGCGGAAGCTACTACCACGCAACGGGCACTTCAGCAACGCTCTCTCCAGTACGACCACCAAGCTTCTGTTGCCGCGGTGTCACCTTTCACTTGTGGACAGGACTTATCAGCACTCCACGATCTTGTGCGGAGCGTGGTCCGCGAGGAGCTCGAAAAAGTCCGTCCCACTTCTGCTCACCCAAGTGCGACGATTCTGGGAGACATTATTCGCGATGAACTCAAGAATGTGACCCAACCATTGCTCTCAATGCGTGCGGAAGCTCCTGCTCTGTGTTACGCCGAAACATTGAGGAGTCCTCAACCGTCTACCGGACGCTGGCCACCCTCTACTTTTTCACCATCGCCCCATCAATTCACACCTGCAAATAACTATGAGAGCACTTCTCAGTATGACGTTCCGCGTGAAGTCACCCGTAAATTTGACGTATGGCGCACCTCTGACCATAGGCCTCTTTGCTACCGCTGCGGCGAAGCGGGCCATCTGTACGGCCAGTGTGTGTATCGCAGAATGGGCCTTCAGGAGTTTAACCATAACGTGGATCGACCCAGCAACGGGGAGTGGTCTTGCGATATTCAGCAATACCTAGCAGCGCAGCAGCCGTTTCCCCCTGCACAAAGCCACCAGCCACGCTCACTTTCTCCTCGGCGCCTCAGCTTGCCTAGTCATTACGCCAAGTTGTGTGGTGTACAAAATAGATCCCCAAGTCCTGGCTCACGCCAGGACAACTGAGGCCAGCGGCCTCTTGGGGTAGGGCCGCTGTTGACCGAACTGACACGACACGTTGACGACGCCAATATTTCTGTCACGAAATTTCTTGAACGTGACGCAGCAATTTCCGCCGATATTTCTATAACCGTCGACAATCACTCGACCACCGCACTCGTGGATACTGGCGCCGTTATGATTGGTGACTTCGCGGCTGCTCTCCGAAAAGTGGTAAAATCATGGAACGGTCCACAGCTGCGTACGGCGGGTAGTCATCTAGTGACGCCGCTTGGGAGGTGCATTGCCCGAGTACATATTGGCGCTTCAACCTTCATCTGGACTTAAGTCGTACTGCGAGAATGCTCCAGGCAGGTCATCTTGGGATTAGACTTCCTTCTAGAATATCGGACTATTATAAACCTCCGAGATTAGCTGGTGACGTTTTCACGCAACGAACATTCTCAGCATTGTGAATCGCGTATGATGGCGTTGCGTGTATCCGACGTTGCTGTGACAGTACCGCCCCGTTCCAGCGTTCTAGTTCCAGCTACGACGACGCCTGGAGACTCCTCCATTCTTGGCTCATTTCGACAAAAATGCCGACACTGAAGTGAATACGGATGCAAGTAATGTTGACCTCGAAGCCGTCAATGTGCAATGGGAGAAAGGTATCGAGCGAGTGATCGCTTACGCTAGTCGTACGTTATCATCTGCTGAGACGAACTATTCCACCACATAAAAGGAATGCCTAGCTGTAGTGTGGGCCATATTTAAGTTTCGACCGTATTTGTACGGGCTACCGTTTAATGTGGTCACCGACCCCCATTTTTGTGCTGGCTTGCCGGCCTCAAAGACTCTCAGACCCCCTAGCTCGATGGAGTCTCCACTTACAAGAATTTGACGTTACAGTGGTTTACAAGTCAGGACACAAGCACACCGATGTTGACTGCCTATCACGTCCTCCAGTCGAGATGATTCCTCCTGACCGAACTGACGACGAAAGTTTCCTCATGGCCGTCACAGCCTCTTACTTGGCACAAAAACAGCGTGATGACACAGAACTTCGCCCGATCTTCGAGTATTTTGAGGACAAGCTTGAACAGCAACCACGAACATTCAGGCGCACGATTTCTTCATTTTTCCTTCGTGACCACGTCCTGTACAAGTGCAGCTTTGATCCCGACGCTCGAACCGCCCTACTGACCGTACCATCTGTGATGCGAGACGACATCCTTAAGGCATGCCATGACGAACCGTCTTCCGGGCATTTAGGGTTCACGCGTACACGTATAGGCCCCACGTACTACTAGCCCAAACTGTCCCGTACCGTAAAGCACTACGTCAGTACCTGCCTAGACGGTCAGCGTCGCAAAACTCCGCCCATGAAACCTACTGGTATTTTACACCCTGTGGAGCCACCCCGAGAACCATTTCAACAAGTTGGCATGGTCTTGCTAGGTCCATTTCGAAAATCTTCAGCGGGGAATCGCTGGATAATAACTGCGACTGATTATTTAACCCGTTATTGTGAACCACGAGCACTCCAGCGCGGTACGGCAAGCGATGTCGCGGATTTCTTCATTCATGGTGTCGTCCTCTGCCATGGTGCACCCGCCGTGGTTCTAACAGACAGAGGCAGGGCTTTCACTGCACAACTACTGAAAGAAGTGATGACACTCAGTGGCACCGTACATCGCCAAATGACAGCTTACCATCCACAAGCTAATGGATTGACAGAACGGCTCAATAAGACCGTCAAAGAGATGATTTCAATGTATGTCGACGTAGACCATAGAAACTGGGACCGTGTGCTCCCTTTCATAACTTTCGCTTATAACACCGCCGTGCAAAAAACTACAGGATTTACACCTTTCCGCCTGTTTCACGGCCGCGAAGTTACTGCGATGTTAGACGCCCTGCTCTTACCTGACGCATTTACGACAACCACCGAAAAAGCTGACCAGTATGCGCTATGCACCGAAGAAGCTCGACAACTACCTCGCTTGCGCATTCGCTCTCAGCAACAACACGATGCCCATAGGTACAACCTTTAGCATAGAGATATCACCTACCACCCCGGAGAAAACGTATAGCTCTGGAGTCCCGTACGCTAACGCCGTTGCTCTGAGAACCTCTTGCGTCATTATTTCGGCCCTTACCGGGTTCGTCAACGCCTCAGCGATGTAAACTACGAAGTTATCGCAGAGTTCAGCGCGCACTCCTGCCGTCATCATGCCCAGCCGGACATCGTCCACGTGGCTAGGATGAAGCCGTAGTACTCGCGCTGAAGACTTGCTCTTGCCTTCAAACATTTGAAAGCATCGAGTGGATGCTTTTCGAGAGGGGCAGTAATGACACGAGCACGTAGTGGGTTTCTGGCTGTGGCGTGGCTAGTGTCATCATTACTTGTGCATGTCGAAGGATTTGCCCGGCAGAAAGACGACGACGAATTCACGCTTCTCGATCGAAGCTGCTCCGTTGTTTGCTACACTGAAGCTTGCACCGCTTTTAATACCATCACAATATATATATATATATATATATATATAAATATATATATATATATATATATATATATATATATATATATATATATATATATATATATATATATATATATATATATATTCATACGGGGAGTGATGGCGACATCGACGTCAAAATCTAGCCGAGAGTGTCTATGTAGTTTCTCTCACAATAAAAAGAACGATATGAGTGTCATGTGATGAAAGGAACCTCCTTAAACACTTGTAATAATGTATGGCAGAGCCGTAGCGTCACGCCAGGCATCAACATATGTGAATTGCGCGACGAGTGGCTGTTTTGAAGGCCAACTCATTACAAAGCGCTGCGTGCGTTGCCGCACGGACGTGCATCGGGCCCTTCACTGATTTTCAAAAGGAACTATGGCGTAATGAGCACTTAACAAGTGTACTTGCAGTATACATTTTAGAATACTTTGAAGCGGCCAGTGCCACACGTACAGTCGTTCGTTTCCTCACGGCACAGTTGGCGTGTATAATGTGTTCAGACGTTCACCATTTAGAACGGGCATGTACCGGTTTTGCGGCTGAGATCCCCCTGTCCTGCCGACATACTTGCGGGACAGCGTTCTGTCTCAATTTTGGCTATAAGCCGGCGCGAACTCGTGGCCAGCTACATCGGATACATCACACACTGTGCTACACTCGACGACAACTTTGCTTGGTAGTACTGTAGAAGCTAGAGAACCCAAACTTGTACCTGTCACCACGCCAAGAAATAGTAATCAAATATGATATCTGGAGTTAAACGTCCCGAAACCACCATATGATTAGGAGAGACGCCATCGTGGAGGGCTCCGGAAATTTCGACCACCTGGGGTTCTCTAACGTGCACACAAATCTGAGCACACGGGCCTACAACATTTCCACCTCCATCGGAAATGCAGCCGCCGCAGCCGGGATTCAATCCCGCGACCTGCGGGGCAGCAGCCGAGTACCTTAGCCACTAGACCACTGCGGCGGGGCAAAATAGTACTCAAGTTTACTGGCAATTTTCTCTTTTTTTTGCTGAAATGAATACTGCTCTCTTTATTTGTTGTAAGAGTAGTAAGAGTAAGAAAGGTTGCTGTAAGCCGTACGTAAAAGACTATTGTTCAGTTTGCGACACTGCCCTAATTTTCTTTCTATTTCATAGAAAGAAACACCTTTTCGGCACACCCGTTTTTCAATGCAAATATGGCGTCCGTATGCGTGGGTCAGTGCACACGGCCGGAAACGCGATGTTCAGTTCTCCAAGAAAATTCCGGGATATAGGTTTGGTAAAAGCTTACCCTACGAAGCGATCGGGAAGAGACGTGACCATCTCCCCTGCCGTTGCGCACAAGGACGCTACGGCCAGGTTCGTCGACTCTTCGACACGGCGTAGAGATGGAACTCGAAGCAGGTTGTCAAGTTATGAGTTTAATTACCCAACAAAATGCGACAATATCTGGTTTGGGGGCCGATAGCGCAACTTCGTAAGAATCGAAAACGTAATCCTGCAGTGCCATGGCTGCCACACGAAAAGGAACCGCCGACGCACGCGAACGAAAAGTCACCCATAAAGGCAGAGCATGACTCCCTCCGTTCTATCCAATGCCAAGACAGTTATGTGGAGATCGGTTTGTTAATGTCTTACACTAAGAAGCGACCGAAAAGAGACTCGACAATCTCCACTGCTGTTGTGCACAAAGATGCTACGGTCAGGTTCGTCGACTCTTGGACACGGCGCAGAGATAGCACTCGGGGCAGGTGGTCAAAAAACAACTGTTTATCAACCCAAAATACAGCCCAGTGCGACAAACATGGTCTTGTGGGCCGGCAGACAACTCCGCAAGACCGACCGAGTGTGCGCTGCCAGCAGGCGCTAGGGCTATCGCACGAACGGCAGCAGCCGGGCCCGTGTACTAAAAGCCTTCTTAAGTGCCAACCACTGGCACGGGTATGCTCGCGCCTACGCGTCAAAATTGTGAAATGCGCCTCTCGGCGTCGGCGTTAGAGGAGCATACGCGAGGAGGCGCGGGGAATCAATCCGGGCTTGATATATTTATCTACGTCCACACGTATATGGGAGCGTCAACCAATCACAGGCCACGATGCCTCCGAATGCTGTGCCTACTGGCCATCACTTCAAAGGCACGGCCGAGTGCTGGAAGCAAGCACGGGAACTACTCCAAATGTTCCTGAACGATCGCTTCGACATCTATAACTTCAAGTACACGACGAATAACTGTGAGTGCTACCAGCGTGACATGGGTTCGTGCCGAGTTCGAGCGACGCCGACGAATCCAGCGAATGCTGACCGGCTGCGCTTGCACTGGTCCCGAATGTGATCGTCGGCCAAGTGAAAACATTGTACAGACTACTGTAGCATGTCAGTGCTGCTGCGCTTTGATCTGTCGTTTTCTGTGCTAAAAATAGTGTAAAGAACCTTCGGAGGTTTCCAGCTTTGATCGTGAGCCCTCGCCTACCGCGAAGTCAGTCCAGAGCGGCGTCTGCATTCATCGTAGGCCTCTACCATCGAGTTCGTGTGAACCAGCTCATGTGAGGAACATTGAAAAAAAAATCGACGGTAGTTCTAGTCACAACGCAGAAACTATATGCGACGCCCGGAACATTGCGTAGTGCCTACACAGGAATTTTTGTTCACACTGTGTTTTCAGCATCAGTATCCATCATCGCTGAAAGTGAACCTCGCACTAGCCAACACATTTCGCTGATGTGGATACATGCGTACATACATAAGTGTATTTGTGGATTGTGCGACGCTAAAACATTCGTTTGCTTCGGTGCTAATTGTTTGCGTCTGTTTTCAAGCTAACAACAAGCGTGCGCTGGTTGATAACCGTGTGATGTGATTTCGTGGCGGGCACTTGCGACACTAACACAATGAGCGGCCAGTGGTCTCGTTTCCATTCATGTATAAGAGATATTTGAACATGCGTTGCTGTGGTGATTGAGAAAGAAATTTGCATGATTTAGTGCTGCGGGTGTTGCCTGCTATTTAACTTCTCGATTCGTGTTCTGCTTCTGTGCCACGATCGATAACACATGCTTTGTTTGGCAGCATTAAAACACACACACTTTTTCTAGTCTATTCTGATACTCATAGTTGGGTAAACATTGGCGCTTTTTGATTGTTTTACAGTTCATTATACGTAAAACGAGTTTAGTTTACAACCAGACAGATCACAGAATGAAAACCTTGTGAAAAGCACCTGATTTGAAATTGGCTGTTCGATGACACCGTAGCAGGAAGAGGAGAGCGTGTCACCACATGTTTGTACAGAATGAATGAAAGTGCACAATAACTGTAGTGCACTTTGACAGCCCCTCCCCTGGTAGCCCGCAGCAGGCGCTGAGCTACCAGGGGAGGGGCTGTCACTGCCGACCAATGGGGATCGGTAAAGCCCCGTGGCGTGTGCTAGCGTGACGTTGTTCGGGTGCGTTGTTCGGGCAAGTTCGAACATGCGTCTTCATGCAGGGAAACCCGACGTAGAGTGCTGAACTCTCATATCTATAACAACAGAGCATCGGCCCCGCCACGGTGATCTAGTGGCTAAGGTACTCGGCTGGTGACCCGCAGGTCGCGGGATCAAATCCCGGCTGTGGCGGCTGCATTTACGATGGATGCGGAAATGTTGTAGACCCGTGTAGTCAGATTTGGGTGCATGTTAAAGAACCCCAGGTGGTCGAAATTTCTGGAGCCCTCCACTACAGCGTCTCTCATAATCATATGGTGGTTTGGGGACGTTAAACTCCACAAATAAATAAAAAAAAGATTGCCCGCAGCTTCCCTCGGGGGAACACTGAGGAGGATGCGGAGCATATAATTGGTTAACGGGGTGTTAAAGTGCAACTTACTTGGGTCGATGGCTAAATTGGTTAACGTGGTTGTGAAATGGGTGTTAAATTGCGACTTACTTGGGTCGATGGCTAAATTGGTTAACGTGGTTGTAGGACGGGGTGTTAAATGAGTGAACACGTACACACGTATGCGAAAGGGCGGCGCTGGTCGAAGGGACGTCGATCATTGTGTTTGTGGATTCGTTGGCATTCATTTCACGGCGACTTCGGACGTCGACGTGCCGTACAAACCAACGGACGAGAGGCAACTGAGCGAGTGAGCGCCGACCTTGAGCATATATACAGCGCGACGGCGCATGCGCTGTCAGCTGTCGAATGTTCTCGAAGGAGAAGCGCGCGCGGCACAGATGGTGGGCGACGGCGCGACGGCGCATGCGCGCGCGTCAGCTGTCGAATGTTCGAGAAGCGGTGCGGACGGCGCACTACAAGGCGCGAGTATAAGATGCTTCCGCGTCTAAAAACACAGCATCGCGTGCGAAATATCGCGAATGACATCTGCAGTTGCGATCACACCACATCTGAGCATGCACGGCACCAGTGATGTGTCTGCCTTGCGGTTGCCCCCTTCTTGATCTCTGCAGTAACGATGACTGCTTTCGCTGTCGAAGCGCTGTCAACAATATAGAACCGAAATAAAAAAAGAAACTATCAATTGCCTGGACAGGCACCTTTTATACTCTAAACTTATTTTGGCTTCGTGATATCATATCACAGCTAGAACATTTAGCTTGGTTTTTTCGCTTTTTCAGTTTTTTCGCTAAATCGTTCCCAGCGCTTTCAACGGCCAAAGTGGTTGTTGCGTACGTGGTCATAAATAGGGATCAGTATTGCAAGGTAGGCAAGTCAATAGCTCCGCGCATGCGCAGATGTGGCATATTTGCGACTGCAGATGTCACTCGTGCAGTTCCACGCGTGACGCTCTGTCGTTATAGACATGAGAGCCGAGCGCTGTACGCCTCGCAGCAGACAGAGGGCCTGGCAGCGAAATCACGGTGGTCATCTTCTCGGCGCTCGAGCCGCCCACGTCAGCACTCGATTAAGCTGGAGGGTGAGGCGCCAAAGGGAAAGGTGAACTCGTTTCATATATTGTACTCTTTATATGACGGTAAAATGTACAGTGAACAATCTAAAGGTATCTCTCCTTCATATTTTTTGTGTGTATGTTCTTTAGATACGAAGAAGCTTTTGAATAGCCTGTATAACGCTGTATCTCCGTCCGCACCACTCCCCTCGCCGCAGGTGTCGGAGCGGTGCCAAGTAGCTTACGCCCTCCTAGCAGTGCACCGTGACGTCTCTTTCTCGCCTGCCGGACGCTCGCCGCGTGTCAGCTCTCTGTCTCTCTCTCTTCACCCTCTCCGCCCCTCGCAACGCTCGAGCCCACTTCTCATGCTGGCAATATTTCACCCAGCCCACCTCTCTCGATCTGTGGGCGAGAATTCAACGCGCACCTCGAGAATCTCGCAGCGCCGACAATGTGGACAGCGCGCCGCTGCTTGCCGCGCGATCGCCCCGACGGACAGGACGCCATGGCGGCATGCTTCCCGCTAGTGTGCACGTATATTTCCCGGCTGTCGCCGGAGTCGCGAGGGTTAGCGAAGCCGATCACGTTCGCGAATGGCGACTTCAACACCGACGAGGCGTGAGCCAGGGAAGCCGAACGTAACCGTCGACAGTGGAAGACTAGCGACACCGACTCGGTGCAAGTTAAGAACACCGATTGCTTTCGACAATACAGACGGCGTGTGGGTAATGTCAACGAAACGCGAGCCAAGCAAGCCGAGCGCAAGCGTCTTCAACGCGTTCCGCCTCCCATGTCATAGCGATTCAAACAAAAGTTTCTCGAGTAAACGCTACACCGAGTTTCGCTTCAAAGCGTTGTCGCAGCACTTGCGTCGACACCCGTTTCAACAACGCCGTGTGCACCGCTGGTGTTTCGCATCCCATAGGGTTTCCTTTGGGGAGATGGTCCATAGTTTCTTTTTCTAAAGCGTTAACGATGAGAACGAGAAGCTGCTGTACTCTTGTGAAGCGACGATGGAAGCGAAATTTCGAAGGCCCGGGTAGTGTGCGACGTCAGTGCACGTTAAGATGCCTCACATGGTAACAATTTCCGGAACCCTCCACTGCGGCGGCTCTCATAATCCTCTCGTGGTTTTAGGACAAAAAACCCCAGATATCATAATTAAGTCTTCGCTTAACGCTCGCCTTCCTTCTCCTTCCCGAGTTCTTGCTTTAGCACTCTTGCTTTAATTTCTTCCACCCGAAGCTCCAGCCACGTTCTTGAACGCCCCCCCCCCCCCGATCACTCTCATTCACTCCACTCTCTTATCGCAATGTCCTCACTTTCTCTCGAACCTACTGTACTAAGCAATGGAGCATGCCCGATTCGTTTTACGCATACAAGCCCGAACTTCTTGGTTAACGACGTGGCCTTACTTCAAGCCTTTCGTTTTGAAATACAGTTGGTAAAGCTCAGTTGGAAGTCGTGGTCCCCTCTTGCCTGTCGTCAAGTTTCCGCCCTACTACGCTGAAGCAGATGCGTTATCCCATCAAGCCCGAACTGGTATACGTCCTCCTGCATCCAACAGGTGCAGTAGTGTTCACTCGCCTCCTCTTCGGTGAGCTTGTTGAAGTTGTACTCCTGGCCAATCATGATGTTGCGTGTGACAATGTCGACGTGTTGGTCGCGGTCAGGCCGCGTGTGCTCGTGCCAAAAGCCGACCACGTGGCCTTGCTCGTGCAGCACGATGCCGAACTTGTCACAGTTCTTGCCGATGGAGATGGCCTGTGCCCCGTTGGCCCGCTTTCCGACGAACGAGCATCATCTGCAAAGACAAATTGCAGGTTTGCTCTGTGAACGTGCCACCTTGCACAGTGTCAATCTTAAGGTGGTTCAATTTACACAGACAGTATCGGTTGGTGTGGTGAGTTTTGTTGTTCAATCTAGCCACGAGTAACATTTTTCTGCGCTATATGGTGGGCCTGTTTTAGTGGATCACTCGCAGAAAACTTTTGGTTAATGGCTTTTATGCCTAATTAGTAGACTCATGCTTAATAATACTGGAATGGAATCGTATACACCCTAACGTATTGTGTAATTCATGCCAGTGACATTACTTATGGCCACCCGCAGTAGATCGTTATGATCCACCTGATCATATGGTAGACTTCAATTCTAGAACAACAACCCGGACATATTCACCAAAAATCGCTTACTGGTAACAGCATTGTTGCAACGAAAATTCTCGCAGATCATTAGCATTGTTAGAAAAACGCCAGGCCTGCCCGGAAAACACAGCACAGTCTCAGGGAAAGCTATAAGTGGCCTTTCAGCCCCTTTTCAAAACACTCATTGGGTAATTACACTGCAAGCACACTTGCTTGATACCCCCTAGGGTAATGGTAATAACTTTTTTTGATAGCAGGCCGGCATTCGCTATATTATTTTTCGTCATTTTTCTGAGAAGCGTGGTATCCGATAATCACTTGTAAGCAATTTTGTGCCAATTGTTCATGCAGTGGCTGACGACAATGCGGCGTTATGGCTGAAGTAGGTACGCACCACCATATATATATATATATATATATATATATATATATATATATATATATATATATATATATATATATATTACTTTCTTTCTTTTCTTTCTTTTTTCGTCTTTTTTTCTCCCCCCTTTTTTTTCCTTTTTTTCCTTTTTCCAGTTCCCTCTCACTCTCGCAAACGTCTTTCAAGGCGAGAGGGACGCGGCAGCAAGGAAGTTTGGAAGCTCATGTCAGTATAACTCATCCCCTGATGAAGGGAGGTCCCCTCCCGAAACTGTTGGGAAATAAATATATTTATCCTTGTTGACAACGCTCCCGTTGTGCCATATCCCATACCTTCACGAAGACTAACTGGCCCATTGAATTATTACTCCCACTATATATATATATATATATATATATATATATATATATATATATATATATATATATATATATATATATATGTATATATATATATATATGTATATGTATATATATAATATATTATATATAAATAATAATATATATATATATATATATATATATATATATATATATATAGTCGCCCCCAGAATTCAGATATATTTCCGGAGGTCTTGGACCTCTCGTAAAAACGTATCGGATTTATTGTGTCACGGATGGCCCGGTATATTCACTGATGCACACAACATACAAAGTGGTTTGTGCTCGTTTCTTGCTAGCGCGTTAACACTCAGGCTATAACCGCCGAACGAGGGAGCGTTGGAAGTGTCTGCCTACTGATCATTCTTGAGAGGAAGCTCCTGAATTCCGCTAGGCAGCGCGACAATCTATGAACATTGCGAATACGCTTCTACGTGCCACGCTCTCAACGCGAAGAGAGTGCGCGAAAGGTGTCCCTAAAGCAGCCGTATATTTTCTCTTACACAAGAGTTTTGTAGAGTTACGTGAGAAAGCATCCAAAAAAAGTTAGCTGCCAGCCTCGCTTCGCAGAACATTACTATTTGTTGCTATCACATTTATTTCTTCGCACTTGCGGTCACACTGACCCTTTTTTCTCTTCAATACAACCTTATGTCTGACACATCAAGCCACCGCGGTAGCCTAGTGGTAATAGAGCTTGTCTATTGACTCCAAGATTGAGGAATGGACTACCGGCCGCTGTGCCCGATGGAAGCGGGCTGCTCGAGGTCGCTGTGCCTAGATTTAGGATAACGTTAATAAATATTAAGCAGTCGAAAATTTTGGAGCTCTCCGCTACGACATGCTTCCTAATCACATGTTCTTTTGGGACGTGAAAGGAGAACAAATATTATTATTATTATTATTATTATTATTATTATTATTATTATCCCCTTCATTGTGGTATTTTTAAGGGAACAAAACCTAATTAAAGTGAACTTCTTTGCAACACTCCAAGTTAACACTCCGAGTATTCAGAGGCCGTCGTCGCTGAAGCGTGATATGCATACCATTTTTGGCGTGCCAAGAATATATATAGCAGCACGTGCGGAGATAATTGTTCTATACTCGGCCAAATCATCCCGAAACATTCCAACTGGAAAGAACGAATACGGGATCGTCATATACCACGAAGCGATAATTTCAGCAGTGGCGTGTTCGACGCGATTCCAATTGGAGGCAAGAATTCCTGCTATGAGGCAAAGGTTGATCGATGGAGGACGTAATTAGGAGTGCTTAAGGGAAAGGAGGGCTCCGGTGAATGATATACGTGCCCAAAGAAAAGATTACGCTCATCGCTACGACGGGGTATGATTCAGACAGGTTTTAATGTAGTACACGCGTTGAAACCTATTGCCGCAGAGAGTTGGCGAAAGCCCAGTTCGAATAGGTGGCTGGTTAGAAGAGAGGTTGAACGCACGCCCTTCTTCCATGTGGTACGGTTTTAGTACGCAAGGCATAGATGGTATCCGGACCACGAGATTCGAAAAAAAAGCCTAATGGTTGATCAGCAAGTAGGCCCGATCCTATGCTTTCTCTAGCACGTATATTTTTGAAACGTGAGCAGCCGTATTGTACCATTTTACATTGACAAGGCCCCAAAAATGCCTACGACACTAAACGTTTTAGCGATGCCGAAAGACATAGGTTGCAAGTCACAATCACACATGCAGTTATTATTATTATTATTATTATTATATTGTTGTTGTTGTTGAACAGGCCCAAAATGAGAAGGCGGTGAATCGTTCAATCTGCCTCCAAGTGCCTCTTATCAGCGAAGTATGCTGAGCATAAAACATGAAGAAAACAATAGAGTAATAAAAAGCGGCTGTCGCCTTTAACGCCGTCCATGAAATGTGCTCACTCTCAGAACTTTATTCATCAAGTATGAACATGGAAAAGTGCATGGGTATAGATTCACTGGGAGGTCCCAAGGTAAGAACCGCAGGCGGGACCTCCCACGGAAAAAAAGAGAACATTATTAGCGTGCGAGATTGATTCGGATGACTATTAGCATTCGCACATTACTGAGCTACCGCCGCCGCGAATGGAATTGGCAACTACAGTAGTGACGATTCGCGATACCGTGTTCAACCACAACATGTTCGAAAAGCTTTGCGTTGCAAGGCTGTTCCTGCCGACAGAAGACTATAAAAATAATACACGTCAAGGGCCATTTACCTGCCAATGCTGCTTACACAGGCAGTTATCGTATAACTCCCGGTCATATGCACATTAGTTTAGGCAGAATTTCTCCATTTTCTTCGAGTTCTGGAAGAATAATGTTAGTAGGAAAGCCGCGCAAGAGGTAACATGTTTCCCGACACGCTAGAAGTCTGAGACAACAGGTCACTTATATACGAGACTAGTACAGTCGTCTCCAAAAGGTCCAGTGTGCATATTTTCTTTCTTTACTTCCTTTACTTGCCTTGTTCATACAATTTTGTTCTAGCAGAGGCTCCATAATCTTTCCTGTCGAAATTCATAGTCTTTCCTGTCAGAGTGTTAGAATGCTAGTCTGTAGGAATGCTCAAAATATTGGCCCCGTATCTGCATGTTTTATTGCAAATGTTATCGAAAGACCATAGTCTTGTGTGTGGAGGGAGTGAACAAAACATTGATGTTATGCGCGAAAAAATCGGTGAATTGTATTCTGGAAGCTCTGCGTTAGAGAGTCTCAATCCGTGCAGCGAAGGTGACTAAGCGCATCGAGGCACATTAGACACTAGCGCAATCTGGCAGTTATCTTTGAAAACGAAGGAAGGCGCGAACACCGCGGAGAAACATGCGCGCCTGTCTCGGGAGCGATAAGGAGTAGAACGCAAAGCGTCGGGCAGGGGCTACCACCGCGTCGTCTTAGCAAAGCATTAAAAACATTTGACTTTTTGAGCACCGCGTTGCACTGTAAGCGCAGCGTGATCAACGCTACGCTCCTTATAATTACTTGTGTGTACCTTCTCTAGTATAAAGGCGCACATACAAAACATCAACGTGTTGTTATTGTGCCTCAGATATGCGCAATAATTGCTTTTAATTGACATTCACACAAGTATGAACGGTAAAACTTGTGCAATATTGGTGGATGCGTCGGATGGAGTTGGCCGTTTGAGGTTACATTTGGTGCCTTAAGGGGGAGCGTTACCGCGGACATACAAATATACAGACAGACAGACCAACAGCTGTTCTGTCTTTATAGTCTTTACTTCTTGCCTTTTCTAGTTCTCTGTGGTTTCCCTTTTCATTTTTCATCATAGCTTCTCTCACAATAGCTTCCTTTAATTGTCGCGGTATCACCATAGCGTCAAAACAGGCCGAGGTTATTCTTTTAGCTCGGTCTGACAAGATAGATATTCTCGTTTTGCAGGAAACTTTTGCGTCTAGCATGGGTCAGATTAAGAACTTCGACAGAACGTTTGGCACCAAATCCTACTGGAATTATGGCAGCGCACATTGCCGTGGAGTAGCTGCTATTTTAATGCCACGATTTTCCGGTTCTGTGATACCCTACGCCAGGCATGCGAATGGCCGTGTTCTGTCGATGGATTTTGATTCTGGCATTAGAATCGTAAATGTTTACGGTCCGTGGAAGTGTAGGCAACAAAAGGATTTCTTCAATGTTTTAGATTCCTAACTATAGTTAGCTCATCGCGTGTCATTCTAGTAAGCGATTTCATTTGGGTTTTAGAAAACACGAATCGTGTTTCCTTCATAGAAACTGCAAAGTTATGAAATGGAAAGGGTCAGCAGGAGTTGTGGGAGCTTGTTAACGAGCTGGGACTAGTCGATGCTTGGCGGTCGTTTTACCCCCTCCAATCAGGAACGACTTGGACGGAGGGAGGGAGCCGACCGAGGATCGATCACTTTTATGTCTCGCCCTCACTGGCTTCTAGAATGCACTCTAGCTGGCTGTGTTCTTCTGCTTTGAGCGACCCTAGCCTCCTTGTCTTGAGATTCGACGACTCCAGTTTACTGCCATGAGGCAAGATACTGTGGCGTTTAAACCCGCGGCTCTTTAAAGAGAAGGACGCTACAAAAGATAAAGCCGGGCTTCTCATCAGCTAGCTTCTTGGCGATCAGGAGTTAGGCGGTAACGAATGGGATGCTGTGAAGGCTGGAGTTGCGGAGCGCTTAAGGGAATGGGGCAAGAGGCGGGCGCGGGAGAAGCGTGCCGGTATCAAAGTGGCCTCTTACACGATTCTCCTGCTCTCAAAGCCGTTGTCCAGTGGCCCGGGAGTAACCGCGACTCTTTAATTGCGCTAGAAATATAGAGTCCTGCTCTAGCAACGCTGGGGCCCGTTGCGAGCCACAGCACGCGCAAAGCAGTGGGAAATGAATGCTTGGTGTAGCAGAAATGTTCTTCGTATACATTTAGCGAGGAATAGTTCAGATATAACCTCCTTTGTTATTCCAAGCCCAGGAAGTTTAGTGGAAACGCAGGACGAAATATTAAAGGTGACAAGGCAGTTCTACAAGAACCATTACGCCGAACCACCTCCCACTCCGTAATGTTTCCTTACACTAAGATTCACGAGGATTTATATATTTGTGACACTCCTATCGTCGAAAACGGGGTGCTTGCAGCTCTAAAATCCCTTAAGCATAATGGTAGCCTAGGTTCAGATGGTTTGACAGTCGAGTTTTACGTCAAGTTTTGGAAGGTTTTTTTGAGGGGGGGGGGGGCTTTCACCACATTGGAAAACAGGCTTCTTCGTGAGGGGACTCTGTCAGCCACTAAAGGGAGTGGCGGATCACTCTTCTGTACAAGGATGAGACGAGACGCATTGAACTGAGAGCCTGGCGACCCGTCACTCTTCTAAACTGTGACTACAAGCTCATAGCTAAGTGTCTGTCCGTTCGACTCACTCCAGTACTTAGTACTGTTTTGGGCCCGTACCAGGAGTGTTGTGTCCAAGGTCGATCGTGTCAACTTCATGATTTTGCTATTAGAAATCTTATAGAGTGGTCGAATTCATGCAACTTTCATGGAATTCCTTTTTTCTTTCGATGAAGAGAAGGCGTTTTATATCATCAGTCATAAGTACCTATTTAAAGTTTTAAAGGAGGACGGCTTCAGTGCCAAGTTCGTTGTCATTCGTCCTAGTTCTGCTGTTCAATTTTCGTCCTAGTTCTGCTGTTATCATACAAGATCGCGTCTCGGAGCCTTTCGGGGGGTGCCGTGGAGTAAGACAGGGCGATCCACTTACGCCTGCTCTCTACGTTCTCGCATTTGAGCCGCTCTTGTAGAGGCTTTCTAAAGACAGCAGCATGGGTCTGTTTCCCCTTCCACCAGGTTCTCCTCTCCGGTGTTAATGTTCGCCTATATGCAGGTGACCTCTCCATTGTCGTCCCGGACGGGGAAACTGTTTGCACCATCTTGCATATTATGGAGGAGTACTGCTAGGCGAGCGCGCCAGGATAAATAAATCGAAGAGCGCAGTCATGTATTTGAACTGCGTTCCCTCCAGCCCACGCCCTGTTCACGGCCTCCCCATAAAGGAGCGCCTGTGCATATTGGGTTTCCATTTCGAACCGGATGGCCTGACTACCGAAAACTGGCGGTTAGCTAAGAAAAGGCTGACAGACAGGATTCGGGAACTTGGTGCCTTGTCTTGTCTACTTACACCTAGGGCCATGATAATTCGATCGCTGTTGTTTATTTTTCTCATGTATGTGGGTTCAGTTATGTCGGCTAGGCTCCATACCAGGATTCCCCTGAAAAAAAAAACGTTTCGGTTTTTTCGACGGGTCGTACATTGGCGTAGTTGCCACGCCCCATGCTCAAGTTGTGCAGGGATGAAGGAGGACTCAGTATTCCTGACCACTGCGCTATGATCACGGCGCTACACGTTAGGTGGACACGGGTAGCTCTCGATTCGGATATGCTCCTCACTCGAAGCTTTGCGTTGTATTTCCTGAGCACACGGCCGAGGCTGTTCTCGCCTGGGGCATTTTCGAATTCAGTGCCTTGGACAGGAACGCCCTCTTCTTTCTATGCAGGGGCCGCTTCTACTTTGGCCAGTCTCCAAGAGGTCGATCCCAAGATAGATTTAGTTGAACTCCGCGAGCTAGCCGATAGACTAAACCCAGAGTTACCTGCACGCTGTAGAGAATATGACCTGTCGAACCGTAGTCCTAACTGGCAGTTCATTACTTCTAGTTTCCGGGATGCCAAGCGCGCTACATTCATGCACCGCCTAGCCAGAGATCGCCTGCCCAACACGTTCTGGCCCCTCACCGAAACCGCTACACGAAGAATGTGTCCCACTTGCGGAATTAAGGAGGACATAGTTCACATTTTCTCTCAGTTTGCACTACCAGCCTCCTTCCATCAAAGGATAGCTAGTTTGTTTGGTCACCCCGGTGTTTCTTTCGACACCGCTTGGTTTTTGCATCCCCTGTTGAAAAGAGCGGTTAAGAAGTACGTGCCTCTGCTGGTCGAGTGCTCCTACCAAGTGTGAATGGCACGGTGCTGTGCCGTCTTCAATTGGAGATGACCCGGGCTTCACAAAGTACTTGCATAAGTATGGAAGAAGGTGTGGTTCGTCCTCCATCGAGAGTGGCAGCGCCTAGGTGCAAAGAAGTTCGACAAAACGTGGCACCGTCCGGCAGTAATTTTCATTAAATTGGGAGGGCAGAGTACCATCAATTTTTAATTATGGTGCTCTTTACAGTTCCACAATTCGGCCTAGAGAGCCAATCGCCCCTGAGTTTAGCCCATGCGGTTATTTGCCTGTTTTTCTCATGTGCTACGGTAATCTTGTCGCCTTGTCAGGCTTTACCCGCAAGGTCCGTGTTGGCCCCTATTCCGTACTCGACGACTCTACGCACCGAGGTGGAGGGTGGCTCCCTTCCTCATGAAGAGCTGAGCCGGCTTTTAGTCGTGCTGGTTAATCAGGGTACGTTGGGTTTGCGTGCAGCAGCATTCGCTTATGCACCAAACAGTAGTCCCGTAGTCCCGAAGCGACAAATTGTGGGTCGCTGGACCCTAGCGGTCAGGAGACGAGCAGTGACTGCAGCGTGCCTCACGCGCTGCATTAGCCCACCTTGACAGGGTATGTCCACTTTGTGTGTCGTGATTGAATTACTGCACCGAAGGGAAGCCCTTATGTGGAGTATCCCTGGATTATACGCCGAGAGGCAGGCCGCGCCTGTTCTGTGCCTGGAGCCAAGCGGCGGGCCCCTTGCCAGGGTATGGCCGTCCGCCCGAAACAAAAACTTCCCCCTCACACGACCCTTGGGGGGAGGACATGCCGGGACAGACGTATAGATGATGATGGGTTGATGAGTTACGTGAGACTCTGAGACAAAGCGCCTCCGGCAGCCGCGTCTCTTTCTTATCTGACAACTGCATGTGCAGACAGACCGACAGAAAGACGAACAGACAGACCGAAATTTTGGCGTCGAAGTTCCCCAAGAAATACTGTCGTCTTTAAAAGTTGCCTTTCTAAAGTATGCTTTAAGCAAGATGCTTCACAAAGCAAACATAAACCTGAAGAGCACAACGAATGCGCGCGACCTTGTGCTCTTCTCATAAATGTTTGTTTTGCGCAGCACCTTGCCTAATAATGTATGACCGATTCACCCAACAACATTCATTATTGAAATTACGCTTCTTCAATTGAAAAACAGTGGATTCTTCTACGAGAGCCAACATTAAAGAAGACATAAAGGGCTTCACGTACAAAAACTACAATATGATTACAAGACACGCCTTGGTAGGTGACTGCGGATTAAGGTCCGAATAAATTTCTATCCCGTGAGGTTATTGAAGCTTCACCTAATCGTAACCACACAGAAGTTCTTTGAATTTCATTCTCACCGAATACTTGAATTTTAATATCATCATTAGCTGCAGCCGGAAGTCAAAGCCATGCCGTCGAATTTAGAAGAGCGACTCCTACCGTTCCAAGCTACTACGGCACGTTTCTCAGTAAAAGGCACTGCATGTGCCAAAATCTTGTAGTTGTAGTTGTGGCTCTGCAAGAAGAGCGCAGTTTTAAACGCGAAGCATTTTTTGCTTACTGGAAACACATTTTCATTTATCTATCTATCTATCTATCTATCTACCTATCTATCTCTCTATCTGTCTGTCTAGCCGCTTACGCCGGGGTGCTTTCGTGATGATCCCCTTACTTTGGCGTGAACGAAACTCAGTATGGGAGGGTAAAATGGTTTGTCGAACATCATGCGCTCATCAATAGATGAATAATCTCACAATCCCGTCGCGTACGTCGTCAAACACTTCCCGTCAAACAGTGACACATACCCGCCCGCGGGTATGTGCCTCTTGTGGGCGGGTATGTGACACCGGCGATTCACATTTAGCGTTTAACCAGAAATGACATGAACACACAGGGGAAATTTTAACGCGTGAGCGTTGTTATGACCGCCATCAGTAGGCGCCATGCTGTCGCTGAGAAGCGTGGCCGGGCAGCGTTCCCACGCCTAGAACCTTGGTTTCTCGGAACCAGCGTCCAAAGATGACAGGGGAGCGGAGCTCTTTTAATCCTCAAAGAGGTAGCCGACTAGTCGGCTGCCTATGCCCGCCAGGTATTGTCCCTGCTAGACGGAGGATGAGACATCGTGTCGCCACGAAGCTGTGCGCCGTTCCAGAGAGGACAACAAAGACAGCGTCTTCCTTTGAAGAAACGGCGACCGCCGCCACAAAGTGCCCTGCTAATTGAGCGGACAGATTGGCGGACCGTTTCATGTCTGCTGTCCGAAGCTTGGGACCCCTCGACCAGCGACACACACGACGAGCAAGAGCCCCTCTGGCGCCACCTTTCAGTGCAGTGATCTTGACTCAAAAGTGGATGTTCACGTGCGCCGTGCATGCTCGTACCCCTCACCTGTTGTGTGTGTGTGTGATTGGTGTTCCACTGAAGAAGGAGGAGCCCGACAGGGCTTTGTAACGGCGCCGCAGAGTGCAGGACGTCGCTCTGAACTGTGTAGCGGTTCAACCACCACGTTCGTGGTTTGCGAACTCTTAACCTCATGCTGTAAATATTTGTAAATAGTGCCATAAACCTGTTTGTTTTTTCGTATCCCCATCTTATAAGCGCTCGTTTCCTCAACCCGAAGCTACACCACGCTCCACAAGAGACCGGGTTTTGTTTTCGTATCCTCCAGCGACCTTCCTTTCGACTGCAACAACTGGTTGGCAGAGGTGGGATACGACTCAGCACCCCGAGTCACGACAACTGGTGGCAGCGGTGGGATACGACTCAGCACCCCGAGCCGCAACAACTGGTGGCAGCGGTGGGATCACCACAACTGGTGACCAGCGGTGGGATTCCAAGCTACAAGTGACAACAACAGTCGGCCCAGGAGAAGCAGCTGGCTCGAGACATAGATCACGTATGGTTGAGTGCTTGGCTTTTCCTTTGAGTGAACCAGGTTCTAAAAGAGGGTTAAATTTTAGAACTGGTAGTTAACTTTGCCGAAAGACTCAGTTTCGCAGTTTCGGAAAGTTATTTTGGAAGTAGCGAGCACTCGGTACGATCATGAACTTACGGGAGCTGCAGAAGTCAGACTTGTTGCTGTTGTGTGAGGAATTGGGGATCGATACAAAGGGTTTGGCACGAAAACCAGTAATCATTCAAGCGATTAATGATTTGGGGGCTGATGATGAGGAACTAAGTGAAGAATGGGACCTCATCATTGAAAGAAAACTAAGAGCAGCTCAGATAGAAGGAAAGAGTGAACACGAAAGAGAAGGCCTCAAGAGAAAATTTTTCAAACAAGACTATGAGTTGTGTATGAGGTTGGGACCCCAGCAAGGAGTACTTCTCGAAAATGAGGCAGAGTTCGAGATGTCTAGGTACATGCAGCCATATGAGGTATTATGGGATATGGGCCTGTATCTTAGACTCTTTGAACGAAAGTGTAGTCAACTTAAGTGTGAGCGAGACACCTGGTCTCAGAAGCTACGCACGGTTCTGCCCTGCGAGGCAGCGGACGTTGTTGCGCGACTCAGTGAGCAGCACGCGAACAACTATGAAGTTATCAAATAAGAGCTGATCGAAAAATTTGGAACTTCTGTTAGCAAAAAGAAAGAAAGACTCGCACCGGAGTCTGAAAGCGAGGCGCGTCGCAAAGCGTCGGAAGTTGAGGCGCCTCATAAAGCGCGACAGGAACAGACTGCGCCAGAGAAGGGCCCGCATATTCTCGAATGCATCCATGTAAATGATGTAGAGAACGAGGCCGTGGCCGGTCTGGAGGTGGGGACGATGTCGAAAGACGCTCCTTGCGTGGATGAAGAGGGTGCCAGCAGCCCTAATGGGCCCAGCAAGAGACTGGAAACCTTCGTGCCTCAGGGGGACCTTTCGACATTGTCAAATGTAGGCATTGTTAGCGCAGTGGCTGATAAGGGCAAGAACGCCACGCTTCAGCAGTGCAGCGATAACACCGAGCAGGTTTGCAAACATCGCAGAAAAAGGAAGAAGCGAAAGCGTTCGGCACTGCCTAAGCATAGGACTAGTCCCACACCGTCGCGCGAAAGACGAAAGGGTAGGCCACTAATCCGTTTAAGGAAACGTCAATGGGGCTGTTCATGAAGGCACAAGCGGCGAGCCAGGTGTGGAGGGAGAAAGGGAGGTGCGTCACCCCAACGAAGCGCGGTTCAGCTCGACGACTTCGGAAAAGCGGCCTTGCCTGAAGGGTCAAAGTCGAAAGGGCCGAGTGGCTAAATACCGCGCAGGGGTGAATACAAAGAGAAAATGGCACAGGCTCCCTCCGAGCTACTGGCGTCCCTTTCAAATTCCTACGGGGAATAGGCCGAAGTGTAAAATGAGGTGTGACGAAGCGCACTGCTTAGAGTTTGTGCAATTTGTAGCCTCTGACGTGCTCGAAAACCGCCGGGACCGCGACCCCATCGTGTACGGTTAAAGGAACCATGAGAAAAGGAGGCGGTCAGTATGAGTAACTTGTGAACAGGCGGATTAATTATGACTACTCAGTATTGCATTCGAGATGCAGATTTCAACTAGTTTAAATTTGGTAAGTTACGTGATGCAGTGGAAAATTTTCAGAAGGAAAACCGCCGAGCCAAGGGCTGAAAGTCAGCATCGAATTAGTTTAATCACGAGTGCGAAAATTTGCGTAAGGTAAAAACCGAGAAAAAGTGCTATTTTCGAGTGTTTTTAAGGTTTAGTGTTATATCGTATGCCTTCACTGTCAAGTGGATTTGGAGTGAACGAGCATTTGAAGGAAGATGTTAACACAGACCAAGTGATTCGTAAAATGATTAAGTTTGGCGCGACACGGTAGAGTTTCCGTTGCGCACATTGAGAATCTTATTGCACGGTTTTGGCATAAAACCTATGCAATTGTTTTTTAGGTGTTTTTACCTAGAATTACTTTTGTGTTGCACACGTTGTGTTACAACGTAATGTTTGAAAGAATTTAGACAAACTCTGATGGATTAAGCGTTTTGGTTGGTAGTACCGTGTTCCTTGCAACGCTGTTGGAAAGGGAGTAATTAAAGAGCTCAGGCGAGCCCAGTGGTTTTTTTACTCAGAAGCGTTCGCAGTAGCAGGTAACTTTAACCAAATGAACCTTCAAGAAAGCAGCGTTTGTCGCCTAAGTTTTGTCGATGTTTTCTGCCAAGAATAATCGATTGAGTGATCATATGAGCAGATCAAGCTTTCTCCAACCGTTGAGGTAGACCGTTAGGTCACAGCTTAGGTTAAGCTTTCGGGAGGCTGGTGAGCTTTATGTCTCAGTGGTAGACAATTATGGGCGGCCGTAAACAAAGACGGACGTTCGGACAAAATTAGCGCTCACTGAATCCGAGTTTCTGACTGATGCTTTCAGCGGGACAGAACCGATGAAAGTAGTCAGTGATTAAAAGGAGGAAGCAGCCTTAAGTGAAGAGGCAATACTGATCGTCATCTGGTTTTGAAAGCTTCTGTTGACTACCGAGAATTATAGGTTCGGTGTTATGTGATAGATCGAGGCCTAGGTGCCGTTCTATGTCAGGACGACAGTGATAACAAGCAGAGCTGCGCTTTACTTGAGCCAGAATTTGGGCTCTCGTGAGATAACATACTGCGCTTAGGGAAATGAATGCACTTGCCTTGTGTAGGCTATTGATCAGTTGCAGCGTTATCTCGGAGGTGCTAAATTTAAAGTAGATACAGACCATTGTCCCCTTGGCTGCAAACCGTGACATCAAAGAACAGTCGCCTTGAGAGGCGAAGCTTGATTCTTCAAAAATATCATTTTGACATTAGGTAAAAAAAGGCAAATTGGATGGAAACACTGACGCGCTCAGCCGCTCTTTCTAAGCCATTCTGGAGTGCTCTTGGTGTATCAAAATTGATATTTCACTTTTTTCGTGCATCGTATGTAAATTTGTATGGTAGCACGTCTGGTTTCTTGGCGCAAGTGAGTCCTGAGAGTACTGAGTGTGAGCTTTTCTTAAAGCTAGTAATTAAAATTGGTTTGCTATCCCTCTTTTGGCTTGGTTTGTTCGAAGGGGGCCGAGTGCTTGCTTGTACAGGTGGTCGAGTATCAGAGATGCTGCCGAAGATTCGGCAATCACCCGGACCATGCCACAAGCGAAGGCCAGTTCCTGGCATTCAACTACTGACCCTTTCGTCGTCCCTGCGAGCAGCAGTGTTGACTGCTGCCCTCCAAGACTCATCTGGCGAGGGGGAAGCTGTTATGACCGCCATCAGTACGCGCCATGCTGTCGCTGAGAAGCGTGGCCGGGCAGCGTTCCCACGCCTAGAACCCAGTTTTCTCGGAACCAGCGTCCAGAGATGACGGGGGAGCGGCGCTCTTTTAATCCTCAAAGAGGTAGCCGACTGGTCGGCTGCCTATGCCCGCCAGGTATTGTCCCTGCTAGCCGGAGGACGAGACATCGTGTCGTCACGAAGCTGTAAGCCGTTCCAGAGAGGACAACAAAGACAGCGTCTTCCTTTGAAGAAACGGCGACCGCCGCCACAAAGTGCCCTGCTAATAGAGCTGACAGATTGGCGGACCGTTTGATGTCTGCTGTCCGAAGCTTGGGACCCCTCGACCAGCGACACACACGACGAGCAAGAGCCCCTCTGGCGCCACCTTTCAGTGCAGTGATCTTGACTCAAAATTGGATGTTCACGTGCGCCGTGCATGCTCGTACCCCTCACCTGTTGTGTGTGTGTGTGATTGGTGTTCCACTGAAGAAGGAGAAGCCCGACAGGGCTTATAACGGCGCCGCAGAGTACAGAACGTCGCTCTGAACTCTGTAGCGGTTCAACCACCACGTTCGTGGTTTGCGAACTCTTAACCTCATGCTGTAAATATTTGTAAATAGTGCCATAAACCTGTTTGTTTTTTCGTATCCCCATCTTGTAAGCGCTCGTTTCCTCAACCCGAAGCTACACCACGCTACCACAAGAGACCTGGTTTTGTTTTCGTATCCTCCAGCGACCTTCCTTTCAACCGCAACAACTGGTTGGCAGAGGTGGGATACGACTCAGCACCCCGAGTCACGACAGCGTTAAGAAAAAAGCTGACATCGGCAGCGGTGACCCGACGAATGCAAAGAATAGCTGTCAAGGTCCCAGGTATCGAACCCAAGAATTCTGCGTGGCAATTAAGCATTTTATCACAGAGTCATGCCAGGTCTCGGAACTAGTTTTCAAATAAACCCTAACGTTAATAAAACGTCAATTGTTTTGACAGTGCTGGCCATACAATCATATAAACATTACATATGTACTTTAAAGGTTCAGCCGTCACGTCATTTTAAGGTTGACTGTAGTTAGGTGTAATGCGCTGAAGTTGGTTTATGTAGCAATGTCTAAGGCAACCATCCACGCGGGCTCTGCAGCGCTTGATATCCGCTTATCGCTTCTGGTATTGGAAATACTCATATTCCTGCTCTCATCGTGGCGCAAGTGCGAACAACTGGTTACATAAGCATCTGGAACTATTCAACATATCGCCTCGCCACGGTATTCTAGTGGCTAAGGTACTCGACTGCTGACCCGCAGGTCACGCGATCAAATCCCGGCCTCGGCGTTTGCATTTCCGATGGAGGCGGAAATGTTGTAGGTCCGTGTGCTCAGATTTGGGTGCACGTTAAAGAACCCCAGGTGGTCGAAATTTCTGAAGCTCTCCACTACGGCGCCTCTCTTAATCATATAGTGGTTTTGAGACGTTAAACCCCACATATCAATCAATCAACTGTTCAACATATGTGTAAGCGTTCAGCATTTGTATATATAGTTAGCGTTATTTTATTACGTGTCGCTCAATAAAAAAGTACAAAACGGTCACCTTTCCTCCGCATGCATCGCAGAACATCTATTCCCAAGGTACGTGGGATCTGCGAAATTATTTCTTTCTAATTTTCAGGAACATGGCTCAGCCAATCCCATCTAGATCATTTCAGGCCTGCTGACTGTTTCTGTCGTGGGCTCTGACGTCACTCCGTTTAGACGGGTGTGTTTGACTGCGCAGACGTGCCTACGATTGCTCTCGTCGCTCGACAGGAATGGATTGCCAAGCCTGACAAATGTTTTCTTGGCGTGCTGGTGTGCTTGTTGGTAACTTGAGAAGACCATGTGTTTCTGTGTGAAATGCAGCATGAATATGTAACATGCGCTTCGTGGACTGGATATTCGCAATCTCTATGGCTACAAACCTTAATGGTTTGACGATGCTGCGTGAAAAATTGTTGCGGCAAAAGGACTGAGGTCGCGAGGGTTCTTATTTCCTTAGGACAACCGAACAATAAAAAAGGATCGTGTAGTTTGTCACGCTAACATAGACACCCCTTTTCTGCTCGATCCGAAGGTACGCTTGTGCGTACTACATATTTCAAAGTCGTTACAATAGCACCATCTCCACCACGTTCTGTGCTGGCTCTAAATAACGAGGTCAAATGTGCTTCCGGTTTGTTAGCGTAAGCCCTGACATTAAAATAATAAACGCGCGTGGCAGCATGCTTTGAGAAGAGGCGTTTTCCCTTCATTGGTCAGTAAACATTTTACTATTGCCGATTAGCGAAGTGGACTTCCTGTATTTCAACTGTTTACTTGGTTGAGAAAAATGGAAGAAATGATGTTGCATTGTTAGTGCATCGATTGTGTGCATAATATTATGAAGTGTTCGTGGCGGAGTGCAAATACGGAATAGAAGTGTGGACTTTGAAAGAAGATCTCTCGGCAGCTTTGTCCAATGGGGCCTCGCCATCCCAGCCTTCTGTTCAATAAACCACCACACCGCTACTCTAGACAAAACACAGTGGTGGAAAGTGCTGGGTATAACAGCCAACGACGGGACCGTTACCCTAAAGACTTCGCCGGAGTCATCGCCTCGCCGGCCTGCCCTCTCGTTTGCCAATCATGCCTGACGAAGCAGAAGCTCGGGAACTGTTGACCTTACCGGAAACCTTTTCCGGGAAGGCCAACGATGACGTGGATGCATGGCTCTAGCACTACAAGTGGGTAAGCCAATACAACAAATGGGATGCTGCCTCCTAGCTGTCTCGTGTGGTTTTTACTTTACTGACGTTGCACTCATATGGCACGAGAAGCGTCAGGAGAAACTGATGACGTGGGAACGTTTTGTTGCTGAGATAACTGTAGTATCATGCGGTAGACGCGCCACACGGAAAACACATTGCACGGCGCTGAAGCCCCGGCCGACAAGAAGAACACAGCAGTCGGTAGCCAAGTAGAAACTACAGTAACGGTGGGACAGCTTGCACGGGTGCTGAGTCGACAGCATGAGGAAGAAGGCTGGATGTCCACCTTATCACCTGATACTTGTGGATTGCAGATCCTCGTCGCCAAAATGTACTATAGTGCGGCGGACGATATTACAATAACTAAGTGTTTTAGTAACACAGCTGCGCAAAAGAAGCTTGCTGAGCAGACTCTTGCACACAGAGCTCAGTTGCCCAGTGAGACCTGTACAATGTACACAGAAGAGATTTTGAGACTCTGAAGGCAAACGGATTCCAGCATGTCTGAAGAAGAAAAGGTCGCACATTTATTGAAAGGTATTCCTGAGGATGTATATAACTTTCTTATAACCAAAGAAAGTCTGACTTCCGTGTGGGATGTCATTAGACACTTTCGGACGTTTGAGACATTGAAGCAGCGCAGAATAACGCCAAATTTTGCCCGTCTGGCCCATGTCACCATGGTTCCAGCGCAGAAACTGTACCACCTGTTGACTAGCTACAACCATCCGTCAGATCGTTACAATGGCTATGGTGGACACCAGCCACCGTATCGATCATGAGTGCTGCGTTCAAAGCTCATTTGACACGAAAAGTCATGTTTTGTGGGAGAAAGCGATAATAATCAGTGGGGTTGGGTTGCAACTCGCTGTGTACGATTTGTATTTGTACCGCGGCAGTGTCACTGAGTGATCAAGTCATTGTGACAGAATTCATCGTTCCTCCACGGAGCACACATGACATCATTCTGCGCATCAATTTCCTGCGAATGTGTGGGGCCACTGTAGATTGTCGAAATGGCGAGGTTATCTTAAGTGACGTTGTTCCTCATAAACTTATTGTGAATTCGGGCAAAGAAATCTGTGCTCTCTGATGATATGAAAATACCATTGTCCCGGCCTTCTATGCGGTATGCATTTAAGTTGTTTATTCGCATATTACTAATAATACCAGGTCCGACGCACTAGTGCAGCCTTTCCATCTAAGTTGTATAAAGAGGAACAAGTGGTACCCCACAGCATCGTTTGAGTGAGGGAAGGTAGTTCGGAACTTGGGACAATAAATGGTTCAAATTAACTGGTGCTGCTACCAGGAGGACTTAAGCTGGCCTCGTTCAGAAAACACTCACCGACAACAGTAGCTGTCCTCAGTGACGTTCGATGTGATGACAAAATGACCACCTGCTTAGGCAGTTTCAAAATTTTACCTATAGCTAATAAGTCACTGCCTGCCTACAAGCTCAGTATGCTTGTGGACGTTCTGTTAAAGTACTTGCAAGTTTTCAATTTCTCCCAGAGTAACCATACAGCTTCGATTTCTCTACGTCATACACGAAACAGGATAAATAAACGGCACAGCCAATCCGACAAAAACCGAACCGAATATCGCCGTCCTAGCGCTAGATAATAGACGATCAAGTGCGCGAAATCCTCCAGAAGGGCATCATTCAAGAATCATCGAGCCCTTGGGCAGCTTCTGTGATTCTTGTGAAAATGAAAGGTGGTACCTGGGGATATTGTGTCGACTATTGTCGTTCAAACTCCATCACAAAGAAAGATGTTTATCCTCTTCTACGAATTTATGACGCCTTATACTGTCTCCATTCGGCGTCCTAGTTTTCGTCTACTGATTTACGTTCAGGCTACTGGCACATCCCTCTGCATCCAATGGACAAAGACTGTTTTCATAACTCCGGACGGACTCTATGAATTAAAGGTGATGCCGTTATAATTATGTAATGCTCCTGCCACGGATATGATTTCACGGATATGATTTCACGGATATGAGGTTCACGGATATGATTTCACGGATATGAGGTTCACGGATATGATTTTGCGTGGCCTAAAATGAAACGTCTGTATATGCTACCTAGATGGCATCGTGATGTTCGGGCGCACAATTCGTGAGCACAACGAACGCGTGGAAACTGTTCTGAAACGCATTAGAAAAGCTAGCCTTGTTCTAATTCGAAGAAGTGTAATTTCGGCGAGCGACAATTCTTGGAACTTAGGCACCTCGTGAACAGAGATAGTATCAGGCCTGACCCAAATAAGACAGCAGTTGTGAAGGCGCGCAAACACCCTCGCTCAACGAAAGAGCTTCGTAGCTTCCTAGGCCTGTGCTCGTACTTTCGCCGATTTATTTCCGCATTCACCGACGTTGCCTTCCTCTTGACCAGTCAGCTGCCTCAAGGTGCTAGTTTTGAATGGACACAAGACTGTTACATGTCCTTCAACCAACTCAAGTTCTTACGTCACATCATATTCTCCGATACCTTGACCCTTCTGCACCGACCGAAGTTCATACTGACGTCAGCGGCAATGGCATAGGGGCAGTTGTAGTACAACGCTGCAATAGAAAGGAACATGTCATTGCATATGCCAGTAGAAAGCTAAGTAAACCGGCACGAAATTACACAGTGACTGAGCAAGATTGTTTGGCACTCGTCTTCGCTGTACAGCGATTCCGTTCATACCTGTACGGTCGTTCCTTCCAAGTGGTCACAGACCATCATACCTTTTGCTGGCTTGTGAGCCTTCGAGACCCATCTGGCCGCCTTGCGCTCTGGGCTCTCCACTTACAAGAGTATGACTTCACAATATTATACAAGAGCGACAGGAAGCACACTGACGCTGACTGCCTTTCACGGATGCCACTTACTACAACACTTTGCGGTGCCGACAATTTCGATCGCCTCATTGCGTCAGTGACTCCAATATTCCTGGACAAGGCCACCTTTGAGAATTAGCAGCGGAAGAACGTCCACTTGGAGCCGTTATTTGCTGACGCATGAGCACTCACTTTGGCAGGACGCTTTTGTATTCGTCATGGACTACTTTACAAGAAAACCTTCTCGGCCAGTGGCTCCTCCTTCTTTCTGGTGGTTCTGGACACACCCCGTTCCTCTGTTCTGCGCGCCATGCATGATGACGCAACTTCGAGCCACCTGAGAATGACACGAACACTCCTTCGTACACAAAAGCTACTTTACTGGGCACGCATACGCCAGTCAGTAGAGCAGCACATGGCCAGTTGTACTCAATGTCAGACGCACAAATCAGTCAGGATGGCTCCGGCCGGACTTCTACAGCCTTCGAAGCCTCCCAAAACTTTATTTGAGCAAGTTGGCATTGACCTCGTGGGTCCTTTTCCGCGCTCGGCAAAAGGCGACCGATGGATTGTAGTGTGCGCCGATTATTTTACCCACTACTGTGAGATGGCCGCCCTGCCATCTGCGACTGCTGGTCAAGTATCCTCCTTCCTCCTACACTCTTATATTGCGCCACGGACCTCTTTGCATCATAATAAATGACTGCAGCCGTCAGTTTACGGCAGACGTTGTCGACGAACTGCTTCGTATGTGTGGCTCGGAACTTCACTTCAACATTCGACACCTTACCATCCAAAGATGAATTGCCTTACTGAACGCCCAATCCGGACACTGGTGAATATGCTCTCAATGTACGAAGCGTTCAATCACAAAAACTGGGACGATATCTTACCGTTCATCACGTATGCCTTCAACACTGCCCAGCACGAGACCACCGGCCACAGCCCTTTCTTCCTTCTTTATGTTTGACGCCCTCGTTATACCCTGTACACTATCTTTTCATTTTATGACAATGACGATCCTTCTTTAGCCGAAACACTTTGCCTTGCATAAGAAACTCGTCGTCTTGCCCACCTGCGTACTGTAGCATCGAAAGACCGCTCCAAGCTCCGCTATGACAGCAAGCACCACCTAATAATCCCTAATGAACCAGGGTCCTTGTCCTGGTGTGGAAGCCTATGCTCAAACCTGGCTTGTCCACAAAACTCCGCGCCCACTACACTGGCCCATTAGTTGTTTTTTAGCGCCTCAGTGTAGTGGATTTTAAAATAGCCCGACTGAGAGCTAGTGGGAAACAATCCCCTGAAACTGAGGTTACCCATGTGGCTCGCCTCAAAGCTTTTAGACTGCGGGACGATGCACTAAACGCGCGGTGCGCTTCGTGTGCGAAGTGCGAAATATAACGACGTGTATGTCCCGGAGTGAGAAGAGGGAATAGAAGTGTGCACTATGGAAGAATAAGATCTCTCGGCAACTTTGTCCGGTGCGGCCTCGCCATCCCGGCCTTGTGTTGAATAAACCGCCACACCCCTTCTCTATACGTAACAATACTATTTTTCTGGCCGGTGTTCACACCACCTCGTAGCGGTATTATAACTTCGCGCCAGTCTTCCCAGCCCCTTAAGCCTTTTCACATGCGAGCGAACGAGCGGCGGCGGTCGCGGCGATGAGCAGACGCGCGTTCGTTTCACATGCGCCGCTGCCACCGCTGCTGTTGCGCGACGACCACCGCTCTAGCGGGCAGTGTTGTCCGCGGAAGGCGCCGGTCAACTGCTGTTTTCAGTGGTATCTGAAAGCCGCGCTCTCCTCCAAGTGTCCTTCATTTGGCGCCCCTGTGTTATGAGGTTCATCATCAATAGCCGCTCGACTTTTACGCGTCTGTACACTGATTGAACTAGTTATAATATGTATCTTACAACAAATGAGCAACGTTTGCAGTTGCTTTTTATGTTTTCCTGGCCTTTTCACGTATGATTCTTGTTGCGCGCTTATAAAACTGATATTGCTGACCATAGAAAAGTTTGCTTGTATGGTTTTATTATAAAGCTGTTCCAGCTAGGTGAATGCCTAAAAACTACGAGTGTGTTTTGCGCAGCACTTACCATGTTTCTCCGATTCATTGCTTTTGCTTTCAGCGATTTAACATTGGGACGCTGAACGAGGTTTCTGTCAGCCCAGTATACACAACTCGCTAAATTTATACCTAAATTTTTGTACCTGTTCGCTCGAGTCAAAATAAGAGTTTTTATAAAAGCTTTAAGTAGTAAGCTTCGGCAGTGTTTGTGATCACCCTTTGGCTCATGCGAACACATCCGCCATTGGGGTTTCTTGAATGGTCTACATCTCTTCTGGCGCTCAAATTTGTATGCTTCCACCCTAAACAGTAAGCCTCTTAGATTTTTCAATGATTCAGTAAAGCACTCCAGGAAGAGTTTCACCAACGGCAGGTAGCATAATATACGTGATACGCTCGTTGTCCCGGTTCTTTAGCTGCTGTACATACACTTGCGCGTGGCGCAGGTAAGGAACCACGCTGCAATTCTTGCTTTAGCTTGCATTTGCGTCCATAAATGCTGTGGTGGTGAGCCGAAAGCCGAAGTATCACATCATTTCGCACAACACACCTTTGCCATCGGCACATAGTGACTTTAAATTGGTAGTATTTGACCATGTATTTTAGATGCATGCTTCTAGGCCTGTGTTGCTGCACTGGTGCCTGAAATCAACAGCTGTTCTTCATTATCTATGCAGTGTATGTTGTGATCGCGACCGAAGTTCTACTTTCGCCTAGCCAGCCGCCCATTTCTGCACTGAGTGTCACGGAGAGCAGCTTGCCAGTTTGGAAGGACCTGTCGACAGCCTGCAAACTTGAGCGCTCTGCGGTGCCATTGCTCATTTTGAGAAAAGCGTCGCAGAGGACGCGGACAAGTCAGCCAGGGTTTTAGTGAGAAATCGAGGTGTTGAAGGGAAGAACAAATATAAAGGACCCTGATGAGTGCCTTATTTCCCCAAACCATGACAGCAAGCTTCGCGCCCCTTCTTTGTTGAGTCGCATCACGAAATTCCTTTTCAGTGACCTGTGTGGAATGCTACTTCTCAAGTCGACTACCGTGGCAGCCGTCCTTGCTCTCTCTTTCGCGTGAAGCCTTTCATCTATGCACCGCGTGACCAAACGTCATCATTTGTTAAACCAGCAACAATTGCTGCGACATAGAAGTACGGCGTGTCATGCGGCTCCTCTACGCGGAAATCACTTTCGATGAAAACTCAAAAACAGAAAAAAGAAAGTAGTAAAAATGTTATTGAAATAAAAAAGGCACCACACGCGATTGTCAGTACGGCGAAAGCAATCGTCGAGAGCAACGAAAGGAAAACTTCACCAGTGAACATGGCCAGTTCAAGCCACGACGTTTACTTTATGGAAATATGCGACTTCGGCAATTTCTTCCCAAATAATGCTCTTCTTATGATTCTTTTGGAAATCCTTCATCTTGACGTCTCAAAGAAGAGATCGTTTCACAACTTCTATCAGCGACTTGTTGAAAGCAGCGCGAAACATTTGTGAGCCGGGGAGAGGACGGATGTCGTCTGCTACTCAGTCGGAGCGAGTTGTTCTGTGGAACCAGTTCCTCGCAGCACGCGCGTCAACTTCTTGACTCCACCCCCGTCATCACGTGTCAAACGACGTCACTGGTCGCTCTGCCGCTTGTGCCGCTAGCGAATTTTTCCAACTCTGGCGAATTTAACAAGGGCGTCTAGTCGCCGCGGTAGAAACCTGTTTTGGCCTTGCGCGGCGACTGCCGCTCCACTCTTGGAGCAAAATCGCTCGAATGTGAAACAGGCTTTAGCCAGATATGTTTCCTTGAAATTTATCTGTGTGAAAACACTTAGGATAAAGCGTTTTCGAAACTAAATGGTTTTCAGGTGCGTGAAACTAGAATATTTAACAAGCACTACCAAATATGTTGATTCAAGAACCGGCAGTACAGTGAAGCCACTCGTGGGAGCTTGACGGTTTAATGTGAAAGCAGTGCTAAAATTTTTATCAAGCCCTAATTTATAGTTACTACGGTACTACGCGGCAGTGCGAGAGATACCAGAGCCAATAAAAAGATGCCGCTTTTTTTGTCGGTCACAAGAGATGTTTGTGAAACGAAAGATTTTGTTTCCTCTTGCAATGGTCATCTCCCTATTATTGTGCTGAATAAACTAGTTGTGGCAGCAGCACACAGTCTTCTAAATAACTACGGGTCTATGAAGACAGATATTCGAAAGAGTACAAAAAACTGCAGAAACTTTGCAAATGAGCAGGGACAGTTTCTCTGCATGATCTAGATAGTGTGTGGGGGGGGGCGTAAATATGTTTAATGATTAAAATTTACCTTATTTAATTCTTCGTTTTGATGGTCAATCAAATTTCCCCTTATAGATCGACCACACATTGAATCGCGCTCATCGTTTCACTTTTTCGTAGAATAAATTCCTCACAGTTAATCTTCAAACACTTTCAAGCATGAAACATTACTTAAACCAGCGCCTTTTTTGTGCAAAAGGCAAAATAAAAATCCAGAATGAAGCTTGTAAGCATGCAAAACTTGCCGTGAACGCTTGTTCTTTTAACAGAACACGATGGTGGCAATGGATTCACAGCCTCCCGTACACGCGCTCGCTCGGGCAAATCGAGTCACTTCGTTCTGTGATCTCGATGCTCCGATTGGACTGTCTGAAGCGGCAATATCGGGCTGCAGCCTTGGATTACGCCTCTGAAACGGTGCTACCATCTGGGACAACTGGACATTCCATGTGAGTCTCAAGGACCTCACTCTTCTTCTTTCCCACGTTAAATTGTGCGCATCACTGTGCTCCCGGCTTCCTCGGTGGTCTTCTCGGTCGACTGCGTGTTGCGTGTGTGTTTTCTTGAGCCCGTGCGTGGAGCGAATCGAATGCGATTGAGATGTTTTTTTATTGAGATAGCAATTATATGGACACTCTCGGTAGGATTTTGCCGCCGGCGTCGGCGTCGGCATCGATGTCATGCACTGTAGATGTATACGTATCTGTATAATGAAAACGAAAGAAAAAAACACTCCGGTGCGCGCAATCGAACGTGGAACTTGTGCGTCGTAACAGCGAAGCGTTAACCACTGAGCCGCACTTGAGCGAGTTGTTTCCCTGTTTAAAGGGCAAGCTATTCATATCAATGACTTATCGCTGTTCACGAGCATTTCGGCGGAATTGTGTTTTCAGCATTTTCCAGAAAAATGGCGCAATGAGCGCGCGTAGCCCCATCGCGCGGTGGCGCCTGCTCTAATCTCCTACGCGTATTCTGGCCGGCTCATGGCGCGTTCACACTTGGCCTCGAAGAGAGTGAAACCGGCGAAGCTCTCCGGAAACTTGCTCGTTTCGCCACCGAAGCGGCCAGAAAACACGTCACTCAGCTGGCGCGCAAGAATCACTCCGAGACCAATTTTCCCGCCACGCGAAACTGGACCCGGTTTCCGCTTCATAGCCTTGGCTGCGCTAGATCAAACCACGTGACCTAACCAACCGGCCGCAGATTCAACGTGGTGGCACAAGCGTCGGCGTTGGCTCGCATCGGCTCAAACCGCAAACTATTCGTGCAGCATGACGAAGCTTGATGGCCTCAATGAGGACGCGATCATTGAGAGCCTGATTTGGATTACGATCGCCGAGAACTCTGGAAGTAAATAGTGCAGTGGCAGCGAGTCGGCATGCCCAAACATGTCTCGATGTTGTGTACAGCTGGTTGAAACTGTGCAAACACGGCCGGTGCATTCGCTCGTGTCGTTTTTGCTGGCGTATCTCCCGAAAAGACATTTGAAAAGGTACGAGCTGTTTCTTTTCAATACTTCATGTCCATAACTAGAATACGAACTTTAGTTCTCGGATAGCCGACAAAATCAGAATAATTGTCAAGGTAGCGACGGCAGCGGCGGTGGAATGGGGCAGAACGAATGTGAACATTGACGCGCGCGGTCGTGGATTGCCAGCCGCTCTGGCGTTTTCGTTTTCTCTTCACTTTCCAAATGTGAATGTGGCCTTAGAGAAGGCGAGTGATGCTCTTTCATGCACTATTATTTCGTGGTGGCGAGGAGGGGAGAATCGTACGCCTTGGATAGCCTCGGGCTTTACCTGGAACGATTCTGCTATAGTTACTGGGCGCACAAAGGTCACTGCAATCATTGCAGTCACTGTTTGCGAAAAGCGCGCGCTTTTCATACACAGCAAAGAAACAAATAGGACACTCATTCGCGTGCATCCGTACCTCTGAGTAAGTTTTGTGCGTCATTTTTGCGTGAGAAATGCGGAGAACGTTTTGATTGGCTTTCCATTCTGCGCATCACCTTTCAATTTGTTGCTATTGCATTCATAGCTTCGCCTTTGCTGCAAAGCTGTGACTTTTTTCACTTCTGATCATTTTTCCTTACCTATCCATTTTTATTCCCACTACCCCATGCCCTGTGCCGACCTGTTGAGCTGTCATCTAAACGATAGACAGTTATAAGCGGCGCTTATCTCTTGTTTTCCTTATCATAATCACTCAGAGAAAACGATTTACGGCACGGTGGCAGCAAGCAGCCCCGAAAATATTTTTCTAGGTGGCGTTGGTTCAGCGCTCAGCCTCGTATCCTGCATTGCAAGGGGTAGCAGAGAGAAATGAGAGTTACAAGGAGGAAAAGGAGGTTGGGAGAGGCCGAGAAAGAGCATACCTATGTATAGTGCAGCAAGGAGAGGAAGGGATAAGTCAGGGATATAGTTATCTGAAGAAGTATATTAGGAGCCGCAAATTCGTGTGAAAATCACGTAAAAAGTTGCATAACTCTTCTGTGTCTGTCCTGTCGAACTACTATACGACATTATTTGTCCAACGTATGGGATTCATAGCTTTGGTAACTTAGAAAGAAAATTGTGCTCCTAATGAAATACCCTTTAGGTTTGATTGTATTTCAAGAGGGTCTATTTAGGTGGCCAGTAAGCCGGGCTCTCTCCGAACGCGAGCGGTGTTCTGTGATTTAACCGCGAAGGTGCTCAAGCGGTTCTGGCGCTCGACAGCTGACCATAATCGAGGTTCGGCCACGGTGTCCGCATTTCGATTGACGCAAAATTGTAGACGCCCATTTGACTGTATGCCGTGTAGAATTAAGACAGGGCTTAGCGTACACACACATACCCGTGTGTGTGTGTATGTGTATTGTGTGCGTACGTATGTGTGTTTCCATTGTTTGCCAACTCAACTAGGTCGGTTTTGATGCTTACAAGCCTTGAAAAATGACTTTCGTGGTTTTAATATTATCAAGAGTTGAACGTTCCACAACCACGATATGATTATGAGAGACACCGTATAGTGTAGGGCTGGAGACAATTTGACCACCTGGGGTTTCGAACGTGCACGTAAGTTTATGTGCATAAGCCTCATACAATTTCGTCTCCATCGAAAATGCAGCCATCGCAGCCGGGATTCGATCCCGCGGCCTTCGAGTTAGCAGTCGAGTGTCATAACCACTAGACCACCGCGGCTAGCCATCTTACGAAGTTATGACGGAACAACGCCTCTCTTTACTAGCATTGAGCGAACAAATATGAATCGAGAAATACTTTTAGCTCTCACGGGCCAAAGCCTAGCAAACTGCACCCGGACTGTCATTTTTCGCTACCTAGCATCACGCGTATTTAGGGAATTTGCCTTCTTTTCTGTCTGCATGCTTGTTGGTTGTTTTAAGGTTAGTACTTCTTAGATTCCGTGTGCCTTAATGTCACTAGATTAAAAGCTGTTTACCCCTCCAAGCTTGTCTCCGGTCTTTTCGCGACGTCTGCTTGTTTACGGAACGACCTAACCTGCTGTCATCCCGTCACCAACTTCGTGGTGGCGACGATAGAGTGGCTGCTTCTAAGACATACTCAACTTCGAAAGCACGGAAACATAACTGACATCACAACAATGTACTAACCTTGAACCGGAGGTGCAGACGCTTCTGCTAAACAGCAAAAAAATATATATTTCTTTAAGGCTATAGGACTTGGGTGACGGTTTTCTTTAGAATGCGTACAGTTGCATAACTGAAACATGGACAGAAGAAACGAAAAGCGATGCGTAGAAATCAAGTTCGTGTGTTTTATAGCACCTCTTCTTGTATGCGTGTCTCAGTAAAGCAACTTCATGCATTCTAATATCAACAAAAACGAAGCCGAAATAGAAGAACTAAAGATTTATTTTGAAATCACTATGCTTTCCCGCAATACATATTCAAGCTTCAATGCGACCTTCTCAATTATTGCGTCTCGAAGGAAAAGATAATTGAACACGGCACACGCACCGTTGACAAATTGGTTCCTTGAATAACGCGTCTTTTTTTGTATCCCAAGTAAATGCAAACAGTGTATCCAAAGAATTATCATATTTGGGTAAGGCAAAAACTTTATGGGATGATGTGAACTCCGAGCGCCCCTTAGTAGAAATTTCGCATGTTCTGCGAAAGACCAAATCAAAATTATTGATTTCGTATTCAGCTTACAACTACGCGCATAATTATGATAAGTGGCACTAGGCTCACTCGTACGAAAGATGGAGTACTCGATCAATTCCGCTTCATTTTGAAGTTCTTTTTGTTTTTAAACAGCAGCGCTAATCTGCGAGACGAAAGAAAAAAAACACAATAGCAAGAACGTTGGCCACACTCGCAATTTTTTTATTCATAGGCTTTTTCTTATTTTTTGCGTTAGTGTTCCAAGACGCCAAATCTCCTGCAATTGGGACTAAGTTTCGATCTCCTTCAGTAAGTTGACGTTTGCGGTGAGTTTATTGATTCATGCCGTCCCATTTTTTCACGTTTGCATTCGAAGTGCCGGTTCAGCATGACGTTGCTACTTCAGGGCGAATACAAAGACGTAATCAGGAATTTACCTTGGGAGAGGGGGGGGTGGACTCCCCTTTTTCTTTGTACTATCAGCAGCAAAAGCTTGCGGGTTGATGGATTCACAACAAAAACGCAAATTTCTCCTATATCAATACCTAATGCTTGAAATCAAGCAAGGGAATTTATAGGTCGGAACGCCAAGTGCAGTATAGAAAATTTAATTCAAAAATACATTGCGACAAAGGGGGAACTGAGCTTTATCGAACGTTTCGCGAGTCTCACAAATTTTTGCTGCTGGTACTAGGCGCACGCATTTGCGTGTGTGTGTAGAGTATATGCACACATGAAAAACTAAACATTTTGGAGTTGAGTTTGAAATCTCAAATACCGCTCTACATCTCCTGACTACGCCAGTGGCCACTCAAACCAAGTGAAAGAAACGTGTACCACCGTTGGACGAACATGTAACTACTCCACTCATACAATAGGATGGAATAGATGGCTAAGGTTTTCTGTAAGCAAGATTTTCAATATATACCATATAGTCTCACATAGGCAATCACCCTCAACCTACTGAGTCTACTGCAGTTCCAACACTTCCATCGTTCCTCTCCAGTTTGCCTTATATATTCTACGTGTCGATTCCATTTTATAAAAGCTCTGTACTCTATAGGCTTGCAACTAAGGTTATAACTGGGGAGAAATTAAGGAGGTTCTGACACCCCCCCCCCAAGAAAAATATTTTCATATTTTAACTTTTCTGGTGACACCAACCATTCACACACATTCACATCAACCACCAGTTACCAAAGTTAGCCGTTCTGCACATATACAACCCTCAAAAAAATTTCTTGCTACGACCCTGTGTTCAAATAAGTGACGTTTGAAACTGACGCTCTTGTGAGGACGCTGCTGCATTGGTGAGACAATGAGCAAATGTCTACTATAAAGCCAGCGTTATGCAAAGACCAAAGCTGTGCACGAGTATGTAGACAACGTTAGACATAAGTCATTGTATGGATTCAGCCGTTATTTTTATCATGTGCTCAGTTCAGTCCGGTTCAGTCCAAACATCACAGTCACGAGACTAGGAACAAAAAAATCAAGGGACCATAACGCTTCGCCTTTAGGAGTTGAACGCGATATCGATATCTTGTTCTTAGTGCATGCTTCAAACACTTCGTACATGAAACCTTTTCTAACTTGCTATGCACCAACTACGTGGCCTTAAGGGAACAGGTGCAGCAGCCTGTATGCCTTTTGTGGGTGACCAGCTTTAAACCACAAAAACATTACGATAATCACATGTTCTGACAGCCGCAGGAAATAGGCGTTTACTCCAGGCATTAATACTGCAATATTTATGTTGCATTGTGAAGCATGAATATATGATGCGTGTGTTTGTAAAGCATGCAAGCTACTTTCACTTCATTTCCAAGCAGAGGAGATTGTTTTCAATGTATTTAAAACCAGGTGCGTGGCTGTGTGGTAGAACCTCCACTTGTCACGAAGACGACTCGGGTTCGATCCGCACTAGAAGCCGGACGAACCTGTTTCAGTCTCCACTCTGACCCAGGATTTTTTAAATATTTTATTTTATCTGCATCGTTCTTGATTTTTTGGTAACGCATTGAATGATGATATTTTCGCTCACAACCTACGACGCTGATGGCGACACCAACACCGACACCGGAATGATGGCGACACCGACACCGACAACGGAGCTCTTTAACGCTATCGCATTAAAAGCATGCTGCATCACACAGCTGGATTCAAATGCTTAGCAAGCGGCTGCAAATTGGTGCCCGTTTTTTTTCTTTTATTTACCTTCAGCTGCCCTCTAAACTCTTGGAATCAACCAAAATGTGAAACACCGCGCAATGAAATCTGCACACAAAGAAACACCCTCTTTTACCATTACCTTTGATCTAAATAAAACTAACATTCGATTCCGCGATCTAATGACATCATTTGGGCTGGCTTAAATCTCTAATTCATGAAATCCTACCGCGAATATTTGGCGAAAATGCCCCGCGCTACAAATGCCATCCTTACCTGGCGTTATTCAATTTGAGTAGTTCGTGCTGACGCTTCACCGAACTTAATGAACGGAAGGAAGCCGGTCGAGCTTTGCTCTCTCTTCTTCTCCACCGCTATTTCTGTCTTCTTTCTCCAACACTTCACAGAGCATGGACTCAGCGACGGTGAGCTATTGCTATGGAGTGGCACCAACCACCACCTCATTACTGCTTCACTTCAAACTGATTGACGTCTTATACAGAGCCGGGCACTTAGAGTTTCTGTGCCTTTGCTTCAAAGGCCCTCCCTGCATTCCGCTCACTCTCGTCTGTCTGTGTGTCTATATCATCGTTAGGCGCGATGTTACGGGGGATGAGCTCTTTCGTCCTTCCTTTAGATGCGGGACACTGTTGAACCCATATTCGACTGGCTGAGCCTACCGGTGGCCAATTAGTGAGTATTCGCGCTCTGTGCATTTTTATTTTTTCCTCTACTTAGTTTCTGACTTTTTAATCGCGTAGGGCAGCGAGAAAAATAAGGCACCACGACCACACTATAGAGATTGTAGTGCCGATCATTGAGTATCGGCAGTCTTTTTTGAAAAACTGCCACAAGTGCCATTCCTCTACTCGAGGCAGCTTTATGTTTGTCAATTAACAAAAACGTATAAAAATGCGAAGCGCTCTATACGAAGTGCTTCCGAAAACAGTGTGGCAGACTCGTACGTGTTTGTCTATGCTGCATAGGGAACGAAATTGGAAGAAAAAAATAAAGGCATCGTCTCTAGCGCACACCATTATAAAACAATATGTGTGAAACCGAAATACAGAGCGCGGTCAAACACTATCGAACTACATGGGGCACTAAGACAAAGCCGCAAATTCTGCCACTGCAGATTTCTCTTCATTGCCAGAAATCAGAAGCAAAAAAAGGTGAGATAATAATTGTTTGGGATTAATGCACCAAAACCATCGTACAGTTACGACGCACTCTTCAGTGTGGGATCCGAACCAACTTTCACCAGCTCGGTGTCATTATCTGGCACAAATAACCACAACACACGGGGGCTTTTGCATTTCACTACCGATAACAACCATGCATCAATTACGTGTTTCTTCTTTTTCACCCCTCATATATATGGACCGCCGTGGCCGGTAATCCAAACCGCGCTCTCGAGCTGAGCAACGCGTCGCCTTACCTCCTAAGCGGTAAATGGTGAAAGGCCGGGAGGTCAAACTGCACCCGCTGTGCTGGCTTATAGCAGCTTAGAAGCTGAGCGTCATATATATCCAACGCGTATGTTCAATCTGCAGATCCGTGTTGAACCTACACGGCCGGACAAACGTGCAAGCAAAGGACATCTTCTACTACTCGAATGTGACACTTTTTCATGCGGCAATGACGGGCAACGGTGGCACGACCACCTTCTGTGATACAACGCCGCCTTATGTGTGCGTCTAACATCATACCCGACAAAATAAAGTGAAGAATGTACGGGCACATAATCGTACCTCTCCGCGGCTTGCACCAGCATGCCGCCAGCTCTTTACTAAGATTTGCGCAAGGCGAAAGAGACAGCCTCTTGCAGCCCCTTGACGTCCTACAGCGTGCCACCACACCATTGACGTATACGGGCTCCGATTAGGAACACCCTAAGCAACACTAAAGAGGCTTACAGAAAAAGCGGAAGGCTCAGACTTCTAGTCTCAGTAGGCCGGGTGCTTGTGAATTTCACAAATTCCTCGAACTTCGCTTTTCACACAGACTGCGTAGAAAACTGAAGTTTTCTCCCTCGCTTACGTACTGAATGCGACAGATTGCTGTGGTGCGGATCGTGAAACGGTTCATCTCCAAATGGGTCGTATAACGTTTGCGTGGCGTGCACAAATCACCTCTGAATGCATACACCCTGAAATGAGTTGGTAGGTGGTTATAGCACAGTATAACGAAGGCTGTGCCCAAAATCTCGCATTTCGCAAAAAAATGCATACGACTTTAGCAACGAGTTCCCTCTACAGTTATTTCATAGTATCTATGCAGGCGCCCATCTCCGTTTGCTGAATTTGTTGGCTACAATACTAAAAAACGAGAAAATAAACGAAGTGCTGAAACAATAAAATCACTTTCACAATAGCAGTTATTAGTTTTGACGTTGGGTGCATTATTATGCGAAGGGGGCTGCTGAGAGCTCTAACGAACAAAGAGGTGCGCGTATGCAACCTCTTCAATATCAGCGGAAAAGTGAAAATGCCATATTTGTAAGTTGTTGTTTGCTTGCGCTGACAACTAACACATCTTAATATAGCTGAAGCGATCAAAAATGATGTTTGAGACACCGTGGTCTTGTTTTCTGACCGCTAGGTAATATTGGGTGGCGGGAGTGTACAGAATCGCGCCACGTGTCAATACATCTGAAATGCGCAATGTGCAGGTGGTTTCAAGGCTCGCGATTCAAAAAGCACTCAGCACATTTAATGAACAACAGCAGCAATAACATCAACACAGCCTGTAGCCGCACAGGTGCGCGTGTTACCTAACGTACGCTTAGTGGGTGCGCGAGAATTCGTAAAATGACGAATTATGACATAGTGGGAACTTCGTAGTTGTACTTGCCCTGGCATGAACCTTAGGAGAATTCAAAATAACCACTGTTACATGCACAGACGCTGCTTTCTTATCGGCTTACTTCAGTTGTCCAGGCGAAGCCTGGTTGGATAATGAGAACTAAAGGGGCCCAGCAACACGTTTCGAGCACAGTCAGAAAACTCTGCCGATCGGTATATAGTCAAGATTCCTTCCAAAAACACGTGAGCCAAGTAATAAATCACCGCATCCGGCCTGGAAATTGCAATAAAATCTCCAAGTCAGCAAAAAATGCTTTATCTTCTCTCGGCAAATCACGCCACAAGCTCAAAAATCACTTGCCACCGCCATTGTATGAACCACTGGTTGAGCTAGCGTTCTCCGTCATTACTGGGGCCGCAGCGGGAGGCGCCACTTGCACGCGCGTATTCTGAAAAAAAAAGTGCACAAGGCGACGAGGCGCACGTGACGTATTTTCTTTCCCTTTGCAATCCCTCTTTTTTTAACTTTCAGCGCTTTCAACTGGGGGAGTGAAGAGAGAATGCAATTTAGCGTGTGACGAATATTTTGTAAATCCGCTCGATCGTACGGTACCAACTAAAAAAACTGCCGGTGGTCAATTCGTGAAGCAATAGTCTCATTTAGTGAATCTGTCACATGACTACCTGAAAAAGTGTTTCAGGGCGCCTTTAAGGCCATGCGAAGTGGGTCCGCTAATTGATATGTCTCATTTTCCCTCCTTTGTGACATGTCCCGTTGTCCAACGCTTTCATTCTTGATCTAAAAGTATGATTATTAGTATTATTATTCCACGTCACGAACCCTCCCACGTTCCCCTATTGGGGCTTGAACTCACCCGCAGGGCCTCTCGGTGAAGACGATGTAGTGCTGGTGCTCCATTCCACGCTCCACGAACTTTATGCACGTGTGGTTCTCCCAATGGCGCATCGCCTGCTTGAAAAGCGCTCGGTGGTCCCCTGCAGACACCAGCAGCACCCACCATGTCATGTGCCGTCACCGATAAAAACAACACAGCGGATAAACATTAACGCAGTGGCAGACAGCTGTTCATCACCTTAGTTTAAAAGCTCTTCAAGCACAGCAAAGGACTGCAGCCGCATAGCCTGTACCACAGAGTTCACATAGTGTAACGGCAGATACGTGCAGTGTGGTTGATCTCTTTCGCGGTGTTGTTTCCTTCTCCGCAATTCACTATATCAATGAACACACATTATTTCGCTCATGCTCAACCCGTTGCCTTGAATTATTGGCACGCGATTCTGACAATTTAGGCCCTGTTCTAAAACAAATATGCAAACGTTTTGCCCTCGGATTGCTGCCATGTCGACATGGAGAGAGGCTATGCAGCCGTGTTATAACGTCATAATATATTCTTCTTCAGCCTGACTACGTCCACTGGAGGACAAAGGCCTCTCCCATGACCGGCCAGTCAAGTCGTTCCTGTGTTTCATGCTGCCATTTTATACCCGCAAACGTCCTCGTCTCATCTGCCCACCTAAGTTTCTGCCTCCCCCTCACCAGCTTGCCTTCGCTGAAAATCTAGTAAGCTATCTTTAATGGTCCGATGTTATCATAACTACGCACTACATGCCCGGCCCAAGTTTATTTCGTCTTGATTTCAACTATTTTATACTGAAGCACGGTTTGTTCCCTGATCCACTCTGCTTTCTTCTTGTCTCTTAAGTTTACACCTATACTTTTCTTTTCCATCCCTCACTGCGTCGTCCTCACTTTAAGTCGAACCCTCTTTTTAAGCTTCCAGGTTTCTGCTCTGTAGGTATGTACTGGCAAGATGCAGCTGTTATAAGTCGTCCTCTTGAGGGATAGTGACAATTTACTATTAATGATATGAGAATGATTGCCGAGTTTACTTTAACCTATTCATAATCTTTCAGTTAATCTCGTGGATCGGCTCCACGGTTATTACCTGTCCGAAGTAGACGTAGTGTTTTACGACTTCAAGTGTACTATTAGCTATATCGAACCGCTGTTCTCTTCCGAGGTTGTTGTACAATACTTTCATATTTGCAGAATACTTTAAGACCTACCTTTCTGTTCTCTTTGTCTAATTCAGTAATCATAGGTTGCGATTTGTCCCCCGAATTACTCACTAATGCAATGTCATCCACGAAACGCAGGTTACTAAGATACTCTTTAACTCTTATTACTAACCCTTCCCATTCTAGCCCTCTGAAAACCTCCTGTAAGCACTCGGTAAATTGTATTGGTGAAATTGCATCCCTTATCTTACACCCTTCTTGATAGGTATTCAGTTGCTTTCTTTATGCAGCCCAATGGCGGCAGTTGATCCTCCGTGAATATCTTTCATGATGTTTATATATGCTTTCTCGACATCATGATTCCGCAGTGTCTGCATGACTATAGTATTTTTTCTGAGTCAAATGCCTTCTCGTAATCTATGAATGCTATGTATAGTGGTTGGCTGTATTCTGAGCATTTCTCTATTACCTGATTGATAGTATGAATGTGGTCGATGGTTGAGTAGCCTGTTCGGAATCCTGCTTGTTCTTTTGGAGGTATTAAATGCTAATGTTTTAATAATTCTGTTAGCAATTACCTCTTTTGTAGATAGGTTGTATACGACGAAGAGCAAGGTAATCAGTCTCAATTTCTTCAAGTTCCTAATTTACATCTTCTTTGTAAAGTATTAAGATGATGCTAGCATTTTTACAAGATTTAGGTACCCTCCCCGCCAGAAGACAGTTTTTCTAACACAATCTGTTCTCAATCTTTCAGCAGATCTGATGTTACCTGATCGTTACCAGCAGCTTTGCCTGTTTACATGCTCTCCGAAGCATTTCCGGCTTTTTAGGGGCGAAGCTCCTTAGGGCGTGGGCTGTGCGTTCCCTGTAGCCTGTATGTAGCCACCTCTAATTTAGTTCTTGCAGTGTTCACTAGATGGCGGTACCATCCCCTGTATCTAGCCACCTCTAGTTTAGTTCTTGCAGTGTTCACTAGATGGCGGTACCGTCACCTGTATGTAGCCACCTCTCGTTTAGTTCTTGTAGTGTTTACTAGATGGTGGTACTTGTAGCTGATGATGAAAAGATGCAAGATGTTATAAACTAGAAAGCGGTACTTGTAGTTGATGAAAGACGCGAGATCTTATAAATTAGGAATGATGTCACATATGGCGCGTGTCATTGGTTGAAGGCAATCGTTCGATTTAGTGCGGCGACGTACGCTAGGGTGAGCGATGTAATAAAATCGAGTGGGCAAAATGTACAGAGGATTCATGGTTTACTAGGTTTACCTCCGGAGCTTCGCCCACTCATCATCATTCACTTCGTGGATATGGCGGAATTTTTTTCATCCTTACTGGAGGAGTGTCATCCGTGTTACTGCTAGTTCTTTCATTATGGTCGGGGCTGTTCCCGCCGCTGTACAGATCCCTGTAAACTCAAACTCTTCTGCTATTCTAACTATCTTATCCATACTGGTAGTTAATTTGCCTTCCTTGTCCCTCAGTGCATTCATCTGGTTTTGTCTATCCCAATTTTCTTCTTCCCACTTGGACGCTTCCTTCGTTCTTTATGGGCTAGTTCAGTTCTCTTCCCATTATACCTTCTTAGATGTGATCAAAAGCTCTGCCAGTTCTATTATGCCTGTTGAGTTTAAGGCTTTTATGTCTGGACGTTTCTTAATGAGATTTTTTGTCTCCTGGGACAGTTTAGCAGTGTCCTGTCTATCTACCGTATCTCCAACTTTACTGCACAACCCGCAATGATACTCATCAGATTATCATTCAATGTGTCAACAATAAGGCTGGTTTTCTAAATAAAAACCGAGTATCTGTTCTGAAGTGAGACTCTGGATTCCTGTATTTTCCCTCTCGGTGCTAGCTCATTGATTGGCTTCTTGCATATCAGTTTCAGTCGTTCTTTCTTCAAGTCAAGGCGAATTCGAGACCTTACCATTTTTTGGTCATGTATCATAGCTGGCCCAGCATTTCCACATCCTGCACAATGCCTTGGTATGAACTCAATGTAAAGTCTATTTCGTTCTTACTTTCACCATCAGAGCTCCTTCGTGTTCACACACAGCTTTTTGTTTTTGATAGAAGGTATTCTAGATTCGTAAATTAGTGCGCTCTTCGGATTCTACTAATTACTCTCTTCGGACAATTCTATTCCCGCTGCCATAATATCCTACTGCCTGGTCTCCAGCCTGTTTCTTCCCTACCTTAGCAATGAAGTCGCCCATCAGTATTTTACACTGTGTTTTACCCAACTCATTGCTGATTCGACTTCCTCATACAAGCCATCAAATAGCGCGTCATCATGGTGGTATGTAGGCGCGTAAGCCTGTACCACCTTCATCTATTACCCCTTATTTAGTTTAATTTTGAAACCTACCTTTTATTACTGGTATAGTGTTCATCTAAGTTATCAGCTATAAGTTTGTGGATAAGAAACCCCCCGCTGAGTTCACTTCTGTCAGCCTAACCACAATAGCAAAGAACGTGCCAATTCTGTAGCACTCTATAGGCCTCATCTGTCCTCCTAACTTCACTTAGCTATATTAAATCCCAATTAACACCCTCTAACTCCTTGAATAGTACAGCTAGACTTGCCTCACTAGATAAGGTTCTAGCATTCAATAGTGCCAAGTTCAGGTTTCAATGGCAGCCTGTCCGGACCCAGAGGTTCTTAGCACCCTCTGCTGCGTTGCAGATCTGACCGCTGCCGTGGTCAGCTGCTCCGCAGCCACTGGAGAATGATGGCCGTGTGGTAATTGACGTATGCATGTCGGAGGTAATGGCAAGATACTTCACCGGGGTGGCCAATCCGTCTCTGGTGAGTAAGTGCGTTACCGACGGTGGCCACCGGTGAGGCCGCACGTTAGCCCTCTTAATGCAATTCCATCATCACGCAGAATAATATTTTTTTTATTTTGGTTAGGAACTAAAGCCGTGTTGTGTAGAACGCCCAAATGGTGCCATTGCGTACCACTGCATATAAAAGAAGTAAGGGCCTCATCAATAAATTATCCGTGTGAATTTTAAGATAGAATAGAAAAGGTTCCCCATCTTCCCGTTCCCCATCTCCCCGACGGGAAACGTGAGAAAATGCGTATACATCGCGTAGCGTCCATAACAGCGTTTTACAGGTAAGAACCCAGCGTCAGAAGAATAAAGTTTTCTTTTTTTATTACATCTGCAGCCTTTAGCGTCGTTCACCGCACGTGCAATTTTTCTGTCGTGAGAAAGGCGGTATGGGTTTTCAGCTTTAGTAGCTAGCATGCACGGTTAAAAAGTACTATGATGTCAACAAAAGACATAGTATTCTCGGCGCGGCGTTGACGTTTCCCACTGGCGTCTATAGAGTTATTATGCTGACTCTAGAGGCAAAGCTGGGTCAGAAAAGGTATAACCGCGAGAGCTCTGACATTTAGGAACGTTGTCAATGTTGCCATTACAATACTTTTTGATAGCGCTAAATTTAGACATTTAAATTACTGAAGTTTTCACAATAAAATTTACAAAGAAGCGTGTACACGTAGTGTAAATTAACGTAAGTTGTACCACGTTAATATCAATTGCATTTAGGAAATCAAAAACGGCTATTTGTGCAATATACCGCGCACGAAACAGAGCATTTGCAAGTTTGTTTAGTATATGGCGCCACCTTCCGAGTAGCATCCAGTGCGTGGTGGTGTGGCGTGCGGCGCAGATGGCGCCAGCTTGCTTACGTGCCGGGCGAGTTGTATTCAGTGCCTCGTCGTCCGTGCTTGTCGCTGCCTTGAGCGAAAAATTCGACTTCATGAGACCGTCTCTTAGTGTGATGTAACAGAGACCCACGAAACAAAAAATGGCAATGGTTATTGCAGCATACAGTGGCAAGGGCGAGTGAACGTCACGCAAAAGCCGAGTGTCGTTTCATCATGGCGGCACCCGAGCAGTTATAGGCTTTAATGCATGGGCCCTACGGGGAGCTTTTCCTCTAGAGTCTGTATATTACCGTATTTAGGCGTCTCGAGCACACATTTCCGAATGTTCTTAAGAGGCACCCAGCCAGCGAACAGCCGAGAGGGAGGCGCAGAAGCGAGAGAGAGCGAATGGTTAGAAAAGAGCGGTGAAGCACAGTACCTACACGCTTTTTTCCCCTTCTTACCAATACCACCACCACTACACTATCTCCCACCGCATGTTGCGATTGCTAAGGGCGAGAATAAGCGTGTGCTCCTGCAGTTGTTGCTACGGTAGAGGGAGTGAGAGGAGAGAGAACACCTGCTGGCACGCAGGCACCACCGTGGACACCGCCGGAGGCCTGACACAGCCCGACTAAGAAATGCATTCGCATTTAAAAATGCGGAATAAGACGAGCAACTTGTCACACTGGCCACCTACGGAAAGTGTGAGCGAGTGATGCAAGTAAAAGTAGAAAGCCTTTTTGCTAGCCAACGCAATGAAAGACGTAACAAGGATATCGCTGGTGAGAGCAGCCTGATATATTGCGAAGAGTAAAGGAGGGTGCTTGCATTTGACACACGCGTTTCTGTGTGTTCATGAGAGTCATCATTAACTCACGCCACCGCTATTAGCGGCATAGAAGCCGCTCCATCATACAACCATTTTCTTGTGTATACGTGATCGAACCCTTTGACAGGCTATGCACATGATTGTGTACATCGCTGGTATTTTGCTATTCGCATCTGCTATAGGACTATTAAAGAGCTAAATACACCGAAGGAATTCAGAACTATGAATATCAAAATTGCCTTCTTTTAACTACAATTTTTAGTGTGTTCTAGTATATCATTTTTTGCTGAAGGCACTACTATATTCGACATGCCGTTCGACAAGCCACTTCCCGCCAGCGACGTGAAAAGCAGTTTTCTTTGCTCAAGATGGACACAGCCGATCACAATTTTGGTTTATATTGCCAACCTTGAACTACATATACATATGTTAACATAGAGCATGAATGACACCAGAAAAAATGTGCTATTATTTTACATTTAATTAGGATTACTTACTGTAGCACACATAGATTAACGTATTACAACACTGTTTTTTGTAAAAGTATGTAGAGCGGCTTGAAATAACGTATGGACATGACACAGTTGCGGAGAGTTCGTCATAGATGACGTTTCAAAGAGCTATTGTTAAGCCAACCAGAAAGAAAGGTCTGCGCGCACGACTGACAGAGATTTAGTTTAGTAATTAAAATGAGAAAACTGATGGTTGTTTAGTCTAAAGTGCGAGCTAAGTAACAGAACTTGTCACAGTGAGAAAAAACAAACTGCTAAGCTAAACAAGGTAGCCATGTCAGGAAGCAAAGAAGCAATCAACTGTGACCGAAGAAAAAGGCCAAGCTCATGATGCGTGAAATAATTGTGTTCCTCAGGGCAAATGGCTCTGCTTTTACTGTGACGAATGCGAGAAATGATCCTCGCTTCAGATCTACTCGTTACATTCGGTCTCGGCTTCACTCTGTTAGGTGTTGGTTACGGTGCAGAGATGGCGAAACGTTGAGTAGGAATACCTGAAATATGCTAGTTCTCTCATTCTCCTCAGTAGCACACAATGACATTCGCTCACCACCACCACCACTGATGGTGCTTCTCCCATAAACGTGCCATTGCGTAAAATCACGAGTGCTTCGCGTACACGTGCCCATCGCGTACAATTACTAACCACGGGCCTGGAAACGTGCGCGATGCGGGCATTCGTGTTTATCACAGACGACATCCCGCAATGTGCTCTTGCAAGACGAAGCTGGCGGAAGCTTCAGCGTTCACTAGCGCTTAAGTAATCATGCTTACCGTTCCTCTCGAATAAAGACGATTCTCGGTCACACGCGTGCGTACGGCAGTACAACGCTGCTATAAGAGGTGGTGGTGAAAAGGCCTTCAAGATTCGATTTTTTAAATTTCAATCTTGGGACAGTGTCAAAGACTAAAGATGTCTCGAAATTGCCCATGTTTCCTGTTATTTTCGTTCTAGCAGACTGGGAAAGAAAACACGGAGTGAGTCTCAAAGTGTATGAGCTTCTGAGAATACGTTTTCGAGCTGTAAGGTTGCATCGGACGCGGATCCCAGGAGCCGACGCCACAGGGGGTCGTTGGTAGAGGTGGCTTGAAGGCGGTGACAGTTTGCTAAAATTATTGCTTTGAGAGTTCGTGCAGGAGAAGCAAACCTACCACAGCCGATTTCGGGACGGCTAGGTGAGAGCCGCGGTCTGGGCCATGTGGCTGACCCTACCGAAGAGGAAGAGCAGAAGCGCGAGATCATTTTACGGTCCATCGGTGCTAATGGCCAACGTGAGTGAAGGGCTCGAAAGAGAGCGTCCCGAGAATTCCCTCTCTCTTGACAGAGAGAAAGGAAGAGGGGGAGCACATACATTGTTTTTAAAGACGATAGTTTTTCTTGGGGACCTTCGAGGGAAAAATATTGGTCTGTCTGTCTGTCTGTCTGTCTGTATATTTGAATGTTTGTCTGCCCTAACGATGCCTCATACGGCGCCAAACGGCCAACTCCGTCCGCAGCGCCCACCAATATTGCTGAAGGTTTAGCGTTCATAGTTGTGCAATTGACAATAAAAAAGCAAATATTGCGCATATACGAGGCGCCATAAAACACGTCTATGTCTTGTATGTCTGCCTCTATACTAGAAGAGGCACACACAAGTAACTTAAAGACTGAAGCGCTTATCGCGCTGCGCTGACAGTGCAACGCGATGCCCCAGAAGGTGTTTCACCTCTGGCACCAACAGGCATACTGCGGATTATATGACAGAAGAAATCTGTGCTGTTATGGAACCGGTCGGTAGCTCGAAGGTAAAGGCTCTGGTAACCGACAATGCAAGCAATCTGAAAGCAGCATGGGCTCTTGTTATTCAGTGATTTCCTCATGTTACAGCGATTGGTTGCGCTGCACACTCTCTGAACCTGTTGATGAATGATCTCCTTATACTCGGCACAATCCACAATGTGCACAAGCAGGCGAAAGCTATAATCAAGTACGTGAGGAAAACCCATGCGGTATTGGCCACATAAAAGGAAGGCAGGAATCAAAGTACGTCAAAAGTATGAGCTGCAGCCTGAAGCTTACAAGCAAGACAACATGGAGTGGTGTCTGTCTCTTCTTTGAAAGCCTCTTGAAAAACAAGGAGGTTTTGCAGGAAATAGCTATAATGGAAAACTTGAAGTTCGACAAGACTCTTAGGCTGGACGTTCTGGACGAAGAAGAGTTCTGGTTCGCATTGAAATCATGCCATACCTTGCTGCAACCCATCGCGATGGCTATCAAAGCTGTAGAAAATGACGAAGCCCTGTTGTCTGACTTCACAAATTTATTTCACAATCTCGCGGAGGAGATTCACTCAATCTTCAGTGCTCTGTTCTTTCGCAGAATGAGCGAGATCTCGCCGAAAAAGCCCTAAAGGCACGCAAGGAGTTTACATTTAATCCCTTGAACTGTGCAGCAAACTTACTTGACCCAAGGTACAAAGGAAAAATCTGACTGACGAAGAAGTCTTGTATGTGTTTGACTGGATCTCGGAGCACAGTATGCACATGAACCGCGAAGTTGGAAAAGTGTACTCCGATGTTCCAGAATACAGGATCAATGCAGGCATATGGTCAAGACCCGGAATATTGGCTTCTGCTAACCACATTCCTCCTTCAACATGGTGGGAAGAAATCTGCACAAGTAAACAGTGATGCCTCTGGCTCGATACAGATGCCGCCATCATCATCTGTTCGTAAGCGGAACTGGTCCGACTGTGCAAACATTCATAATTTGCGTAGAAACAGGCTGCGTAATGAAACCATCCAAAAGCTTGTTTTTGTACACGCACATCTCCACCTGAGGATGAAGTCTACTGCTGAAGCCACTGATACTGACTCTGAATAATAGGTACACTTCTCTTTTTTTCCACGTTGTTCACTGATATCATGGCCGAGGCCACGCCAAAGTAGCCACGGAAGAGACATTTGAGTGTTGTTTGTTCTGACTGCCATAACAATTCTAGGATCTGCACACTCACAGGGATCTGAACGCGTTCGCATTAATGCTTGTGGCCTGCCTTCAATTTGTTAAACCAAGACTTCGTTATTTACATGATGAAAGTTATGGCTTTTCACATTTCACAAAAAACTATTGTCATATGCTAAGAAAGTTTTTTCCATCTTTTTAAAATTTCGGAAAAAACCTGAAACAACTAATCTTTTTTTGGTTGCTCAAAATTTCAGGAAATTATGCATATCTAGGGAGGACTCGCAGGACGACAGCGGCAAGAGGAAAGCATTTGGTGTCGAGAGCGCTAAGGCGTGGAGCGCAGAATACAGCGGAACGTTGCTTCAGTGTTCCGATTGTGCGGTGCTTTTTTACCTCTGTTATTTTATTTCAATAACACATCGAACTTCGACGTCATCGGAAGTGTTGACAGTCATTGATCTAAGAAACTTCTGAGCACATCAACTCAAGCAGCGACAAGAGCAGCAGACGGGACGTGCCACTTCGTATGGTGAGATACGTATCGAGCTCTCGTGTGATGGTTGTGCTGTAAGTGCATTTGCTTTCTGGAATTCTCCGGTAGTTAAGAAATATGAATGACACGGACAACAGCTCAGATGCTGGTGTTGGCACAGCAGATTCTAGTGGCACTAATTCGTTAAAACTACAGATTGAGGCTCTCAAGCTTGAGTTTGAAATAGAGAACTTAAAGTCTTCACGCGCGTTACCAGGTGCTGCACCGGTACAAAGACGGACGATTGCGATAGTGGAATACGCGAAGGAGTCGAGAGCCGTCCTCGCCCGCATCCATGCCTACGAACGACACCATGATTGTGGCACGGTTTAAAAACGTCGACGCCTCCTTGAGTACCCTGCGAGTTCCCGAGAAAATGCAGGGCGGGCGCTCTAATACTGCGTTTCCTAGGTGACGCGATGAGGACGTCCTTGATTGGCCAGTCGGTCAGTGGCTCACTATTCCATGGAGTACTGAAGGAGAAGGTCCTTGAAGAGCTTAGTATGACCCCAGCTGAGTACCGCAGGTGGTTCTTAGATATAAAAAAGGAGGCAGGAGAGTCGTGGTGTCAGTTAGCTTCGAGATTGAAAATCATGTCCAATTATTATCTAAGCAGCCGAGAAACAAGTTCATTTAATCAGTTGCAGGCTCTACTTATAGCAAATAGACTAAATAAAGTCATGCCACCTGAAATTAGCAAAACAAGTGCGGCATATTCACTGCGTGGTCGGTTTACCCCTTGACGGCATGCTGTGCTTTGCTAGTGGAGAGCCGGAATATTTTCAGCAAGATTGTAAGACGCAGCATCGCATTGGTGTGGGAGACGAAGAAATTTTTTGTTTAGCCATGAAAAATTACCCCATTGGAAAAAAAACAAATGGTGGGCATGGTGGAAACCACCACCCACCATTATAGTGGAGTGGGATATGGTGTATCCCACATGGTGGGATATGGTGTATGCTGTAGTGCCAGCAACGCTTGAACGCAAAATGTCGTCAGAATCAACGTGAAAAGCTGCCACAAAACATAAAAAAGAATTGTAAAAAACGATGTAAAAACACCCATAAAAAACCGGCCACCACGGAGAATTGACGGTGCAACCTGCGGATTCTCATTCGAAGATACTAACTACTGCGCCATACCAACATGTCGAAACTTGCGTGTTAAACAGCTACTTAGCATACGAACTGACGGTTCAACTGCAGTTTTGTTTGTCGCGTACACGACATTGACGAGATCTACACCTGCAACTAAAATTTGCACAATTAATAAACACAAGCAACTGCTGCCTGTAACAACTGCCCCGGCGATAATGGCACCAGCGCTGTTTTTGTTACAATTCACAACCGCTAGAAGAAAAAAAAAAACCAAGTGGACTGGGGAGCAGGTACAGTTTGCCGGCAGATTCTGCCAAGTTTATTCTCTGTTTCTCGCTCGTTCCAAAGAGCGACATCTGCTCACGCTTTATGAGGCTTCTAGCCTTATTCCATAGATACGCCCACCTAATTGATTGAGTATTGGGATGCTTTTTGCGCAATGTAGAGTGCAGTCGTGCTAGCGCACTGCTGAAGCTCTGTCATGAGCAACAACTACATAACGTCTTGGCCATAACGAATGGAGGGTGCCAAAAACATTATGATATCATAATGGTTCAGCAAGCATACGAATTGCTAAATCTATGTTCTCGCACAAGAGCCAGAGAAGTGCCGGTCAGTGCGATCGGCAACTGTCGGCGAGGGGAGACGTACGTTCTCTGGAAGTGCTGGAAATGCGTCGCATTGATGTTTGTTGCTTCTTGCGCGGACACCGTGCGCAATAAAAAGGTTTTATCTAGGTTAATCAATGCCATGGCTGTGCTGTATTGTCATTCTTACTCGTATAAATAGTGTATTCTGAAGCTCAGAAGAGCGGATAACACATTATATGGGCTCAGTTGGTAGGCGTCACCTTTAGTGCAAATCGTGGTGGTAGAACATGTAGTGTACAGATCCCAGCTTGTTACACAATATATATTGCCCGCCATTATAAGCACACCTATCATCTACTTACTGATTTCCAGCAATATCGCAATGGTCGGGAGAGCTTCTCAGCTTGGTACACCATGTGGCCCGCAATAATAAGCACCACCCATCATCTGCTTAGTGCTTCCCACCATTATCGCAATGATGGGAAGAGCTTCTCAGCTTTATACGCCATGTGGCCCACCATAATAAGCACTACCCACCATCTGCTTAGCGCTTCCCAGCATTATTGTATTGGTGGGCAGAGCCTACCATGATTGCCCACTATCTAGCCGCTACTTTCCACCATCGTTTCCACTTTATCCATCTTCTGCACACCATTCCACCCAGTATGTCCCGTCATATCTATCATAATTTCCTCTACGTCCCACCATACCCACCATTATTTCCGCTATACTCAATATTATTTCCACTACGCCCACTGTGTTTTCCAATATCCACCACGGTAGTTTTTTACGTGTGCATACACACGTAAAAAAACCTACTCTGAGAAGCACTGACATAGTCCTACGCATCGCAGGAACATAGGAGTGCATATATTTGTCACGGAAAGCCTATGAAGAGCTTGCATCAACTCTGGTGCAGAAATTACCGTGATAAGAGCAAGTGAAGTAGCAGCCGAAATCCGAAAACAGAGATGCGGGCACGTCAGTCTCAGGGGTTCGTTTTGCCTAAAGATTACTGCGGAAGTTTTGTGTGTTCTGCTCGGATTGTAGTGTGCTGTAAGAGGTAAAAATCAGCGCATGGTAGTGCTCTGTGCAGTGACCCCAGAATTGACTACAGGCGTAGACCTGCTACTGACTTCAGATGCCAATCCAAATCTTCGTTTCGCCGTGAAAGAGGTGGAGCATCACCTTACCGGTCGCGAGTGTGAAATAGTGAGAAAGCCGCCGCAACAAAGTGTGAGAGAAACTGTACAACCCTTGGGTGACACTAGCGCTGGTGAGGCAGCGCGCGCTGGCATAGGGGAGGAAAAGAACAAACGTACTAACGAGGACGCGTATTACCAGGTTGGCGCTCTTGTGGAGGATCGGAACGGGATTGGTCAAAGTAGCGCCATAACTGAGCACGGGCAGGTTGAATCACAGTCAGATGATGGAAGAAAGGGTGTCAGAATGGTTTGCATCACTGAAGGTCCACTACAGGTTGGCGGAAGGGAAGAACGTCAGTGCATTAGACTATCTTCTGAAAGGTCTTTTGCGGAAGAGCAAATGGACACTTAATTGGTAGCGAATGTACGGCATCAGGTCGAGAACGGGCTGCGCGATTCGGTCCCTGAGAGTAAAATGCTTTGTAACGAGAAATCACTGGGAGACGAAGAACACTTGCAATATGTGATGCCCAAGTATCTTGTGCTTTTAGATGCGGAAGCATCTTATACTCGCGCGTTGTAGTGCGCCGTCCGCACCGCTTCTCGAACATTCGACAGCTGACGCGCGCGCATGCGCCGTCGCGGCGTCGCCCACCATCTGTGCCGCGCGCGCTTCTCCTTCGAGAACATTCGACAGCTGACAGCGCATGCACCGTCGCGCCGTCGCCATCTGTGCCGCGCGCGCGCTTCTCCTTCGAGAACATTCGACAGCTGACAGCGCATGCGCCGTCGCGCTGTATATATACTCAAGGTCGGCGCTCGCTCGCTCAGTAGCCGCTCGTCCGTTGGTTTGTACGGCGCGTCGACGTCCGAAGTCGCCGTGAAATGAATGCCAACGAATCCACAAACACAATGATCGACGTCCCTTCGACCAGCGCCGCCCTTTCGCATGCGTGTGTACGTGTTCACTCATTTAACACCCCCTCCTACAACCACGTTAACCAATTTAGCCATCGACCCAAGTAAGTCGCAATTTAACATTCCATTTCACAACCACGTTAACCAATTCAGCCATCGACCCAAGTAAGTCGCACTTTAACACCCCGTTAACCAATTATATGCTCCGCATCCTCCTCAGTGTTCCCCCGAGGGAAGCTGCGGGCAATTTTTTCATTTTTTGACTGCTTGTATTTTTTTTGCATTTGTGAGTTTCTTGATGATGCCTTGTTTACCCTCAATAGAGGAATAAGCACGTGACCGCGCGTGTGGTGCGCATTCTCAAAAGAAAATGGCGAGGAAGTGCTTTAGGATCCCATTCAATTGTTCGTCGCTGGCTTCTGAGGTAAAGTATCAGTGTGTTACATGTAACGTCCACCAGATGAGCTCCCATTAATTGATGGCAGAGCAGGCGCACATAACGCGTCCCAAGCACCCGCCAAAGCCATTGTATCTATTATTTACCTTGGCTGTATTTGAACTCGTCGACGTCAGCCAGCCGGGTGAGGACAAAGTATCGCTAGTTCAAGTAGTTCCTCAGTCGCAAGTAATCTTTTTTTTCTTGAAGAAAGTGAGCGTGATGTCCTGACTGCACTTAAATGCAGCGTGTGTAATCGGTAGTTTTATGAAGTAATAACGTTGAGTTGCAATGTTCGCAAGTGTGGCATATGTATCCCTGGTAGTGTATTGAATTAAGGCATTCGTTTGAATGCTATATTGGTTTGATTTCAAATATGACTCTGGCACAACTGCTTACTCTGTTTTATTTTCGATTCTTTTTCTTCTTAACGTTGTTATGTGTGTACGTTACCTCAGATGAACGAATAGCAGGAATGTGTTGACATAGAATTGCAGTTTTTAGTAGGGCTCATGAAAAAGTGTGGTTAAACATGTGCTGTTGACGCGTTGTTAATAATTCGAACAGTATCGATGAGGGATGCTGAGCTACAAGGTGTCGCTCCCAACGAGAGTGCTTGAAGAACCAGAGAGAGGTCGAGATGTGTCTCACATACTTGGACAATATTGTGACGTGGGATGCTTTTCGTTTCAGTGCAATTTTCCGTTGTAGGTTCATGGGCCACCATGCTACGACCTTGCTGACAAGTGTTACGAGCAGGTGTTTGCAGTTGTAGAGTTAACTGTGCGTTATTCATTCCTGTTTCACTCTTGCGTGTTCAGTTGTATGTATCATTTTTCTCCTTTTCTGTTTAAGGAAGGAAAGCGTTTTTCTTTTTGTCATTTGCATGAACAATGAGTGTCCAGTAACATTTCTGATTGGGGAGGAGTCAGTCTCAGAGTGTGTGAGCTTCTGAGAATACGTTTTCGAGCTGTAAGGTTGAAGTGGACGTGAACAAAGGGCCTGTCGGTACCAACAACATCACAACATCGGAACCTAACTCACGGGTACTAAAGAATGGCACTAAACCATGCATTGTTATCACGAGACACCTGCAGGCTGCTGCCACGTGCACACGCATTAAGCTTTGGCTTAGTATTCTGTATACATATGCGTTGGGAAAGGGTTCAATAATGACACGCGAGTCAGCTCGGTATTCCTTAGGTGAAGCCGGCCTTACTTCCACAGAGACTGACCCAGTATTGCACCATCTCCGAGATCGGCCCCCATTATGAGCTGATGGACGACGAACCAAAGAACTCTAATCAATATATAACTACAAACGTTCGCTGCAAAAAGAAAACACTTTCGGCAGAGGTCACCGCGGTTGAGCGACTATTGTAGCGAGGCCCACTCAAAATTATAACGAACGAACGTTGCTCCACTAGACTAGCAGTGGGGCATCTCTACCACCGCGTTTGGAGCTGAGCATTCCCCGGTCCACTGAAAATTTATCTTCTAAAACTTAGTCGCTTTTCTAGGGATAGGCACGAGACCTTTCAAACAAGCAACAGCGTTTTATTCTGCTCAGCGATTTGGGGCGACTGATGCGTGCAACGCTCATTCTAACTCTACTTAAACACTAAGAGAATCCAACAATCATTTAAAAAAACAAAGCAGTAAAGAAAGAGCACCCTTAACTTCTTCCAGCGCGAAGTGTGCACGCGCTCTCTCCAGGGTCATAACAAAGCATTCACTGTTGAGTGACTCTCAATGTCGGCAGTGCCTGATTGCCAATTTCCCAATGGCGCTAAATCGAAGCAACGAGCGTATGCGCAAGTACAAGGCAGGCATCCTAACAAAGGTGGTGTTTATTGTATAGTCTTCAATGATTATAGCACACAGAATCAAAAAAGGATTTTGAAACAAAGAATGAATAGTCGAATGGCGCAACTCGCAGCAGCTTCATCGAGCGTTATTGAGCACAGAGAAACAAAGCAAAGAAATATTTTCTAAAGAAGACACATTTCGTCAAACTCTTTTTTGCCAAAAAAACACTGCCTCTAGCGACTGTATATTAAAGCAGCTGCCCTGAGCTTGTTATCCGGTTAACTGGCAAGCCGCACGTGGCTTTAGCCCTCGAGCCGCACAGTTATCCCTCATTAATGCACCGACACTGCGTCCTCTATACACATTCAGACAAGCGAACGTAGATGGTCTAACCCGTCTCGCCAGAGCGGATGAGCGCGCCAGCGACACTGAATGATGAAGTGCGGTACCAGACAGGAGCGATCGAGCATCCGCATCTATGTTAGCAGCCTCAGCAGAACGCGGGAGGTAGAAAACAAGAACAAAAACGAAAACCGAACGACCCATAAAAGTTAATTCACCGCAGCGTGGAGGGTCGCGCAGACTTATATACGGTAAGCAATGACTGCCACCAACGTCAGCCTGGGACGTAGCTTTGGAGACAAGCCACTCAATCCGTTCCCTCCCCCCCCCCCTCACACAACTTCTACAAAGCTATGCTGATCCCGGTGAATAGACTTTACATGAGAACTCACGCAAGCTCGGAAATTCGAGATAAAACAAGCAAGGGCGACGAAGAAGCAAATAAAACAGGCGTCGTTACAGGAGATTTGGAGCGTATGGCGAAATTGTAGTTTTCATTTTTTAACGGTACTTTCTTTCTGTGTAAAGAAGCAACGGAGGTTGGCTTAGTGTGTACCCGAGCCACGTCACATGGCGGACAAATCAATCAAGAGACGGGGATATAAAAGGGACCTATCATTCACCGCCGGATGCTGAAGGAGGATCATGTATGCCCAATCGGGTGAGGCCCCCAAGTGTACACACGAATATAGGGTGTTATGCCGGAGGCATGGTCCTCGTTCGGCAGCGCTTCTTCCAACGAGAACGAGCGAAGTTCCAACGAACTATTTCCACCCCCCTCCCTCACAGCGTCACCTTCCACGCAGGCGCCGCCAATCCACGTGCGATTCCGGCAAAGGCTTCGCCTCCTCCGCCGAGCCACCGTGCAGTTCGCGGAAAGCTGAGCCTCCTCCGTGGAGCCCTGAGAACTGGTCTCAGAGAAAAGACCAAAAGGTTATTTAAGGCAATGCTGGCCCGATGCTTGCGGATTTTGCCACAGCCGACATCATCGTGTTGCACGGCTCTCTACAAACGATAAGCATCTGGTATGAACGTTGCTACCTGTTTTGTTTTACAAAACGTTTGCCTCCCTATTACGCCTCTGGGCGAAGGCTTCAGTGAAGTCCATGCGACATTTCCCCACTCTCGACTACCGCTACCATCGCAATACAGCGAATTCCTAACAGTGGTGGCAGCGGTGGGATACCATCAAACCCACATTCTTAACAAGGGGCAAAGCAGTAAAGCGGTTCGTTCGATTACATCGCGCTCCTAAGGCTGCAAATTCTGTACACGTATAGCATTACCTGATTTTGTATGTATTGCATTCTTTCATATTTTCTGGAATTTAGAAGGCTTACAAACTTCTATAGGCTTTTCGGCGATGTTGATCCAGAACACGCCGAGGAACCAAAGCTGCACGTCCAGCCACCATCGACATGTATTCTGTCCCTTCACTCATCGATAAGAACCACGGCATGACCGAAAACGCTGATGCGCAAATTTGACTTCATATTTTCTATGGGTAGGTAGAGCAGCAGAGGACGGCGGAAAGTTAGGTTTGGTGATTAAATTCAACACTCAAACGCACACGAGACCATTCACTCCGATGGTGAGTGGCCAGCGGAGCTGACAAATGCAGGACCTTTCGTGGGAGTTATCGATGGAACGAGTGAGCATAACGTTTTATTTTATGTTGATTAATTTCCCCGCATGGAACGCTATTTTCGGTCCGCATATGCGCGGCGCGTTCTATCTATCCTTCGACAGCACTCCAGTGGCCCCTTTTAAATGTGCGTTGGGCAACCACCCGCAGGCTTGTTTGGCGTGAAATTTTCGCAAAGCCGGAGTCTTCCCTTTGAATAGAATTTCCCATTTCAGATTTAAACTGTTGTCCTGCAAAGTGTTTTTACTACACCCCCCCAATCATATGAAGCCTTAGAAGGGAGTGTTCTCTTTTTACTTACATTTGTTTCGCGAGATGAATTCATACTGTTCAGATATGTCACCTTTTTGCAGGCATAGATCTTAGGACACTCGAAGCCGAAGCCTACGGGCCCAGGTGAAAATTTAGCATAACGAAGAAAATTTATTTCATTGATTTATTTTTTTATTCTTTCCGCTCTACTCTATAAATGTGAAAATCTCTTTACATCTCTTAAGAAAATAGCATGTGGTACGTAAAGCGTTTATACCAACCAAAAATCTTGTTCTCGTTGTTCTGCAAAAAATATGCCATAGACGCTACGAAGTAGTGAGTGAGAAAAAAGTGTCTTTTTGTTAATAGTTTTTTTATTAAGCCGAAAATCTAGATTAACTCTGAACGGTGGTAATTTCGTAACCTGATTGTTCATCACATTTTCTTCACTGATGCGCTGCCGAAAAAAATTTCACGTACGGTTACATCAGAGCTGACGATAGCAAATCATTTGCCACCGATCTGAGCGAACTGGTTTGAAAAGCCATCCTCCTTTTAACCCGCTAAATTTTGTAGCATGCGGGTGCAGACCGTCATCGAGATGTTGCAATCTGCATCCTTTTGTTTTGATATCCTATTCTTTATAGGAACCTAGCGGTCTAACTCTCCTGTCTGTCCACTGTTTCTGTAACGTAACATTAGGGTTCAAATACTAAATAGGTGCTGCGAGATTATACAACCTTCTGTTTTTCGTGTTCCCTCCGGGTTGGGCTTTAGTATACGCCTGCAGAAGCTGTAAATAAAATAAAATAAAACGCCTCTAAAAACACTAACTGAAGAGTAGTGGGGGCGAAGGTACATAATAATTGATGATTGAAATATGAAGTCTAACGTCCGAAAACCATCATAAGATTAGGAGAGACGCCGTAGTAGAAGGTTCCAGAAATTTCGACCAATAGGGGCTCTTTAACGGGCACCTAAATCTAAGCACACGGGCCTCAGCATTTTAGCCTCCATCGAAAAAGCAGCAGCCGTAGCCTGGATTTGACCCGTGACCTGCGAGTCAGCACCCAAGCACCATAAGCACTATACTACCATGGCGGGGCAAAGATATATTATACCTCAACCCTAACAGGCAGCGTAGCTCAATCAAAGGGGCTCGGGAGATTGCTATGACCTGTGGCCATTCGCACTGAAAAGCTGCCCCCGCCGGAGCACATATGCGCTTCTTGAAAATAACTAATTCCTCTCTGTATCTCTTTTCCGTGGCGCATTATTCGCGCTGTCGAGTTAGATGTATGAACAGTCATTTAATTATCCACCGGGTCAAACAAGTTTTGTCTGCGTGTAGACGCTCAATGTGTATCAGATTCGTAAGTACCCTCTAGATAAATACCGTGCACTTTTCTAAACAACCTATTCCTCTCCGTAGTCTCAGATGTTTCCTTTACCATAGGCTACATTTGGTGGTATTCTAGTTTCTTTTTCAAACACCAAACATTAAATAAATAAGAGCAAATATTAAGTGGAACATACTGATATTTGTGAAATGCAGTCTTTGTAGAGGAGTATCTCTGAACTAAGTTGAAGTTACTTTGCGAAATACGCCTGCCCACTCAGTGGCACCACTCACCGCCATTCAGCTAAGATCATTCCTTTAAAGCATCCATCAGTGCATTCTATATGTAATAAGAGAGCTGAGAAGCATTTCTTAACATGTTTTTGAAGTCTTTCAGAGGTAGTTTGGGAGGTTGGGAGTGGGAGGAGGCATGCGAGACAACAAACCATAGAAGTAACGTTTATGGGAGTTAAGAGGTAACATATCACGTGATGTACTCAGGACTAACAATGGTCCGTTCAGATTCTATATTGCCACGAACAAAATAACAAAGACAGCCACAAATCTACGTCTTGCCCGCACCCAGACCAGGAAGCAATGCTCACTTCTTTGTCCACTTCCAAGCGATTTCTCGATACACTTGATGGCTGATACCCATTTACCTGTGACATTATTCCCTCTCCGCGAAAAGCATCGTATCGATGCTGGTGATGAACATTGAAAGAAAAACGAGAAAAAAACACGCTACTATAGAATATAACAACTGCGTCGAGAGGCGAAAAAAATGGGTTGGTGTCCCAAAAGTACTCAATAAACAAAGGAGTTACGACACAAGACACATCAAAAAGGAACAAAAGTGACAAAAATAAGTAGTCATTACATGATAATCAGTCAACATTCGATTGACAACGCGAGAATTATGGATTGAGCCTTGACCGATGTACCCGATCACTTTGTGGAAACCGACTGAAACGTCTTGAGGTGCCCTCAAGCAGAACTTCCTATGTAACGTCGCTGAGTCGATGTAAAACTTTCCACGGGCCGAAGTAGCACCGCACAAACTTTTCAGAGTGACCACGCTGTCAGATGAGGGTCCACACCCAAACTTCATCGCCTGGTTGAAAGGTAGCCTTTTGGTATGTAAGGTTGTAGCGGCGTGCGTCGGCAGTTTGGCGAGCCTGAATACAATGTCGAGCGATTGACGGGCCTCCGCGGCCCGTTGAGCGAACAAGGCAGCGTACGTGTTGAGCATGCCCAGTTTGCTGGGAAGGAGCATTGCATCGAGCATTGTAGTTACGCATTGTAGTGTCGACCATGAACTCAGCGAAATCGGCGAAACCCGTACTCTCTTGGACTGCTGTATTGTAAGCAAAAGTTATGTAAGGGAGTATATCGTCCCAGTTCTTGTGATCAACGACCGCATAGATTGACAGCATATCTGCAATGGTCTTGTTCAACAATTGAGTCCGTTTGTTTGGGGTTGATAACCCGTGGTTTTTCGATGTTCTGTACCACTTAGTCTCAGCACTTCTTGAAGCATGTCTGTGGGGAAAGCTGTCCCACAATCAGTAATTATCACAGCTGGCACTCCGTGACGAAGAATGGCGCTGGTGAGAAGAAACTGAGCGATTTCGGTTGCGGTAGCTTTGAGCAGAGCCTTTGTTTGACTGCAACGTGTTAAATAACCGGTGGCAACCACAATCTACCTATTTCCAGACGAAGACGTGGAAAACGATCCGAACAAGTAAATTCCAATTTGACGGAATGGTGTTCTTGGTGTGGCTATTGGCTGTAGTAGTCCTGCCGGTCGGACAGGTGAAGTGTTACGGCGGTAGCAGTCGCGGCATGTGCGGAAGCACTGCTTGACTGTCTTCGCGAGGCGTGACCAGTAGTAGCAGTGGCGAATTCTTTTCAAAGTGCGCGTGTAGCCAAGGTGTCCGAAATGATGGTTTGTTGTGACAAGCATGTAAAATATCGTCACAATGCGAGGTCGGCGCCACCAGTAGGTAAGTAACCTGGTTCTGGTCGAAATTCTTCTTGTAGAGGACTCCATTCCTGATGCAGAACAAGGCTTGCGAGCGTGCGAAGTTTTGAGGAAAACTGCTTTTTTGGGCCTTCGAGGTAGTCAATCTGCGGGCTTAGCTCCATGTCGTCGCTTTGTTGTTGAGCCAAGTTGATGGCTGATACAGAAGTAAAAAATGTATCGTCTTCTTCAACGTTCGCGTTCGTACTTCCGATTGGCGCACGTGAGAGACACTCAGCATCGGTGTTTTTGCGTCGTGACTTGTGAATGACAGTAACATCAACTTCTTGCAGCCGAAGGCTCCACTGTGCTAGACGACCGGAAGGATCTTAGAGGTTGGCAAGGCAGCACAAGGAATGGTGGTCACTAACCATCCTAAATGGGAGACCGTACAAATAAAGCCGAAACTTTGTTATAGGACAAACAACGGCTAAGCATTCTTTTTCTCTTGCAGAGTAGCTTTTCTCTTTGGATGATAATGTTCGACTTGCATAGGCAATCACGCACTATATGCCATTTTGCCATTGAACCAATACAGCACCACGTCCGACGTTGCTGGCATCCGTGTGTAGCTCTGTGCAGCGTTGTCGTCAAAGTGACCGAGTACATGTGGGGCTTGGAGATGGTTTTGTAGCGTATCAAAGGCGTGACACTGATCCTGACCCCAAACAAATGGTACGCCATCTTTTGTAAGTTCATTTAGAGGTTTAGCGATTTTAGAAAAAGCTTTTGACAAAGCGTCTGTGATATACGCGCAGTCCCGGACATCGGCGGAGATCACGCTTGTTCGTTGGGACAGGACATGCAGCAACAGCTCTTGTTTTCTCGGGGCCTGGGTGTATACCGGCGTGGCTGACAACGTGACCAAGAAATTTCAGTTCCTCGAAAGCAAAGGGGCATTTATCAGGTTTTAGAGTAAGCCCAGGTGTTTGAATCGCCTGAAAAACTGTGTGTAAGCGCTGGACCTGCTGCTTAAACGTGTTCGAGAAGACGACCAAATCGTCAAGGTAGACAAGTCACGATTGTCATTTTAGCCCAGAAAGAACCGTGTTCATCATTCTTTGAAAAGTAGCTGGCGCCGAGCATAAGCCGAAGGGAAGGACCTTGAACTCGCGAGTCTATCAGGAGTAATGAAGGCGGTGTTTTTGCAGTCGCGCTCATCAACAGAAATTTGCCAATAGCCGCTGCGTAGATCTATGAAAGAAAAGTAACGAGTGTTGAAATGCGGTCCAGCGAGTCGTCTATTTGTGGTAAAGGATACACGTCTTCCTTCGTGATCATATTCAACCTTCGGTAGTCTACGCGAAATCGCTGGGTACCATCTTTTTTCTTTACTAACACAACAGGGGATGCTCATGGGCTGGTCGATGGCTAGATGACATCGTCCTTGAGCATCTGCTGGACCTGTTGGCGTATAGCGTCTTGTTCTTTTTGAAAGACTGTGTAGGTGTGTTGTCGAATGGGTCTCTCGGTAGGCTCGATGATGATACAATGCTTCGCAAGCGGTGTTTGGTTCACTTTCGAAGTCGTAGCGAAACAGTCCCGAAATGTGTCGAGTAGCTTCAAAAGACGTTCCCGTTGTGCGGACGGTAGACCCTCGTTTACGTCGAAAGTGCTTGCGAATGTCATGGCAAAACGATAGCACGACGAAAGGGCAGATAATGTTGAGAAGCCAGGGACGTCTACAAAATCCTCAAGGTCTGCGATCGCAGTGTGTTTGGTAAGATTGCAAAACTCTTCGCTGAAATTTGTGACTAATAAGCAAGCCTGCTTCCTCCTTGGCTGAACAATACCTCGGGACAGGCATATTTGTTGTGCTAAAAGTAAGAACAATTTTCCTTCCGCAATTACAGCATCGGGGACGTCTTGGTCACACTCAACGCCGATAAAGAGGCTGCTGCGTGGAGGCAGAGTGAGAGATTCGGAGGATACACGTAGGATAGCCGTCGATAAGTAGGTGCTCTCAAGTTCAGGAAAAAACGGGTCCTGAACGACACCTACAAGCCTCGTAGGTGAATAATATTGGCGTATTCCCGATGAAAGTCCAGTCGCAGAATGAGTTAACGGGAGCACACAGGTAATACGAGGAGAGACCCTGTGAACGTCGAAGCATGGACTCAAACACGGGTTGTGCACATTCCAGTCGGTGTGACGTGGTGGCCCCTTTTGTGCGCAATGGGGGTCCTTGCCAAGGGTTAGTTATTTACCTCAGTTTTGTTGCCAGGGTGCTGCTCATAACTGAATAATTGGTGCCGGTGTTGACGAGGCCAGTGATGACGTGATTATCGACATGTACGGTGATATCAGCGGAAACAGTCTTATGACTTTCGGAAGTGACTGAAAAATCAGAACGTTCTTCATGAGGTCTTAGCGTCGAGGGAGGCTCTTTTACAATTCGGCGGGACGCGGCTTCACCCCCAGGACTCCGGTTTCTAGTATCCTTTGCGGGGACTCGTTCACCAGCCTCTGAAAAGAACATACGATGACGAGGGAAAGCTAGGTGACGTGAGGCGGCGAGGTGATGGTGATCGTGATTGGTGGCGTTAAGCAAGGCGAGGAGCTTAGTGGCCCGTAATGTACGCTTCGATGTCGCGGGGACGCTCACCGTAACGCGGGCACCGAGCATCAGGATGGAAGCCATGGAGACCAAGTTGGCAGTACTGGCAATTGCGGTAGACGTGACCTTTTTTGCCACAGTGGTAGCAGAGTGGACGGTTATCCGACGTACGCCACACGCTGGCCTTTGTGGCGTTTTGTCGTGATCCAGACGGATGATAAGTGGGTGCACTCGGAAACCCTGAGGTGGGTGGCGGAGTCGACGAGGTGCCCTAAAATTTTTGGCTAGCCTGATTCATTGTCCGCATAGTTGGATCAGGAACATGTGGTGCAGGAGATCGCAGGGCCGCCGCATAAGTCAGCACAGGGGTCTCAGGCCTTGTTGGTGCAAGTGGGGTGACCACCTGTCTGATGATATTTCGGATTAAGTCAGCGAGAGCATTCACGGGTGATTGGCGTCCCGCTGTTAGGAGTTGGCGAAGCTCGTCTAGCACGGCGCTTCTTATGAACTCTGCGAAGGCTTGCCTCTCACTGTCAGCCCCGATAGAGCATGCAGCAGTGGTGACGTCGTGGCGTTCATACTGTGGCGACCGATGCTAGGGAGTATGCTTCATTGTGTTTGCCTCATTTATGAAGTCAGCCACAGTCGTCGGCGGGTTACGCACGAGTCCGGCGAAGAGCTGCTCTTTTACTCAACGCATTAAATGCCACACCTTCTTTTCCTGGGACATTGCAGGGTCGGCACGATTGAAGAGTCGAAGAATGTCCTCGACAAACATCGAAACGCTCTTAATTCTTAGGTCGTTGGTTTCGATACGAGATGGCCTGCTCCGCTCTTTCCTTCCTTTCGGCGCTGCGGTATGCATCGCGAAACTGTCGGCTGAACTCTTGCCACGTCGCAAAAGAACCGTCGTGATTCTCATACCACGTTTTGGCAGATTCTTCCAACGCAAAGTAAACTCTCCACAGCTTGCGAGCTTCAACCCATTCGTTGATGCTGGCAACTCGATCGAAGTGGTCAAGCGAGTCATCAACATCGTCATAAATGTTTCCATGAAATGAACGTGGTGTTTGCGGCGCATGAAAAACATGTGGGAGAAAAGAATAGGCTTCATTCGGTTGACTCGCCGTGTAGGAAGTCGAGTTTGTCATCCCGTCTTGAGAGAGAGGACCATATTTGGTAGACAGTCCTCGCAAGGGGCGACTGCTTCTTGCCGTGGGAGCAACTAGCTGTCTCAAAGTACCTTGGTGTGTCGGTTGAAAATCTGGAGCCGAGGCGCATTTACCCCGCACCTCCACCAGTGCCACGAACGAAACAACAGAGACAGCCACGAATTGACGTCTTGCCCGCACCCAGACCAGGAAGCAATGTTCTCTTCATTCTCCACTTCCAAGCGATTTCACGTGACAGTTGATGGCCCATACCCATTTACCTGTGACAATATTTCATATACATGATCGCTGTAAAGGCGTCCGCAAATTGAAGTGCTGAGAAACAAGCGGACCAAACGCTGTCACCGTAGAATCATGCTCGACGCATGTACAGACTTGCATTCACTAAACTCTTCTCCTTTTTCACACTGCCTGTCTTCGCTGCTTCGAGAGTCGACCGTATGGGGCCTTATATGATTGGCAGTCATAAATGGCGCTCCCATTGATCTGCGAAAGACGGCTCGATCGGCGCTGACGGCGTGATTAAAACGTCCATCAAACTTCATTTAGAACACGTCGCACCCATTTCAGCACACGGCGCAGTGCGGTGTCGCTGCACCATGATCGACAGCGAGGAGCAGCAAATGACACACATGTATACATAGAGGGTCTAACTGCCATAAGCGCCGCTATTCGCTCTTTATTGCCCTGGCCTGACGATTGGCGCCTATAACAAATATGTGATAACGTCAACGAATATTATTTACGGTTCGATAGGTCATGCGCTGTTAGCTGTGCGATAGTTGAAAGCTAACCCAACATGCTCGGCAACAAACGACCACGATGATTAAATGTACAAATGCATCATTAGTATCATGTAGCCATTCATAAAATAAAAGAAAAAGAAAAGATGAACGACGCGATTAATGTGTAAAAAAGAAAGCGCGAAAATTCGTACATAGCGGATTATTTCAGGTAAATTAGAGGCTCTTTGGCATGATCCTAAATCATAGAACACTATGATTTTTATAGGTACACATGGACAATTTGTATGTCAAGATATACACCAACCCAGACCATGGATCGGGCTGCTAACATGCATCAAAAAATAAAAAAAAACTGCAATGACAACTATGAGATAGATTATGTGAGTGCTCGCGCGCATCCCCCGATTCTCACGTAAATCCTAATGTGAATGCGTATTACTTACTCGTTTAGTTAAGTCAGCAACTTCGGGGCTTAAAGGCGCTACAGAAGGGAGTGGGTAAGAGTGTACATAATAAGAAAAATAAGAGTGAACGAAAAAATGCTGCTATGAGTAAACATCGCATTCAACAGCAGCCTTAAAAGCAGTGACATTAGTCGACTGGGCAATAAAGGAGGGTAGGTGGTTACATTCGTTCGAGGTAGTGGGAATAAAGGAATCCCGAAAAACACTTGGTATGCGAAAAAAGAATGTGTATTTTGTGGGGATGGTTGCAACTATATGAAATGTAGTGTGGTTTGGAAAGATCTTGTTTTAGTTGCGGATTGAGGTAAATTTTATGAAGGAGAACAAGACGGGACACTTTCCTGCGCGAACAAAGAAGCTGAAGGCCCAAAACATTTTTCATAGATGGTATACACTAGATGTGCGTGCATTGTCTGAGAGGATGGAATGTACACTTTGATTTTGGACGGATTCTAAGGTTTCAACTAGTGTGTTAGTTCCGTGATTCCATACAGCGCTTGCATACTCATGCTAAGGACGAACAAGGGTTCTATATAGAAAAAGCTTAAGAGCTGAAGTAACCATTGAAAAGGGTCTTCGTAGGTAGGCAAGAGTGCGATTAGCATTGTTAGTTACGTAGGTGACATGAGTGTGCTATGAGAGATTAGATGTGAATTTCACACCAAGGTACTTGTAGCATGAAACACTATCTAAGACACTATCGTTAATCAGATACCCGGGGACATCAATAGAGCTATAGGTGCAAAAAACTCGCATTGCTTCGCATTTATTAGCGCTAAGTTGCATGTTCGATCTAGTGCATTAGCAAAAAACTTCATTAAAATCTTGCTGCAGAAAGTGAGCGTCAGTATTGGTGCAGGCATTTCTCTAAATAACACAGTCATCAGGAAATAATTAAATTGATGATAGAAAATTATTAGGCAGATCATTGATGTAAACAAAGAAGATAATAAAATATAAGGTTCCACGCCAGTTAGGAGATGGATTTGGAAATTTTGACCATCTGGTGTTCTATAACGCACACTGAGATCGTATCAGTACACGGGCATCAACCATTAAGCGTCCACCGAAATGTGACCGCTGTGGCCGGGATCAAACCCGTGACTCAGGCCACCGGCTGAGCAAGATGTTGGACAATATAGAGGCTTCCTCCATTTTGTGTAGGACCCACCCAACGAAAGGAATATAGTAAGCAGGAAACAAGAATTCCAGCGTAAGACAACTGTAAGGGTTAACGTTTGAAAAAACGAAATCGTGAGACACCGATGGGCACAAAAGTGAGTCCATCCTGCGGTGAAGAAAAGGTAGCTTCTATGTGCTAGTGAAGAAGCACAAAGCGTCACCCAAGCATGACGACCCTTATAGAAATCTCCTCCTTGAGGAAAGTATAAATACCCATCGAGACACAAAATATACCAGGGAAGTGTTAACGTAAACGCGCGAAATAGGACAAGATAATGGTACGGTGGCTCCAGCAGCGATAAGGCCTAGGCCTTTTTTTTATTTAACCCTTCGAGGAGGCAGCAGGCACACACATCTATACAGCAGATACATCTATTTGTTCGCCATATGTTGCACTTTACTTTGAAATCGTGGGGATGGGGCGATGGCGGCGTAAGTTTGGAGGTTATTATGTTATTTTGTTAGATTCCGCAATTGAATTTATAATGTTTCAGAAAATACGCAAAATAGAAAAAAAACATTTCAATCACGAAAGAAAAGAGCTGTCACTGAATAAGTGCCGAACTGGTTTTCATGGCTCAACGAAACGCCCCTTTGCAGTAATTAAAAAAAATTTGATAACCTTTACTCTGCTTCCGAGAGACGGCGCCATAGTAAACAAAAAAATTCAGAAGCTTTCCGCCGATAACCGTTCTGGATATCACTACAAACCGCTTAAGTGGCACATCTTAGTTGCATATCATGGTCATGACGCAATTATTCACTTATCGTTGTCATCAATGATATATCCCGCGATGTTTCGCGCTGCTGTTGCGTATGCGCATATTTCGTAGCAATTTCGTGTGCGTAATACCACACCAGCTGTCATGATCTGTGCAATATGTGGGCGTTTATAGCTTTTATGTTACCCACCAATTACAAAACGCCGTAATACAGCTTAAGAGTGAAGCCGTTGGTCTCCCTCTGTCAGAGGAGTTACTTGTGTAGCTAGGGAGATGCAAATGTTGCTCTGCACTTGTGTACAATTGCAGGAGGTACCACATCATGTGAACTGCGTAACAGGTGCTCACTTGAAGCTGTCCATCACCTACAAATGGTTCTGTCGTAATTTATCATGAGAAGCTCGCTCATGGTTTTCTTCATGCGCCGCCTAGCACTGGTGTTTTTGTAGCCGAAGTAGCAAGCCACAGGCTACCTGTGCCTATTTTTGGCCAAAATATGTCAAGAATGACTGCGTGGGCTTTGAGTTTCTAAATAAATAACTTCATATGCACAGTGTCAAACAGCGTATGCTTGCGCAGTACTTAAAGTTGCTTATCACGCTTTCGGATTACAAAGCACAGCTGATCGCATTTTGGCAAACGTACGCACGTTTGTCAGGAAACGTGCTCAAACAGTTTACAAGGGGATAAAGGCGGCTGGTTAAGTGTACGTTGTGACCGTGTTGTTTATTCTGCGCAGGCCAGGTATTTTTGCACATCGCAGAAGGGTTGACAGGCGGGCTATTTGGTGCAAATTCATAATGAAATAATTGGAAGCGCCAACCAACGGGACACAAGAGAAGAGACTGCGCTTGTTTGTTTCTTATGTTCTCTTCTGTTGTGTGTCCCGTTGGTTTGCGCTTCCAATTATTTCATTATTAATTTTTGTACATCACTTACTCCATGGCGCCAGTCTGTTTCTTGTCTCAGTTATTTTTTAATTCTTCCATGTTCTTTGCGCCGAAAACGTTCTTTTTTATTTTACTTTCCCCATAATTCATACGCGGATGCGTACTGTATGACAGTGGCATACGTATATATAGGCTACTATGCATACGACTCTTTCGCACATGGCAGCGCTGTAAACAGAAGCCCCTACTTACCGTCGACACAACGACGCCTGAAGGAAGGAGAAAATAAGCGCAATTACAGGAAGGTTAACAAGTTCCTAGACGCCTGGGGCGTGTCGCATCCGTTATTTGGGGCGCAAAATTAAGGGCGCTACATTCACTTGAAGGCAATCAATGTCATCCGCAGGCCTTCGTTTCCAATGATAAAATAATTTCGCTCGCACAGCAAAAAAGCTTCGCGATTGAAACAAAAGCTAATAGGTAATGCACTAAAGCGTACGCGGAAAAACAGAGAGACGCGTATCTAGAGGAAGACACCGGGAGAGGAGGGTTGCGGGATACGCGATAGCCAGCCATAAATGTTAGAGGACCCAGGAGAGCGTACAGACAAACGATGTTTTGCCCCTCGCAGGCTTCCCCTCCGGGCAGATGCCACAGCAGCGGATAAAAATCACGTCATCAAGGAAACGATGCAATACACGCACTCTATGTCGTGTACACAGCATCCTGTTCCAGTTTGGCGCTCTACAATCGCCGGGAGAAGGGGTGGCCGGTGTGCTCATGAAGCGCCCCTCTTCCTTTTTTTCGTTGGTTGATTTTCTTCGCCTTTCTCGTCTTGTTTACGTGCACTCCACTTTAAGGCATTGTGTTCTAACAGAATAAAGAGATACCGAATGGAAGTGTCTCACTATTTTTCAATTGGATTTCGTCAGCCAATGAGCGGTATTTTTTTTCTTTCGCACTCGAGAAGAAGCGCACCTGCTTAAGTGAGAAAAAGTAACCTTGTTGATACAGTATTGTCTTAAGGACTGGCGCTTAAGCAAGCGATCTCGTAATCCGTACAATAATTCAACCCAGTGTTGCAGTACACCTCGAGATCTCTGGGTGTCGAAACTGCACAAAAAGCAATACGGAAGTGTCTATAGCTACGCCGCGCCTTTACAGTTTTGTTGCACTCAAGAACTCAGGGTCAGTTCTACTCAACAGCCGTTTCCTGCTTCATTCGATAATCGATACCACTTGGCGAAAGCAGTAATCAACGAGGCGCATACCAAACCGCACTTTTACAGTCTTCATTCTGCTACCAATGTTTTATGTCTTCATTCTGCTACCAATGCTAGTAAAATGAACAACGTTTTTACTTCTGAAAAGAATTATTTAACTTCTTGATTTTCCTTCACTGAAGAACTATAAACTACCCGAGAAGACATACACATCAGACAACACCCCTTACCTCCATCGACACCTTCAGCTTTCGTTAGAATGACTCTTTGCGTTGCATTTATTGCTGGACATGTTTAAACTACCGGGCCAATTTTGGTGGATGGTCATAGCCCTTCACTCGGCTTGGTGGCTCACCCAGCGAGCGTCTCCTGCCCATCTCAGTTTAATATTTTATATTTTTTCTTGTGGAGCAGTACAATCAGGCTACTATTGGCGACTCGGCACTCGAGCACGCAGCACTGGTCATCTGTTACCCTTTGTTCCGCCCCTTAGACTACGACTGTCGTGTTTCTTCTCAACCTCAGTCCCACGAGGATTCCCGTATACGCTTTGCTAGAGTCACTAACGCCCACCGGAGCAAAGCCGGGAAGAGCGCTCAATTTGTCGGGGCACTCAATCTTTAGCCTGCGAAGTGTGGATTGCGACATCCACCAGATAGACTCTTCGGATACCGCGATATGCGCTGGTGACAGGCTCAGGTCTGATCTGCGACTGGTTCTGCGTTCCGTGAAAATCACTCGCATTCACCCTTGACTATAGCGGCAGATAACCGTCAGCCACGATTAAATACGTGTTCTTGCGCAAGCCCCTAATCTCGGCGAACAATTGCACTTCGGACTTTCTTCTGCTTTTAGAGCTTTGTCTAAGCCAACGTGATCGAGCTAGAACATAGTCGTGTTGGCGATCAAACTCTCACACGAGGCTTTTTTTTTCCTTTTTCACAACTTAAGTGCTATGTTTAGACACACCTATTCGCGCTTGCCTCTTCGCGATGCAAAGGTTTTCCCGAGCTGGGAAGAAAAAGTGGAACAAAAAGCATGGCGTGCGAGCAAACAAACAAATAAATAAATGAATAATGGAAAAGGCGGGAAGTGCGAGAACTTAGGTAACTGATAAAGCACTCGCGCGTAGAAAATTCATCGGGGCCTTAATCGCCTATATGACACACCTGATCGATTTCTCCGTGTAGCTCTTCATATGCAAAAACCAGTAGTCTTCTCCATGGAGCAATAGAAAAAATTCCATTCCTTAGAGGACTCCAGGGTGTCAAGAACTCTAATGTTTATTTGAATCATTATTCTTATTAAACCCCTGGTGGTATCCGGGTAATGGTGGGTGTAATGCACTAGATTGACAGAAAACAGTCAGGGCGTGTTTTGCCAAGTCAGACATGCCAAGGCAAAGCGCTGGAACCGCGGTTCTTTACAAGAATGGCATGGCCGCGCACTTCCAGAACACCCAAGGGGCAGCATGCTTGAGATCGGCGACGCGAACACGAAGTGGAGTGCACTCGTCCGCTCGACCGGTCGTCCACCTCCCCAGAGTGGAACGGTTTCAAGCTTCCTTTTTTTCACGACTCTTCAGGAGGAAGAATTCAGAGCGAAATTGCATCCTGAATTCAAGCAAACTATACAATGAGGCTCATTGTTACTTACTGCAATAATGCAGAAGTCCTATGTTATACTTATACGTATATTCAAGTACGTGCAGTCAGCACGAGTTACCCAATCTACCCTAAGACCCATAAATTGAAGTGGGCGCACGTCAGCCCAATTGTGTCAGCGTCGGATGAATACATGTTGAGTGTTGGTTCGTGCACGTGAAACTGCTGAATATACTGTCAAAGTAAAAATTACTGGACTTTTATGTAGCAAAACGACAGTACGACGCCGTAGCGCAGGGATCCCGAAATTTTGACCATCTGATGTTCTTTAGGGAGCACTGACACAGCACAGTACCCGGGTCTATAACTTTGCCACTATCGAAATGTGACCCCCACGATGAGGGTCGAACCTTAAAGAGTTAAATTACGCTCAAGTTGAGACTATTGGAGGATTTTTATCCGACCTAATCGAAAGACAGGTGTAAAAATTCACCGTCGTTGCTAAGAGCATGGTCTTGCATGCACAGAGCTCCATGCACTCCAGTTTTAGGCACGACTAAGAAGCAGAACATTACTCTTTCTTTCTTTTCACTTTTTCTATTTTTTGTCTCCATTCTATTCTGATTCAAGTAGTGTTATAATCGGCTTCCCTGACATGCCACCACTCTGACGTGAGGCGGTTGCGGGACAGAGCTCCCAGAGGTGGTCCACAAGCGACAACGACCCGCAAGCCGTACTTGGAATTTCGCGGCGCCGCCATCTCACCTCATAGAACCTTTTGAACTTACTGGACCGACTGGCGACCTATGTAGGGCTGTTTACTGTCAAAACGACGTAAAGAGGGTGGTTACCTCGGCACGTCTCTGTTAGTCGGAGGGGCGCGGACAATAAGCCAAGCGACTGAGATCCGTGTTTCAGTGCGTTCTCACGGTCTCCGTGGTGCCGCCATGCCCTCGTTTCCACAAATCACGGCCTGCTTGCAAACGCACACTCACCACTGCAACCGGCTACGGAGTTGATTTCCACGTAGGGCTCAACGTCTTTGTGCTGTGCAGCGTTTTCTCCTTTACCATGCATGGGCTGAAGTGGGCGTGCCTCTTCCCCCTTTCGTGGCTTGGGAAGGAGGCGCGATACAATAGAATGGTACCCATAAATGAGGAGGATTCACGGCCAAAGAGAAGAAAGAAGAGAGAAACTCCTGTCGTAGATTGAGTGGCACTGTTGTAAGCACACGTAACAAAAGGTAGTATGCGGTCCCAGTTGTTGTGGTCAGCAGAGACATACATAGACAGCATGTTGCCTAATGTTCAATGAAAGTGTTCAGCCATGTCATTGGTTTGGGGATGGTACGGACTGGTCGTTCGATGAAGAACGTTGCATTCACGCAGAAGTGCCCGTATGGTATTGAGGCCGGGGGTTTAACCAGTATTCCACCCACTTCTACCCGTTGTTGAGGTGTTGGGACTTCACCGTGGCTGGCACCAAGGGACTCGAGGGGAACACGCCGAGCATGAAGAGACTGATGATGAAAACTGAACAGAGGTTTATTCTATACATTTACAAGCCAGCATTTCTCGCCACGATATGAACACCTAGACGAAGATTATGTCCTACATTGTAACAACCTCGTCGGAGGCCCTCTCAGAAGCACACTGCTCCTGTTTGTCTCTGCAGTCTTTAGACGCCAGGCCAAGAAAAACGGGAATATACGTTTTCACCCGATCAGGTCACCACTGTTGAGGGTGATTTTGCCGGCACCACCCCCACCACACACACACACACACACACACACACACACACACACACACACAACCAAAACAGGCAGTGTTCCGGCCACGCTGTCGCATCCAGGTAATTGTGTGCAGCAAACGGAATGTAATGAGTACGTCCTGTCGCTGCTCGGGCCAACCACCGATACTGTCGGACAGTGGTCGCAGGCCAGGCAACTCCAACGACACGTGCTTGGTCACCTGGCGTTGGTTTTAGCGTTGGTGACCTCTCAGCCAGATACGCACAGCGTGGTGGTCCGAGTTCGTTCCGTCTTCGGCGCAAACTTGGCGTCATGGCCTTGGTTTACGAGGGCGCCACATGTCGCATTTCCGCGCCGGCACAAGCTACAGCAGTGCTGCATGCAGTAAATACAACCACGCACCTCCCAAATTATGAAAAACAGCCGGTAGTCTTCCCGTTCTTCATTACCGGCAGCTGCCTTTCTTGCGTCTCGGCGCTCGCGGCAAAGGCAGGCTCGGCGATCGCAACAGCTCTATCGGGGTCAGGAAACTCTCGAATGGCCAGGAATCCAAATGCTGGCCATGAAGAGGGGTCTTAGAGTCGACGGTGACTGCAAGCATGCAGCTCGGAATACCTCACAAAAACAAAGGCAAACAGCAGAAAAAACGACTCAGGCACCACAACACAGCACCGTACACAAGCACCCGGAATTTGCGATTTGCCGGCTCGACGATCGCAACAATGGCTTCACAAAGGAATGTGCGCCCACGGTCGCTGAGTAGCTGGCGAGGCGCGCCATAGCGAAGAAAAAATTTGTGAAGTGTAAATAAGCCGACTTCACGTTATGAGGCCTCTGGCAACGTGGCAATCTCAGCATACCGTGTCAAATGATCAATAGTGACAATCACTCAGCAATTACCGTCAGGTGTGTACGGAAGGGGTCTATGCAAGTTAATTGCAATGCAATGGGAAGGTCATGAGCAATGGGGCAACGGCTGGAGCGGCCCAGTGACTGTACACGGTGCACTCTTCCGGGGGGGGGGGGGCGAAGAGATTTTAAATGAAAGGAAGAGAAAAGTGAGCCCCGTTACTGTTTCTCAGGGGGAGGACACCTCAACAGTAGCTCACGAGGGATGGGAGGTAGAGAAGGGATTAAAAGGATAGGTATAAAAGGTAGCGAGATAGATAAAGAGGAAGGAGAGAGCGAGGCACAGGGACAGCAAACGACGGAAGTAAGGATAAGACAAGAAAGATGGACACGGTTGCAGGGTTCCGAGGACGGGGCACCACTGGCGAGAGTTCTTGTCGGTGACAGGAGATGGCGGAGGGCTGATCCAGTTGTCCAGAGCTACGCTGTCGTCGTCGTCGTCGGGGGCCGGCGTCAAGAGATGGCGTAGGACCGACGTAGTCAGTCAGAGTTGCACTGTCGTTGAAGATCGTGAGGGCACAACCAGTCATTGACACTCTGAGCATGAATGCACATACGTATTGGCGAACAAATCGGTACATTCCACGCCAGTAGTGCAGCAGGTCTTTACGTCTTTATTACACTAGCGTGGCCACATTGGGGGTCTGCATGGAACTAATCGCAGATATCAGCACGTAGATGGCGAGGAATCACGAACAACCACTTGAGAACATCAGTGAGGTAATTGCGGCGGTAAAGTATACCGTCACGCGGAGTGAAATAGCGAGCTGTGCGCTGCAGCGAACGACTTGTACTCTGTGATGGCTTGCATAGGAACTCCATTAAAGATACAATCCAAGAGTCTTGACATTGCTCAGATGGCATCTCAGCGTGCGTGAGGGACGTTGATTCGGAAGTTTAAGCCGGCCCATTTGCACTCAGGCGGAAGCAGAGACCGAGAGAGAGCGCCGGCGTCTTTTAGTGTCTACGCCTTGAACTCTAGACGACACGAATGTCGTAGTCTTGGAGACGTCATGCCCAACGGATAGGATGGCTCTTTTAGGGACAACCAGCAGAAAACGTGTTGATCACTCACAGCATCAAATGGGTGGCCATACACTTAAGGTGTAAATGGAGTAATTGCCCAACGATGGCTAGACGTTCTTTCGCCGTGACCGAACGATTCTCTTCAGCTCTGGTCAGAGTGCGACCCGCGTAAGCAACAAAGTACTCGTTGAAGCCAGACACTTGCTTAGCACGGATAGCACCAAGGCTGACTCCAGAAGCATCCGTGTGGATTTCGGTAGGGGCATCTGAGTCAAAGTGATGGAGAATTGGCAGCGATGTCAGAAGATTATGTACTTTCGCGAACGCGCCAATACAGGTGGATGACCATGCCAAGATACCTTGGCTGTCAGCAAGTAGACGTGGTAAAGGGGCAATTATGGATGCGAAATTACGAATGAATCGTCTAAAATACGAGCATAGCCCTATAAAGCTACGGAGTTCTTCGAGTGTCGATGGCTTAGAAAACTCGGTGACGGCGCAGAGCTTTTGGTGAGGTAGAACGCCGTCCTTGCTGACAACGTGCCTTAAAATGGTGAGCTTCCGAGCGGCGAATTGACGTTTCTTCAAGTTTAGATGTAGCTCAGCCTGTGTGAGGCATTTCAGGACACTTGCATTTCAGAGATGGTTACAGAAGTCTTTCTAAAGAACCACGACGTGGTCCAGATAGCAACGGCACATGTGCCACTTGAGAGATCGAAGTTTGTTGTTCATTAGACGCTCGAAGGTGGCGCGGGCATTGCAAAGGCTTAACGGCATCACGCTAAACTCGTACAAGTCGTCAGAAGTTACGAACACAGCTTTGGCATGGTCGGCTTCACCTATAGGTGCCTGCCGGTACCCAGACCAAAGACCTAGCGAAGAGAAGAACTCTGCTCTTTGCAAACAGTCGAGCGCGTCATCAATTATGGGATGCGGATAAACACGTTTGCGCGTGATCTTGCTAAGGCGCCTATAATCAACACAAAAGCGGATGCTACCACCCTTCTTTTTCACAAGCACCACCGGAGATGCTCAAGGACTGTGGGATAGCTGTATCCCTCCCCGACTAAACATGTGAGTCACCTGGTCAGCAATAACTCGGCGTTCAGTTCGAGAGACCTAGTATGGACGCTGTCAAAGGAGTGTATGGCTACCGGTGTCTATATGATGAGCGTTTGAAGTTGTTCTACCCAAATTGGTTTGCTTGTGATATAATGATATTTGAAAGCAGCCGAGAAGCTTGAAAAGTTGGGTCCGCTGAGCACTTGGAAGGTCCGAAGCAATCAATTGAAGGAAGGCGTCTGGGGTAGAAGTGTTGGCCGTTGTATCTAGATTAACGCTGGCGACATGTAGGTTGTGATGCGACAAGGTTGTGAGTCAGGGCAGAATAAATCAATGTCCTCAAGTCACCTTATACATTCTCTACGGAATACATTCCCTACGGAACATAGTGGTTAAGACCGAAAGCAGGTTTATGACATAAACGGTTTCGGAAGAGTTTTTGATCATTATAAGAGCTAATGGGCGAAGAAAGTGCTTACGCAAAGTAAACTTTGCTGACGGCGTAAACAGGGTGGTAGGTAAAGCATAGTCGCAGGAGATTGACCCAATAACAGACAAAATAGGTGGGATGTCTGTGTCCTCGGCAATGACGACACGAGAAAAAGATGACTTGGCAGGATCGATGTCAGAGATTGCTTATATTTCTAGCTCGGCACAAGCACAATCAACAATGGCATGATGCGTGCAAAGAAAGTCCCAGCGCAATATAAACTCATGCGAGCAGTTCTGAAAAACGACTAATTCTACCACATACAAAACGTCCTCAATGAGTAGACGAGCAGTGCACGTCACGGAAGGTTGTATGTGATGTGCGGTCACCATACGGAGAGAAACACCAGAAAGCGGAGTCGCAATCATTTTTTAACTTGCGGAACATTGCTTCGCTTAAAAAAAGACCCAACAGCTACAGTATCAACTAAGGCGGACGCGGCAACACCTTCAATGAAGACTGTGATTTAGTTTGCAGGTTGGGAACGACGCCTCGTAGATTTCAACAGAAGCGCAGTTCTTGCCTCCGGAACTGCGATGGTCAGTTTTCCGTGTGGACAGGCGGAGGACGACGAAGCAGCGGCGATAGCGAGCGCTGGAGCGGGGAGAGGAATTGAGACGAGTTGGAGGTGCAGTGGTTCGACAATGAGGTGTTTGAAGGAGCGTCGGAGGGCATTGGCTGTTGCGGCTTTGTAAGATCGTAGCTGTCGTCAACGGCAGTTGGACGATTAATGCGGCGACGGCAAACACACTCGAAATGCCCTGGTAGACCACAGTAATAGCATACTGGCCGGTTGTCCAGTGTGCTCCAAAGATTATTGGGAAGGGTGGCAGTGCGGTGATAAAGTGGAACATGCGGGCCTATCGGCACCTGTAGTGGGCAGACGACATGTGGGCGTCGAGCAGAGCCTGTCCTCTGTGGCAGTGCATGGGAAGGCCTTCTCGGGACGTCTGCATAGGTCAATCGCGCTTATACTGGTGGTGCCTGGTGCGTAGGCGGAAGAGCTTCACTTACCTGCTCGTCAACAGTTTGGTGCAGTAACGAGGGGAGTTCATGATTATTACAGGGGAAAAAGGGTGCAATAGACTATTGTCGCGCAACCTCCTCATGGATGAACTATTCAATTTGGTGCGTCTATGCCACCATATCGACAGTGATGGCGCCAACTGTTTGTACTGTTGTGCTGGTGGTGTCGGAACTGTGAAGTCGTGTGGAAATACGCTGCTTTCGCAACTCGTCGTAGCTCTGGCAGTGCTGAATGACGTCTGTGACGGTTTGAAGAGTTTTCACTACAAGCATGTGGAACGCATCGTCCTCGATGTCCTTCATAATATGCTTCACAATTTCGGCTTCGGACATGGCAGGATTGAAGCGTTGGCAGAGGCATACGATGTCCTCAATATAAGACGTGAAACTTGCTCCTGCCAGCTGGGTGCTATCAAGCAAGCAATGCGCTGCGAGGAGCTTGCGCACTGCCATCAGCGGTGGTCATCTCAGCCTTGTGGTTGTTAAACTAAAGCTCCGCGACACCTCTCAGGTGGAACTGGACGCGGCTGAGTTTGTCGTTATCGTCGCATCGGTTGTTGACACTCACTCTTCCATACGAAGCGGGCCACTGCTCCACGTCCTGCTCATCAGTTTTGTTAAAGACAACTGGGTCGCGCACTCTCGGAATACCGGGACAGCGGAGAGCTGGGAGTGTTGAAGCTCAGAAGTGTAGCAGCTTGGCCTAGTTAGCATGACATGATAATAGTTATAGCGCGAGAACAAAACGACGACAAAGAGACAAGAAAGACACAAGCGCTAACTTCCAACTGAGTTTATTGCACAGAGCGCGAAAACATATAGAGGAGACAGTAATCCATGTGACAAAAACCATGTGGCAAAAAGAGCAAAGCATGAGTAAGGTAAAAAACAAAAGCACAGAAAAAGGCAAAAAAAGTCTCTAAGGAATTAAACAGAAAAGTAAAAATAAAAGTAATAACTCTACTTGCGCACACCGAAGCCTTCGATGAACCTTAGTTCCTTCTCGGACAGAGACACGGAGGACTTGCTAATGCATGACACCTGTTCACGTGCCCTATGCGGGGCCTCAACGATAACTCGGGTGCGCTCATCCCTGTGCTCATACAGCGTAACTGTGTCCTTGAAAAGGGGCACACAGTTGCATTCAGTGCAGTGCTGATGCAACTGTGTGCAAGAAAACCATCTTTCCCGTTTCTAACGTAGTTTGTCACATGAACACACCCAATTGCCAAGCCCCGGCAATCGAGTGTGGTCCACTCTTGCTGTGATGTCGTCCTCCTAGACTACGTCCAAAACACCCTCGCCCTAGGTCCGAAGTTCGCCTTCGACTGAGAGGGGTCCGCACCCGAGCTTCTTTCAACGGTGCACTCTGTTGCTGGCCGCGCAACATAGTGCACCGATGCATCTCAGACCAATGCGTCATTTAGTCCGTGACGCGCGTTCATTAAAGAGCGAACACTGGTCAAGCGATCAGGGATCCAAATCGGAGCAATCACGAGCAACAACAACGGTCCTCGTCCTTGTCTTTTGCTGGCACTGCTGTTTGCACCGTATCTATTGTACAAAACTAGTAATATATAATATATACTTAACAATAAAAATTAAAAAAAACACAATCGATGAAAGTGTCTTTATATATGCCAAATATGAGATGCTAAGTATTAAGGCCATGATTTCGGCCCATAAAAAAGCTACGGTTGTTTCTTTTTTGCCTGCTGTAGAAACGACAACTTGAAGGCAGTGGTGCAAGCTGCTATACGGTAAGCAGGACCACAGTAAAAATTACAAGTGGTGCTGTCGCTGCGGACAAGTAAAGTTACTTCAATGTGCGCGCAAATGCTCCTAAAATGAGGGAGAGAAGAAAATGAACTAAAATGAGGCGCGTGAGAGGCATGACGCTCTCGAATTCAAGTATGGTCAGCACTCGAACCTCATTCGTGCCACCCTTAACACGAACGGTAACGACAGTCCGCAGAAGGCCGTGGGAGAAGCAGGTGAGTGAGGACGAGTCGAGAAAGCGGGAGGGAGTTCGAGAAGCCCGACGAAAAAGGCCACGCCGCGTGCTCTTGGTAAAGCGTTCGCTGCCCTGAAACTTGTTACTGTGGAGCTCGATTCGCCTCGGCGCACGTAGCAACGCAGAGCCCTGTTTGGCACGGCTGACTTCAACTCGAAGACTCGCGTGGAGGGGCGGTGCGCCTCGTCCGTCGTCGACGACGTGCTCTCGTCCGAGCACTCGCGCTCTGCCGCACTAATTGTGCGCAGTGCCGCAAAAGCACAAATCGAACGTGAGACGACGGGGTTCTCACTGGAGCCAAGAACTATCAGACACGCGTACGAAAACGGACCGCGCGACGATGGCAGTGCTTTACGGCGTTTAATTCCGCAAGCGCCACGTCTGGCCAAAGAGCACCCGAGCGGAATTTTCAATGGTGAAATTTCTTCCGGTCGTTCACGCTGTATAGAGTCCAAAAACTCAGTCACTGTGACATATTAAAAACCTACACGTAATCATTGAATATGAAATTTTCTACGCTGAGCCCGCCTCACTACAGTCGAACCTGGACCGGTGGGCACACGGTGCGTGTACGTCAAGTGAAATCTCACGAAAGACGTCGCGCATTGGCCATGGAGCGCAATCTTCTATACTGTGAACTTCTTCAGAACATCAGAAAGCACTGCATGATCGCAGGAATGCCAGAACACAACAGCATGTTACCGGAGAAGTGGGTGCAACGCATATAAGCGTTCGTTCCGGTTAGCTTTTACTTTTTCCGCGTATCACGGTCAGTTAGGCGCTTAGTGAGCAAAGCTGATATATATAAAACAACAGAATATTTGTGAAGGTGTATTTTCTCATAGGAGTATTTTCGTATTCTATAGGAGAAACCCACAGGTAAACGTTGTCAGGTGTTATAGCTGGAGGTTCAAGTTCTAGGTGGTGAAAATTTGCAACTCGTTTCTTTGATGCGGTTTTGTTGAGATGAATAAAAAGAGGCAAACGTGCAGTTCATCCGCGGTTTGGCAGTCATGTGTCTTTGTCATTTGCTTTTAAACACAGAGCGATACACTTGAATGAGACGGGAAACCACCCTCTCTGGCACACATTTATTCTACGCTGGTTAGGTTAGCGCTGTAATGCAATACATTTTCTCTTTTTCACGTTTTGGGTACCGCTAAGCTCGAACCGCTTTGTTCGACGTCATTGTTTTGATTTCGATAAATAATTTTCGGCGTGCTACGAAATATGCGCATGCGAAATTAACTCCCATGGGTACATCTGCATGCGAAATAAACTCCCATGAGCGCAAGTGTGAAAATCTTTTGAGAGCTTCAAATTTCTTGGCTTCAACACTGTTGCCGAATCAGGTCACTAAGATTTTACAGAGGCGCAGCGAACAAGCATTTCGGTTTCACGGAGAATATGGCGGGACTGTCGGGCGTCGCTTATTAAATTGCGCCGGGGCCATTTTACTTTCATCTTTAGTAGAATGAAGTCAGAGCTTTTCATCGCCATTTTCTTTTTTACGCTCCCAGCCGCTAAATGTCTAGTTACCACGCTCCTCTCGCTTCTGCAGTCGCATCGATCCGGATCGAACGACTAGAAAGGAAGTGGTAATAAAAAAGACCAAAGAGCACTAGAAAAATTTTCCGAGGCCCTAATCTTGTTACTCTAGAAATGACGAGCGCGCGCTTGATACTACATACTCTGGCGGCTCTAAATTCTTTCGGCCACCGCACAACCGCGGGCGCACTGCTTGCTGGCGCTCTCATTACCGCCACGTCGTCGTATACACACCCTCCTCCCGCGACACCCTCCCGGCACGCTGCTCCGTATCTGCGACGACCGGCAGCAACTGCAGAGAACAGCGGTGTTCCTTTTCCTCCACTAGCTCTCCGTGGCGGACGATGGACAGTTTAAGTGGTGACGGCGACAGAATCCTTCCTTCGCTGTATTCAGACAGCCCCTTTTCCCTCCCGGCGAGGACTCTAGACGCCGTCCGTGCCACACGACTCCCCAACGACCCTCATGCAGCAGCCTCTTGCTTCCTTTTTATCTTCACCTTCTTGGCGACATTGCTGCAGACAGCCTCACCTACTTTTCATCTGTGCGTCATTTGTCGCGCACTCCACCCCGTGATCCGCTCATCTCCCGCGAACAGGGTGGGTTACCGTGCACCGCAATATTTCTGGTCTCTCGTAACAGTCCCCCTTGCCTAATTTTCTTGCTTTGCAAGCCTTTTGGGTCGTCGACCGGGGGGGGGGGGCAGTTTTGTGCAGCATTGTTGCCTTCGCCGCAACGCTGCCCCAACGCCGTTTGTAAGCGCAGCGGGTAAAGTTGTTCGAGCTCCATGTGTCACTCCATGTTGTGTTCCGAGTTTGTCGTCTGCACGCGCTCGTCTTTACTTACCCGAGTGAAGTGAGCTAGCTACACTTGACCGTCTGTAATGACGGCCCCAGAAGAACACCCTAAACAACAGAAGAACGAGCAATAAATGTAAATTTAAGAGGGAAAAGAGTGGCCCGTACAAAAGTATGTGCGTGTACATTATGAGTACTCCGTGCACTATGCTCGGGACGCGTGGCTTTGTATTTGTTATCCGTAGGAACCAAGTAAAACAAAAAAGCCAGGCAAGAAGCCTTTGCGTGGCATGCACAGCGCCGACACGTGAGAACAGAAACTCGAAAGGGGAACGTGGCAGCATCTCTTTCTCGCCCTCAGCTTCTGTTGTGGAAATTGTCCATGCCATGCTAAATAACGCAAGGCATACTCTCCGAACAAGAAAATTGTACTCTACTGCAACGCAAGGCTCCAGAATGCGCAAAAACTCGTTATGTATACTATACCGGTGCACGCAACTATATAGCGCAGTGGGAATGGAGTGTGCGCGAGTGGCTTCGGGCTATGCCGGCCGCAGCTATACGGCCTTCTCTGTTCGGCAGCTGGGCCTCCACTCCACTGCGTATAGCGAATTAAGAACCGACGTCTGCAAGGAGCATACTCCTTCGGGCCGACGCATCAATGGTGACTGGGACGCCCCGGCATTCGCACGAGCCGCGATCATTGTGCCAAGGGTGCAACGACGCGATCAATTTCAATTAATGGCCTGCCCAGCCAGCCAGCCCGGTGGCCGTCATTTCATGCGGAGACGGGTTTATAGTTCGCCCCACCGGGCGTCGCAAAGTTCCGATTGCACACGAGTGCATTACTCTTCTCTTATGCATGCATCTATATGCAACATGTGGGCCCATGTTAGTCTGTACCGGAGAAGAACGCAATGGTCAACTCAAGTTTCCTTGAATATACTGCAAATAAGAACTACATTCGTAGAAAGACAATCTGCTGAATGTGTTAGCACACTATTCAAAGTAACGTTGTCTATTGTATTGATGACAGCCCACACATTTAGCGTGGTTGTTTTTGGACACGGAATGAATAAGCTCTTCCTTATCAATATAGCCTGCCAATACTTCCTTTTGTGACAGCTCTAACTTTAATAGGCCTACGTAGAGCTCGAGTGTAAGAAACGCGTCTACATAGAGCGCGTCAAGTAAAGTTAATGCCTTACATGCTGTAAGCCACCATTGCAAATAGTACACCAATCATCAAGATTGTCTAAACTGTAAATGTTCGAAACTATGCAAACAGAAAAACTTGAAGAAAAAATTGGCCGAACATTCAGATCTGAGAAATTTGCATATAAATTACAGTTTATCCTGAACGCAGTTTATTGAACTTCCTCGATTCCTCCTTAAAAGTTCAAAAGCCGTGTAGCCAGGTTCAATATAGGGTGAATACTTCTGCCAGCAATATGGGACAACAACGAATCAATAATTGCTCGAATTTTCCCAACTTTATTGCATCAACATTTCTAGCATTGTCTTTGGAGTTGGTAAATAATGTGAGGAAACAATACGGGAAACACACAGTACATGCGTTGTAGAAAAGTGGAAGCAATGCATATTCTAATTATAGATTGTTTTATTCTCCCCACCTCTCCACCTTACTGCAAACGCAACAATTGCTTCCAAGCCCGACGAAAGTCCGTAAAACTCACGGAGTCGATCATACATTCCGCAAGTCTTTGTTATCGGAACAGCGCGTTTAATTAAAGTCCATAGTGTCGAAAATGACTTCGGATATTTTTGATGTCTGCAAAGAGCTATCGTTCTATATGTCGAGGACGGTCATGAACGTTTTGATATAGCTGCACAAGCACACTCGGAGAAGTTGTCCGGCCGTTCCCTCACAGTCATAGTTGTCGCAAGATGCTTATTGTAGGTCATGTGGCATAAATAGCAAATTCCGAGATGCCACGCCCACCCTCAATTTGTCTCATAAGCCCATAAATGTTCGCTGGACCCGGAAGAAATCAAACTCTCACCTTGCGTCTCGTTTTGTTCGCTTTAGCAATTGCCTCTATACACCGCAGTCAGCTGGTGTTAAAACTTTAAACTCTGTCTCCCCTTTTCATCACACGAGACACGTTTTTTGTCGAAGTTTTAGAGCAAGTAACTTTCAGATGCAAAGAAAAATACGTCCTCGCCAATTCAGTATTTAAAGTCCGTTTTGAACCGAATGGGTCACTGTTTATGCGCCACTTACACCGTTGACGCAAAGTGACATGACACAGTAGAATACGTTCTCTCTCGCCTCACTTAGATACGTCACTGCCGGCGTCGCAGTTCAAACAAACGAGGTCGTGAGCCTTCTGTACATCGTTTTAAATCGACTAGCTGTCAGTTGCTTGACGTAGATTTATCAACGCTGGTTTGATTGACTGATATGTGGGGTTTAACGTCCCAAAACCTTGATCTCATTATGAGAGACGCCGTAGTCGAGGGCTCCAGAAATTTCGTCCACCTGGGGTTTTTTAACGTGCACTCAAATCTGAGAACACGGGCCTACAACATTTCCGCCTGCATCGGAAATGCAGCCGCCGCAGCCGGGATACGAACCCGCGACCTGCGGATCAGCAGCCGAGTACCTAGCCACTAGACGACCGCGGCGGTGCTTAGATTTATCAACGCAAAAGGGACGAAACGTCTAGGAAGAACACACACACAGCGCTAAACTCATAACTGATTTATTATTTGGAACGCAGGGCCTTGTTGTACGCACGCGTCGAAACAACCGAAAGATAACATGAAGAAAAGAAACGGTGAAAGCCACGTGAGCACTGCTTGCCAAAAAGACATTCAACCGAAGCTAACGACGCAGTATGAAATTCCTACGCCACAAAGTACACTCTCGATATGAAAGAAGTGAAAATATATAACTGATCCCAAACCCAACTGAGGCAAACACAGTAAAACCAGAGAAGTCAAGGGGGCTCACACAAAACATAAAAAGAGATAAAATACGTTAAAAACAAAAATCAAATTTAAGAACAGTGTAAAGCATGGACTAAAACTACTGAAAGGTAAGTGCCGTAGGTAGCTCATTGACATATTATAGAGGGAAACGGAAGACCTGCTTACACTTTTTTCTCCAAGGCTCTGAATTTCGGACTGCCTCTAAAATCTATCAGTTTTTTTCTTTGCCTGGCTAAGGCAATGCCACCCTCAGAATTTACTGTTTTAGCTAGGCATGACAAAGAACTTGTTAGAAAGATCGTTGTAGCCCTAGCCATGAGTGCGGCACGGTATAAATCCTTCCCAAGTTAAGAATAATTACAAAACTTGAAACAATAGAATATCCAGCATCACCTCAAGTCTATACCTTCTAGGTGTAGAGCATTCAGCAATGCTTTTTTTATGTATACTTTGTGGAAGCCCTCGCAAGTTAGTTTTAGGCAAGTTTGAGGCACAACTTGGTGGCTAATAGATATTTAAAAAGGGGTCCTCTGACACTTTTCGTGAATTCATTATTTTACATGCTTTTCGTAGTTGGTTGTGTACACTGACGGCTTAATTGATCAGTGCCACAAGAACGGCAGCGATAGAGTCAAGCAGCGCAAAGTTATTCAGCGTACAGATACCAGAATACAGTGACATAAATGCTTACCCTATACTTGATTTTCGTGAGCTCACCTTATACTGTGTTTCCCTCGACCTCTGACGTAGGAAGGCTGCCCAATAAAATGAGCTGAAAGCCCTACTGACCAGGGAGCTCTCATGACATATTGCCTGTTACGTCCAGCGTAATAAGGACGGTGTTGCGATGGTAACAAACAATGTGGTACTTGAAGACGGAACGACACGTGCGAACCTAACCAGCTCACGAGCGCTTCTTTAATGTTTTGTAGCTTTACTTGTCTTTATTTTTGCAATGACGCAAATTTATCAACACTATTACATTTTTTTTCTTTTTGTTTCTTCAAATAACAGCGCCCGGAGCGTCGCCAGCGCGCCTACTTCAGCACATGGCATTCGGCCCATTCTTTGACCGCCTTTGCAGTTTTCAAGCTGGAAAAGTACAAGAGCTTTATTTTTTGTCGCTTTGAGTGAAAAATCAGGCTATTAAGAAATAAATGCAATAGTAATCCCTATTTTCATGCTATGCTACGATGACATTTGCTTGATATGTGGGGTTTAACGTCCCAAAACCATCAATAGATTATGAGAGACGCCGCAGTGGAAGGCTCCAGAAATTTCGACCACCTGGGGTTCTTTACCGTGCATCCAAATCTGAGCACAAGGGCCTACAACAGTTCCGCCTCCATCGGAAATGCAGCCGCCGCAGCCGTGACTCGATTCCGAGACCTGCGGGTTAGCAGCCGAGCCACTAGACCAGCGCAGCGGGGCCCAGTTATGCAGTCGGCACCGATGTTTTCAAGCGTTAGAGGGCCCCTTTATGTTTTTTTAAAACTCATTGTTCATGCAGCGGCATCACGGCCGCGGTCTATAAGGTCAATCGTTGTGTCGAGGAACAAAAAAAAAAACGCCGAAGAACTCACCGCTGAAGTTGGACTGTCTATCATATGGGATGACGGCGTGTCCCAGAGCCTCTCGGGCCTCGCAGTGGCGGCGCGTACTCGTCGGCGGTTCTTGCCCGCGCGCTCCCAGTGCCGATGTCGCCGCCTGCACGGGCGATGAAATGTCTTTCGTATAAAATTGTTTGAATCAGCCCAAACAAAATTCGCGAAACTCAAAACAGAATTGTAACGGCCCGATTCTGGCCAAGTGGATAAAACGAACCAGACGACATCTTGGCCGACTCAGCATGCCCCATACTTCCTACAGCCCGATCTGCAACGCCCCCATTCTTGTGAAGCCAGTCTCCAAGGACCGCATTCCCAAAACATCACATTATTGAGTGCGCTTTTCTTTTAGTTAGCTGGCTTCGCTATAGAGACATGTCGCTCATTGTTATTGAGAAAAATATTCACCTACAAATGTGTTAAGCGCAGGTCACTTTTGTGAATACTGGCTCAAATTTTCATCACAAAAGTCGAACTTGTTGTCAATGGGTTCACGTAAGCGTAGTTGTAGAGTATATTGCATACTACTGCTGCATCAATTTTTACTAACCCAAATCATTCATTGACGCTCCCTACTAATAATACCTTGATTGAGGTGTGTGTAAACAGTCTTTCTTTGACGGGGTTAGTCGATACTATACAATTCAAGTGTCTATAATGAGTTTTCGTCTGTGTCGCCTACTCAAAACTCACGCCTGCTGCTACTAAAGCCACCTGTGTGTCTGACTGTGAAGCTGTGGTCGTCTATTGAATGTGTACCGCTTGTGTTAGCATTGCCGGCTGCCGTGTTACCGTTTTATTTGCGCTGCTCGAAAATTGCCCTCATGACCTGATCTGCGGGATGGACTTGCTATCGAGGCATTCTGCCCTGATAGACTGCCCCCCCGGTGCTCTCTGTCTATAGAACTTCCTCTTATTCCAGATTCTCGCCTCAAACTTGCGCATTGGCTCTATACCACTGACTTCCTCCGGATACCACCTAAAGATCTCCCATTTGTGGAATTCGTAACAACCTTTCTCATGCTTAATGGTGATTATATCGTGATTCCCATACGTGATGTTCTCCTGACGCGTGACATCACAGGGCCACACTCCGTCGTAACCATCGCTTCTAACCAAACATATTTTCCTCTTATCAATTTCGGTCTTAAGAAGCAAGTGGTACCTCAATGAATTTTGGTCGCCACGTTGACACCCTTAGTACACGACCACATCAACAGTTTTGCGTCAGACGTATGTCCCGATCACCGAAGTCACCCGCAGAATGCCACGTGCCTCGATGCGACCTTACGCTCCATGATCGCCCCGGATCTCAAACCTTAGCAGTCAGCCGCGCTATGCCGCCGTCTGGCTTCATACTGCAGCATACTCGACATCCACAGCCATCCACTCGGCCAAGCTTCACTCGTAAGCCGCTGCTCTAAGACAGGTGACCCTCTTTCCATTCACCGTCGACCATACCGGGTATAGTATTGCACGGTATTGAACTCTCCTCGAGCCCTTTGACATCCCCCGTTGTACTCGTTAAATAGAAAGATGACACGCGGCGCTTCTGCGTTGATTACTGCCATCTGAATAGAATCAAGAAAAAGGACGTTGACCCTTGGCCCCGCATTGATGACGCTCTCGATTGTCTCCACGATGCGAAATACTTTTCTTCAATAGAGCTACGTTCTGGCTATTCGCAGATTTCTGTCGACGAGAAAGGTCAAGAGAATGCGGCGTTTGTAACTCCCGGCGGCCCATATCAGTTCAAGGTTATGCAGTTTGGGCTATGCAACGCGCCAGCCAACGCGCCAGACAGCGGAGCGCGCGCAGCGGACCAGCGTGCGATCATTCTCCAGACAAAGCCTCCATTCAAACAACAATAGCCTCAATCATATTCAACAGGTGGCGCAGCAATGCGCTCCACTGTCTCCAATCATTCTTAATTTTGTCTTGTGCTCCGCTCGCCACTCCGCTCTTCCGCTGGGCCTGCTGGTCCGCTCAGCCTCTCAGCTTACTGTGTACTCTCGAAGGGTGAGCGAGGAGAAGCGTGTGACACTCACCGTTTGCTGTGGAACTTTGGGCCCCTGTCCGTAAAGTTGAAGCCGACCCCGAGCTTGGCCTGCCGGCTTCGCCGTCGGTACGTCTCCCGCGACATGGCTATGTCGCCCATCACGAGCTCTGCAAAGGGTGAGACAGCACAGGGAAGAGATGGGTATCGGACACGCCACTTGTCAATGAAGACGGCACGCCGGTGGTTTTAATTCTGGCCCAGTGTCAAAGGCACATGGACGAATTATAAAATGGGTGCCTATTGACAAAATTTTGTTTTCTTAAGCGTATTTTGCCGTTGGCCGAAAAGCTCAGCTAGTGAAATGTCCGGCATTGGTATTGTTATGACCGTCGTCAGCAGGCGCCATGCTGTCGCTGAGAAGCGTAGCCGGGCAGCGTTCCCACGCCTGGAACCCAGTTTTCTCGGAACCAGCGTCCAGAGATGACAGGGGAGCGGCGCTCTTTTAATCCTCAAACAAGTAGCCGACTGGCCAGCTGCCTATGCCCACCAGGTATTGTCCCTGCTAGCCGGAGGATGAGACGTCATGTCGCCACGACGCCGTGAGCCGTTCCAGAGAGGACAACAAAGACAGCGTCTTCCTTTGAAGAAACGGTGGCCGCCGCCACAAAGTGCCTTGCTAATTGAGCGGAGAAATCGGTGGACCGTTGGATGTCTGCTGTCCGGAGCTTGGGATCCCTCGACCAGCGACACACACACGACGAGGAAGAGCCCCTCTGGCGCCACTTTGCAGTGCAGTGATCACGACTCAATATTGGATGTTCACGTGGGCCGTGCATGCTCGTACCCCTCGCCTGTTGTGTGTGTGTGAGTGGTGTTCCACTCAAGAAGGAGGAGCCCGACAGGGCTTATAAGGACGCTGCAGAGTGCGGGACGTCGCTCTGAACAATGTAACGGTTGAACCACCACGTTCGTGGTTTGAAAACTCTCAACCTTTCTATGCTGTAAATATTTGTAAATAGTGCCATAAACTTGTTTTGTTTTCGTATCCTCCAGCGACCTTCCTTCCGAGCCGCAACAACTGGTTGGCAGCGGTGGGATACGAAGCTGCAAGTGACAACAACAGTCGGCCCGAAGGGAAGCAGCTGGCTCGAGACATGGATCACGTATGGGTGAGTGCTTGGCTTTTCCTTTGAATGAACCAGGTTCTAAAAGAGGGTTAAATTTTAGAACTGGTAGTTAACTTTGCCGAAAGACACAGTTTCGCCATTTCGGAAAGTTTTTTTGGAAGTAGCGAGCACTCAGTACAATCATAGACTTACGGGAGCTGCAGAAGTCAGACTTGTTGCTGTTGTGTGAGGAATTGGGGATCGATACAAAGGGTTTGGCACGGAAACCCATAATCATTCAAGCGATTAATGATTTGGGGGCTGATGATGAGGAACTAAGTGAAGAATGGGACCTCATCATCGAAAGAAAACTAAGAGCAGCTCAGATGGAAGGAAAGAGTGGAGACAAAAGAGAAGGCCTCAAGAGAAAGTTTTTCAAACAAGACTATGAGTTGAGTATGAGGTTGGGACCCCAGCAAGGAGTACTTCTCAAAAATGAGGCAGAGTTCGAGATGTCTAGGTACATGCAGCCATATGAGGTATCATGGGATATGGGCCTGTATCTTAGACTGTTTGAGCGAAAGTGTAGGCAACTGTCGTGTGAGCGAGACACGTGGTCTCAGAAGTTACTCACGTTCTGCCCAGCGAGGCAGCGGATATTGTTGCGCGACTCAGTGAGCAGCACGCGAACAACTATGAAATTAATAAAGCAGAGCTAATCAGGAGATCTGTAAACTCTGTTAGCAAAAAGGAAGAAAGACTCAGACCAAAGTCTGAAAGCGAGGCGCGTCGCAAAGCGCCAGAAATTGAGGCGCGTCATGAAGCGCTAGAAACAGATTGCGCCAGATAAGGGACCGCGTATTCTCGAATGCATCAATGTAGAGCATGTAGAGAACGAGGCCTTGGCTGGTCTGGAGGTAGGGACGATGTCGAAAGACACTCCTTGCGTGCATGAGGAAGGTACCAGCAGCCCTAATGGGCCCAGTAAGATGCTGGAAACCTCCTTTGTGCCTCAAGAGGACGTTTCGACATCGTCAAATGTAGGCATGGTTAGCGCAGTGGCTGATGAAAGCAAGAACGCCACGCTTCAGCAGTGCAGCGATAATACCGAGCTGGTTTGCAAACATCGCAGAAAAAGGAAGAAGCGGAGGCATTTGTCACTGCGCAAGCCTAGGACAGGCCCCGCTCAGTCACAAGAAAGACGAGAGGGTAGGCCGCTAATCCGTTCCAGGAAACGTCAATGGTGGTGTTCCGAGAGGTACAAGCGGCGAGCCAGGTGTAGAGGGGGGAAACGAGGTGCGTTACCCCAACGAAAAGCGCGGTTGCGTTCGACGACTTCGGGAAAGCGGCCTTGCCCGAAGGATCAAAGTCGAAAGCGCAGAGTGGCTAAAAACCGCGTGGGGGCGAGCACAAAGAGACAATGTCCCCTGTCTCAATCCTGTTTCTGGCGTCCCTTTCAAATTCCTGAGGGGAACAGGCCGAAGTGAAAAATGAGATGTGACGGCAGTGCACTGCTTAGAGTTTGTGCATTTTGTAGCCTCTGCGTGCTCGACAACCGCCGGGACCGCGACCCCATCGTGTGCGATTAAAAGCACCATGAGAAGAGGCTTCACGTTCAGTATGAGTAACTTTTGCACAGGCATGTTATATATTGTTACTCAGTGTTGCGTTGGAGATGCAAATTTGAGTCATTTTAATTTTGTAAGTTACATGATGCGGAGTAAATTTTTGAAAAAGAAAACCGCCGAACTAAAGGCTGAAAATTGAAGTCCGTTAATCATTTGTACGAATGTACCGAGAAGGCAAAAACTAAAAAATTGTTCTATTTTTTGTGTTTCAAAGGTTTAGTTTAATATCGTATGCCTTTACTGTCATGTGGATGTGGCGTGAATTGGCATTTAAGGAAGAAGATATTAACATAGACCAGATGATTTCGTAAAATGGTTAAGTTTGGCGCAACTCAGTGGAGTTGTCGTTGCGCGTTATGAGAATTGAGAACCATTGGTGCACAGTTTTAGCGAAACCCTGTGCATTATTGTAAGGTGCATTTGATGAGTATTGCACTTAGCATTATTTTTGTGTTGTACACGGTGTGTTGCAACGTAATGAAAGGATGAACGTTTAGACCATCTGTGAAGGCTTAAGCGTTTGGTTAGTAGTGCCGTGAATTTTGCAGCGCCATAAGAATGAGTATAACTGAAAGCGCTCAGAAGAACTCAGTGTTTTTTTTTAATCAAAGGCGTTAGCAAAGGCAGGTAACTAACCGAACAAACCTGTTAGAAGGCAGTGTTTGTTACTTTCTTGTTGTCTTCTTTGAAGAACGATTGATGAAGTGAGCATATGAGCGAACAGTAAGCTTTTTTTCTAATATTTAGCAAACGAAGACTTTTTCGGCCCCAGCGTAGGCCAAAGTTTAAAGCTAGATAGCTTACTGTATCAGTAGTAGACAATTATTGGCGGCCGTAAACAAAGACGGACTTTAGAACAATTTTAGCGCTCGCTGAATTGGAGTTCCGGACCGATGCTCTCAGCGGGACAGAACCGATGAAAGTAGTCGGTGATGAAAGGAAGGAGGCAGCCGTATGTCAGGACGACAAGGGTAACAAGCAAAGCTGCACTTTACTTGAGCCGGAAATTGGGCTCTCGTGAGATAACATACTGTGCTTCAGGAAAGGAGTGCGCTTGCCGTGTGAAGGGCATTCATCAGTGGCAGTGTTATCTGAAAGGGGCTAAATTTAAAGTAGAGACAGGCCAGTGTCTCCTTACTTGGCTGCAAACCGTGACATCAAAGAACAGTCACCTTGTGAGGCGGAGCTTGATTCTTCAAAAATATCATTTTGACATTAGGTAAAAAAAGGGCAAATTGAATGGAAACGCTGACACGCTCAGCCGCTCTTCATAAGCCATTCTGGGGTGCTCTTTATGTATCAAAATCGATATTTTTATTTTTTGTGCATCTTATTATGTGAATTTGTAAGGTAGCACGTCTGGTTTCTCTGCTCAAGTGAGTCCTGAGAGTTCTGTGTGTGAGATTTTGTTAAAGCTAGTAATTAAAATTGGTTTGCCATCCCTCTTTTGCTTGGTTTGTTCGAGGGGGCCGAGTGCTTGCTTGTACATGTGGTCGAGTATCAGAGATGCTGTCGAAGAGTCGGCAATCACCCGGACCATGCCACAAGCGAAGGCCAGTTCCTGGCATTCAACTACTGACCCTTTCGTCGTCCCTGCGAGCAGCAGCGGTGACTGCTGCCCTGCGTGACTTATCTGGCGAGGGGGAAGCTGTTATGACCGTCGTCAGCAGGCGCCATGCTGTCGCTGAGAAGCGTAGCCGGGCAGCGTTCCCACGCCTGGAACCCAGTTTTCTCGGAACCAGCGTCCAGAGATGACGGGGGAGCGGCGCTCTTTTAATCCTCAAACAAGTAGCCGACTGGCCGGCTGCCTATGCCCACCAGGTATTGTCCCTGCTAGCCGGAGGATGAGACGTCGTGTCGCCACGATGCCATGAGCCGTTCCAGAGAGGACAACAAAGACAGCGTCTTCCTTTGAAGAAACGGCGGCCGCCGCCACAAAGTGCCCTGCTAATTGAGCGGACAGATTGGCGGGCCGTTTGATGTCTGCTGTCCGGAGCTTGGGACCCCTCGACCAGCGACACACACACGACGAGGAAGAGCCCCTCTGGCGCCACTTTGCAGTGCAGTGATCACGACTCAATATTGGATGTTCACGTGGGCCGTGCATGCTCGTGCCCTTCGCCTGTTGTGTGTGTGTGATTGGTGTTCCACTCAAGAAGGAGGAGCCCGACAGGGCTTATAACGACGCCACAGAGTGCAGAACGTCGCTCTGAACCATGTAACGGTTCAACCACCACGTTCGTGGTTTGAAAACTCTCAACCTTTCTATGCTGTAAATATTTGTAAATAGTGCCATAAACCTGTTTGTTTTTTCGTATTCCCATCTTGTAAGCGCTCGTTTCCTCAACCCGAAGCTACACCACGCTACCACAAAAGACCGGGCAGACCCCGGTCCGCAACAGTATTAACTGAGACCTTGTTCTTACAAATATTACTATTGTAGTACGTTTTCTTGAATACAAGCACAACATGACACGTTATGTTTGATCGATTGTGATGTTCCCGGAACACATGCAAGTTAGCCACTGACGTCCTTATTATTCGGACAATAAACACAATGGAAAAAGAAACCATACCGCAGTTACGAGTGATGTGGTATGTGGCTTTCAGAATATACCGTTGCGAATGATCAGCGTTCAGGAAGCCCTTGTTGGTCACGCGCTGTTAGGACCGTCATCGTTACTAAAGTTTTTCGGTCTTTGTGAACGGGACGAAAATATTTTGACGCATTCTAAGCAAGGGTGTGCCGTCAAGACGGATTAATTTCCTCTCGGCAAAACCTGAACGAGGGGTTCGGGACTGGTTCGCGCAGAGAAAACACACGAGCCAAGAGAGGCCATTGTGAGGTCGACTCAAGAAAGGCCATTACTTTTGCTGCGAGCAAGGCTTTCGAGGCAGACAAGGAGGCAGCTGGACCATTTTTGAGGTCATCGAGGATCTGGAAATCTCGGAACCAGCATGGTATTTGCAGTTCAGGCTGCAAGCTAAAGCCAAATTGGTTGTGGCTGCATCTTGCGAGGTCAAGCGTAGCCCCGGGATATGTGCAGCTAAGCCGCGGCTTCTAGTAAACAACCAGGATGGGAATATGGGGGTGAATAAAAGGATAATGCTCTATCTGCTGCAGCCCTTGCCGGAGCTCGCTTCGGCGACAAGGGTTTAGTTGACTACTCCTCCTTCCCCCTCCTCTTTCTCCATACGATCGGCTAAATGGGGTGGCATATTTTGACGGTATGCTGGCCCACCACTACATTGTCCTACCTAAACAGTCAGGCAAGTTTGACACGTGTACTGGCAGCTGGATTTTCGAACCTCACCCATCTGCCAGAAGAATCTTGGAAGCCCAAATCATCGGACGTGCGCTAAACTTGGTGACGTGTGCGAAAACGTCGGTGCAGTGCTTTGGTGACCATATTTGGGCATCGTGTGGACTGAGCCATCTCCACATGCATTGTGTGGTGTCTTTCTTCTCCTTCGTGGGTGGAGCACCTAGACCATGGAGCGCCCTATTGGCGGAAGCCGCGGACAATGTCCCAAGGGTTGGCAACGAGGCGCTAGATAAGCCCAAGACTTTCGTGTATTTAAAGTTCTACAGTTCAGCAGCTCATGTACAGTTCTGATCACTTGATCACCTTTTTTCTAATTCTCAGTTACTAACCATGTAAATAAATTGTCGTTTCTACGAGCGCCTCATCTGACTTGTTCGACGATGGGTCCTAGGACGGGGGCCCGCTACCAAACCGAGACCCGCAGGACCCGGATTCGCAACAGCGTGCAGCCATGAGGGAACCGTCGAAAGTTAATACCATGATTCTGTCAGCAGTATTTGAAGAGAGAGAGAAGGTTTTGAAAGAGGAGTAATAATAAAGAGGCAAGCTCAACAAGGCTGATCTAATGCATTTCAGCTGACCATATCATGTCATCTTTCATCGTAGCCCTAAAGTGTGCATATACTATGCTAGGTGTGTCCCATGAGAGGTCCGACCAGCACCCCCCTGTCACTCTCTTACCCTTTGCCACGACCGAATGACAGATTGTGATGGTTTACAATATAGAAGTTGTACGCCCAACATGCCCTCAAAGTTTATTGAACAATTCACGTTCCTAACAAGTAAACACGAAAGAAGGATAAAAAAAGGTTCCTTGCATCGAGGTGCTTTGGTACAAAAACGTTGAAATGATTGTTACATTCGGATTGGTAGTGTTGCTACCTTACCAAGTAAGAGTAACTATAGTCGTGAAAAGAGTTAAAACGCATGAAGTGTATGGCAACCCTTGTTACGCAACATTAGTGTCATTGTTCTACATGGCATGTCACGAAGTTAATTCTTCTCCATGATGTCCCGTTTGACCTTAGTGCATCGTCAACAAAGAGATCTTAGCATCTTGAAACAGAGAGAGGCAACGATAGGCGGAGATACCCGAAATAGCCACCTTACTTAGATAATACCTATATTAAAAATAAAGTTGAAACTGTTGGTACAAACAAAGTAAATGTAGAAACGCACGTCTACGTTTTGCAGCCGGTACTTTTGTAATGACCAATAGGCACTCATGCATATGTATGCTTACTGTAATTAGGACACATATTTTCTTCCTTAATTGAAAGTTTTTGTAATGCTTCCTTTCATCGAGCTAGAATAAAGTTGTCTCACGGGTCTTTCGTTTTGATTACCTTTCTTGTTTTACATATGAATGCTTCTCCACAAAAGCTGAAGGCAGGAAAATACTGCTTCAAAGAAATCCACGCATAACTCCGTTAATTAAGCGTGCAAGCGATCACGACATGCACGATTAACAAACGCTTTAGCATATCACGTCTGACGCTGTCACCACCTCTTGACTTGTTCACTGAGGTACTTAGACAAAGATCCATCTGTACTGTTTTTCATTGGATCCCAGACACCATGAAATAAATTTTCAGAGTGCACTGCCATGAGAACTAATTTATGTGGACGCTTGCTGATATTTAAGAACTGGACCAATAGGTATGTGAGTGTTCGTCCATTTGCACATGTTTACAGCACTTATCCACATACCTTGTGATGGGAACTACAGCATACAAGGCTAGAAAATCCTCCGGCCTCTCCTTATACATATTTCATTATAAAGTGAACGGTAAAGATGGCGACGTGACCCGCATATACCACTGATTGCCAAGCAAGTTAATAAAAACAAATACAAGAAAACATCGTCCTTGTGCAAGAGCCATTGCACGACACAGTTCTCGTGCCTGGTATCTTGACTGATCTCCGATTGTCTGCAAATATTACCGGTCAACGGCTTCTTACACCACGTGTTGCAGAAATGAGGGTACGCCAGGACAAGTCAGCAGCAGTCAGCGCACCCGATATCGGAAGCATGCGAGTAGCTCAATGCATACACAAAGCCGTTCTCATTTACGCCAGTGAGCATCGCCACATGAACGCCCGAAAGCCCATTCTGGGAGCATTCTTCCGGAGAAGCTTGCCCGCGGGCTTCAGACTGATTCACGCTCACGAATTCCGCGCACATGAAGAGGCGGCTTGCTTCTGGTGGGTGACTGCATTCCTTTCCAAGTTCATCAGCCGTGCGCTCGGCAGCTCATCGAGACCGGAGAGCCCGGCGTTAATGCCGCCCGTACGAGGACACCTGATGAGATCAGGCCGTTTCGCCTAAAACATGCGCCATGATCAGTGTCATATGCTATTACTTTGGGTTTGCAGTACTGTAATTGACAACGCGCAGGGACATGTTTCAACAGGCCGAACACCATGTGCCCTAATTTAGCATCATAACGAGAAAGGTAGCAGCCTTTCCAGCTTAGAATATATATATATATATATATATATATATATATATATATATATATATATATATATATATATATATATATAACGTTAATTAGCAGCCTTTTTTTGTTTCTTAATTTGCGGACTTTCCTAAACGCTCGAACCAATCATTCCTCTGAATGTTGTACGTTGCTACAAAAACTTGAATCAGGTGGTTTGAAATGCCCTCTACAATGTCAGGAAATTCACTTAGCCTAAAGTGAATAATAAAGGTTGTATGATAGTGAGCTTAGCTGTGTAACAAGACAGACACAATATAACAAAATTTCGGCGTGAGTTCCTATGACACATCAATACATATATAGTTGGTTTCATTCAGTTGCGGTACACCACCTCTTAATAGTTCGTTCTATCTACTTAAAACACCCTTCATACAGCTTTATGTGTGATGCCTTCCGTGCGCAAACGCACCTCTTAAGCACGTAATAAAGTAAAGTATTTTATTACTCATAGCGCGCGTTACGTTTGCACTCGTCAGTGTCGCTTGTCGCCATCGTGTGTGATGCATCAAAACAGTAAAAATAAAAGAAAAGGCAATATATCCATGAGATATGCACGTTGATTTCGGAAGTAAAAGTCGTCGACGATCAAGTGCAGGTCTGATACCGGAACAAGCTAAAACGAAAGTGGTTCCTTCATCGAAATTATGCCACAGATATCACTTTCAACTTCTTGCATGTTGGCAACTTCTGGACTCGCCCCGAATGTTGCTGCCCGAAACTGCAACATACGAGACGAATTGAATGAAAAAGAAGATAATGAAAAAAACGGAATGGCGTTGATAAGTTTTTCTCTGTGGGCTAGACACCTTGAGATTGACTAAAAACATCAATTTCCTACAAAAGTCGGGCGATACCGTGGCGCAACTTGCACACAGGCCAATCGTTAGTATTTAGTATGCCCTCCACTAGGCTTTATCCACCGCAAGTTTGCAGAGAGCACCACACATAATCACTCAGCTTTGGCATCGCGTTACATATTTTCATCTTCGATACATACCTGTGTAATGTGACGGCTGCCACGTGGCTACCGGTGTTCACGCAAAGAGAGATGGTTGTGACACCTGTAAAGACGAGTTGGAGCATTTTTCTGCTGCTGTCATTTTTGACATGCGTCACTTGACTTAAGCTGCCGTGACGGCCTTCTACGAATGAAATGGGTCGGCATGTCAAAGCTGGTTATTTAGCCATGTACTCTGCGCAATAGTCAGAAGGTCATAGAGAAGGATTTAGCTAGGCTAAGGCTTGAAACAGCTGAATTTTCACACGTCGTGGTTGAAGCACGGCACCACGAAGAAAAGTAAAGAGTGAAGCAGTCAATGCTATAGGTATACAGTTTTATTTATTTCCGCCGTGACTACTGCACAACAGGTACGAGCATTGCTACATAAACACACGCGCACGTGATTACACCGAAAACGCCCACAGAGTTCAAACAACGAAACGGTAACAAGTGGATTCATTTAGTATATAGCACAACTGACCGATAAACTAGGGGTAACGAAGTCCTTGTCGGTCCTCAACTTTATTTCTATGCTTCCTTTCATCGCTATCGTTCAGCACTTCTAAGGCTACAAGGCGTAAGCAAGCCCCACGCTTGCGCAGCAAAACATTGTTTTATACTCGGCGACAACTTGGCACTCAATGGAAAGCTACGGAGCCAAATCCCGTATATCCTATACCGCCACTGAATGTAGTTGCAAAGTAGCGCCCGTATTTTTAACGTAAAATATAAATGTTCTGCCTTTATTTTCTACGTCGCGCTATTTGAGACAGGACGCAGCTGACACCAGTAAGATATTCGTGTTTATTTTATCTGTTGTCACTTTACGTTTTCGAATGCGTGAGAAAGTCCCGCCTTTTTACGTGCATCTCAAACGCTGAGCGGCATCTGCGTCTACTTGAAACGCTGATGGTTCGCCGTCGTCACCTACCACAGCGTTACGAGACACACGCAAAAACGGATTACTTCGCTTAGTTCTACATGTGCAGATGCTCCGCCTCCGTAGCTCTACCTTCAGTGCCAAGAAAAGTTGTCGCCGAGTATAGACAAATTATCTTACAATAGGCCAGGTTTAGACATTTACGCTTCTTCGGGACTTGTTTCGTCACAGAGATGCGTGATGTGTTCATTATTCTCCGCGTTTTTATTATTCTTCGCATTTTAAGTAACAAATTGAAGAAAGAGGATCATTGTGGGCTTGGTATACTCATAATTTTTTGAGATCCCACTGAATTCAAGTAAACAGAAGGAAAAAGAGAGCGAAACCTCCGAACGAAACAAGTTGATGGACAAACTGAAGACCACCATTTTCAGCTTCCGCACAGCGCAGTTGCAGCAGCAGACGAATGCGAAAGAAATACACTAAACAGTAGACCGAAAGAAGGAATCTGACGAGATCCGCGTTTATCAGAGCGTGAATCGACACACAGTTGGGACAGGCCTCCGGTCGGTCACTTGAAACAGGAAGCGAACGTCTCCGGACGCCGCCGACCACACCCGACCTCCCCTCTGGCCTCACTGTCGAGCCGGCTGAACGTGGCGCAAGAAAGCGCCGGTCGCTCGGCGGCGGCGAGATTGAGACTCGCTGCTGAAGCCACTAAATAAACACCGGCCTCAGGGGGGAGACGCCCCAATGACAGATTGCGCGTCCTTCCAACGACGACACCCGCTGCCCCATGGGATCTGCCACGGACTGGCAGGCGATCACACGGCACCTTTGGGCTGCATTCGGTCGCCCAGGGCTGTGTTCCCTCGCCCGCACTAGGGTTAGCGCTTAGCGGTCTGACGATCGAGCCCACTGTTTGCGCGCAAAGGCGTCCTTGGTTAGATACCGTACAAGACACACACACGCACCGAAAATACTGAATGTTGCCAGCACACTCGTTTCGCGACTTTTGCTCAGTGGAGTCGGTTGCTGCTGTTCGAAGGGTTCCAATAACTGTAGTGGATCTGTTGCCTCGAAGGCAGAATCAAGATACGAGATAGAGCAAGGAATGAGGTTTAAGAGGGGGAAGGTAAAAGAAGGTAACAAACTTCAAAAGTGGCGGTCTCTATTGGCGCGGCGCCGTCCGGAGAATCCGTTGTGTTTACAAAGTCACTCTCATTTCTCTCGTCTCACGTTCCGCGGATCTCTTCAAATCACCGGTCTGCTAGTGACCTAAAGTTGGGTCTTTCGCAAGTGACCAGTACATAGCTGCCAAGACGCTCCGGAGCGTTCGAAGGGCGTGAGACTAGCTTTCGAGTAGCGTTTTTACCAGTGATCTGCACGTGAGTGACATGCTGGAGAATAGAGCGAGAATCCAATCACATCCAGAACACGTCAAGCATAAATTTTGGCCAGTACGGTTATTGTGAACGCGCTATGACGTCATAAGCACTGCCCTTTCATATTCAATACAGTTGCTGCTTTGTTCTTGATTTCCTCAATTTCAACTATTTATCTATTTATTGTCGCTGCAGGAAAGCAGTACAGAACGTTGCCACGTAGTGAAAAAACTGACTTGGACGAGAACAACACAAAAAATGAATAAAATAATAATTAAATAAATAAATATGTCGGAATACTGAAGTCTTTTACACAAACCTGTTTATTGTGCTCTGGAAAACAAGTACACGAAAGAATATATGATGTTTTTGCCCGAAAGCGGCTCAAGGCCGTGTCCACATGGAGACACTGACGGAATAAAAACAAATGACCAACAAAAAGGAAAATATGAGACTGGCCTTTTAATTCTGAAAACCGCTCATGAATGCCGCTCATGCACGAGGAGAACCTTTTGACCTAGATCGGCGGTGACCGACAAGAATGATGCAGCTTGGACCTCTATTACTGAAAATGTCCTCATTAGAAAGCACCACGCTCCCACGACTGTTATAAACAACAGACACCCGTTTAACCTCCCCTCAGCGCTCCCCTCGATCAGTTAAACCAAAAGCCCGTTCACCTATAGGAAATCCCATTTGGCCACGCCTTGTGAGAAGGAAAAAGGGTGACCGTCAACAAGTGTCTCTATCGCAAACATTACGACATTCCCTGCATAGCACAAACGAAACGCGCGAGCTCCGGGGCAAAGCGTGCTACGCATGCCAGGGGCGAAACTAATAGGTCTGCGCAACGCGTATGGTAAGATCAATGGTCGAGGCATATATATGTACCGTACAGCTGGTGACAAATGAACGCGAGGTCACCGTAAAACGAATTCACCCTCCGGGCTCCTTTCGGGATTGCAGATTCCTCTCTTACCGTGCTGCATACCGCAGCCTTCTATGGCATTTCGTGCTTCTGTATTCGAATCAACACTCGCGCATGCCGGAAAGGGCACCGTGCCCATCGTATGAATCCGGATAGTTCTTGCGAGAACGCTTTTCTCCAGCCTCGGCCGGCCGCAGCAGACAAGAAAAGTGCTGCGTCGCCTTGACGTCACCCGATTGGAGAAAGAGGCTTCACAACAACACACATATTTCCCCTGCACTCCGCTTTCCATTCATTTTACATTTCATTTTAACAGCCACGCTGCGAATTGGCCAGCTGCTACTACCATAATAGCGGTGCATCCTTTTGATCACACGACTGATGTCGCTCGGCGGACCTTGTGTGGCATAATATAGTAGTCGCATTTGCAACACGTATGCACCTCGGCGAGCGCTTCAAGTATCAAAGGCAGCCTCGGTGAGCTACGAGTACATCAAAGCGCGCGCTCTATGCAACCGAAGGTGACCTAGGGTCAGTGACTTAGGGTCAGTGATCCATACCTAGAAGACGACGGGAGTGTTACGGCCAATAATGGCATCAGTACGATTGCATACTTTGGGAGCACACGCGTAAATATGACATAGAGCCGCCTGAACGTGTGGTGCCTTTGGAATCGGTAGTACGGCTGCGTAGGATTCTGCACTGAAAGGTGGGCATGTATAAAAAATGAACACTGGTCGCGGCGAGGTTAACATTTTTGGCCGTGAAAGATCTAAAGCGCATCGCCGAGAGTGAAAAAAAACAGCTTATAGGAAAGTTTGCGAGCACAAACCACGGCTACCGAAAAAGAAAGGGCGTGAGGTGTTCAACCAAATGCATTCCTTGGTGCGATTGAAGAGTGAAGGCTTTACCACCCTACCTTACCTGTATATTATGTAGCACGTTATCATTAGAGCTGTAGAAAAAGGTAACACTCATTACTTTGTCATTGTACTCTGTATGAGGGCAGACATTTGTAGGCAGATGTGGGCAGACACACGTGCGCGCGTTCCATCTGAGGCAACAAAAGCTTTCAAGCAGGTCGACGCGTGACGGAGGGACGTAAACAAACGTCACGTGACGGGCTCCCGGGCACGCGAGGAGTTCGGTGCCGGAGGGAAATTTAGCTTCCAACTTTCACATGGGGAGGGCAAGGATTCAAGAACGCCCGAACAGCAAACAACTTTCAAGAACACTGCTGACTGCTGATGCGTGAGATGATTCATGTTCGCCGGGCCGACGCAGCAGTACTGGCACAAGAACAGGCTCAGGTGGCGAAGCACAGGCAGCAACTGTGCACCGAGGATCCGGCATCCTTTCGAGCCATACAAGAGACAACGGCAAGCCGAGGAATCGCCGAACAGATCCTAATGAGGCCATGACTTAAATGCGTTCACCGGAGCCGACGACCACTTTCAGTGGGAGTTTCCTGAGTGGCTTGGCTGCGACATTGGCAACTGTCTGTGGCTGCAAGTTTCAACTTCACTGGTTGACCATCTGTATGGAGTGCTCAGGCAGTGATTTTTTAAATGAAATTCGCATAAATACCGTAAAAAGTACGTCGACACCAATTCTAACTCGGGGCTATACTCACGCATTGAATTGGGCCCTTGTGTTTACCTATACGAAGCTTTGGTGAAATCAAGGAAAGTTTTTTTAGGGGCTAAGCACCTTAATCCGCGGGTCGGGCGTCCTTAATGTATCTAGTTGTAGGTAGCCAACTCTCGTTTAGTTCATGGAATGTCCGCAATTGGTGGAACTTTTATATAATGAATATGTGATAAAAAGATGTCAATGGCAGTAATTGGGATGTTTACTAGATGAACGGAAGGAAACACATACATACATACGAACGGACGGACGGATAGACAGACAGACAGACAGACAGATGACGGACGGGCGTATGGACAAATGGACAGACGCGACCTGCGGTCGGACAATTGGCGGTTTACCGATAAAACCATCCGAAGCTTCGCCCGACTAATCATCAATCACTCCGTGGATACGCTGTGATTTTTTTCTTTTTATTTTCTGCTCTTGGGCATACTCAGTGCAACATTACGTGTCACAGAACTGTAGCGAGTACCAAAAGTCCGTACATTTAGTTTGTTTCCCACGTCATTTTAGGGGCTCAGAACTCCTGTTTAGTATAGTAAGGTGGTGGGGGTAAATGGGATTAAAAGGCATGATTAGGAACGTCACTATTCAGGTTACCGAAAAACGTCAAAGCAGGCAGGTTGGTAGTTTCGAACAAGCTCTTTACTAAGAAAAAAAAAGTAACGCGTTGCCATTTCTGCCATTAGTTGTAGCCTCTCACAGCTAAATGCTGACCTTTTCATTTTTACTGCAAATGAGACTTTGTATTGTCTTCCGACTGTACATATTTCCTCTATTTTCCTTCTAGAGGGCGCGCGCGCGAAAGAGAGTTGACTGTTGTTAGACTGCTTCCCATCATATTTTACACGTAGTTCTTCTGCGTTTGTGCATACATAAACAATAATATTAGTTAAACTGGAACGAATGAGAACGCGATTGGCACTACCGGGAAGAGCCCGAGAAGTCGGAAATGCGCAAAAGTGGCTCTTGACCTCTTCTCTTGTGTTGTTTCACTCTCGGCATGCACACACTTCTTCAATTTCCAGCACACCCTGAATGAGTGCGCTCAGCCACCTGCCGCTGTGTTCGCGTTACCCAAGTATAGCACACGCCTAAGTTAGGTTCATTACTATTTAAGTGTCTAAACAGCGGTATGAGTATGAGGAACGCCGTATTGTGGAGAACTTCCGAGTGTTGTCGTGGTCAGAACCCGTACTAAACGGTGCAAGCTGGCAAGAAAGGATACATATGAATGTATTCAACTATGCCTACAATAGGCGCTCACTGCTTAAATTACACACATAAAAATGCACGATGAAGCTAAAAAGGCAACTATCGACCACTGTCATAGCCCAGTTCGCGAAGTTTCATATGTATTATTCGAAGTTTCCGTGTTCGGTCTCCACAGGTGCAAAGTTTTTTCGTTAAGTTTTATTTATATAGACTCGCATCATAATTACTACACCAGATTTAAATGAAAACTACGAATATTACCCCTACGTGTACCTCGGCTCACTGCTTGGTGGATTCATAAGGCTGTACGCTACCAAGACGGATTTATTAGGAGGGATATCTGACCCCTACTTTCAAGTTGCTTAGATATAACAAGCCATCCATCGCAATCGCCCCACACTAGAAGAAGAGCCGATAAAGAAAGCTTCGCATGTACACATTCATCAGCGTATTCTCCATTAAAATGGGTTGTACATAGCGCAGTATACAGCGAAGGCAAGCGTATGAACGTACTCAGTGTAAAAAAATAACTATTGCTGCCTTCATCCGAGTTTACTTGATAACGCAATTGATGTGCTACTGTTGGACCTCCTAGCTTCTCACTTTTTGTCACTCGCTCCTTCGTAGGAGTGAACAAAGGCTAGTGTTCAGTCTTATCTTTAAAAGTGTAAAAAATGCATACCTGATAATATCGGTGTCAAGCTAGAAACCATAGGCGAACAGTGAGCACTGATCTGGTGAGAACAATGAGTGATGTTATATAAGCCTGATAGTGTTGTGCAAGTGACTTAACCTCAAATGTCAGTTTTGTTTTTTCATAAGAAATATATTCCCTTTTTGCCCGTTTGCTTGCATCAGCGCGCGAACGCCACCACAAAATATCGCAGTTAAGGATGTCAAACTACGAAAGAAGTGAACGACTCGTGTTTAACGCGATTGGATTCACTCGAGCCGCATGTCCTTTTTCTTTGTTATATAAAAGGAATAAATATTTCATAGAATGCAGTAAAAGCCTCTGTGACCGTCGCTGCCCCCGCATTTACTCCCCGAACCACGGACTTGTTTCCACCATAAGGCACAAAAGCGTTGCTGTGCGTATTTAAGGCGAAAGCTCTCATGGCTCCGAAAGGAGAGCAGCGCGAAGATTACAAGCGATAAGCGAAGTGCAGCGGCAGGAGGAGAGCATGGCCTTCCCACCTGACGATAAAACAGCGAGCTTCCTCCCTAGGGCGCATCTCAGCTTCACCCTCCCCCCACCCCCATCTTTTTTCCTTGTCTCCCACGTTTCGTTCCCTGAGCTTTCCTTTAATCTTTTATTGAATCGCTGTATGGCTCTCCGGCCGCATTTTGGAGAGCGTCGGTTGGCAAAATTCAAAAAGCCCCCCCCATCCCCCCGCTCTCCTACCCCTCCTCTCCCGCCACCACTACTGTAACACCGCCCTCCCCATTTCCTCTGTTTTTCTCTGCACGGGAACAGAGAGTGTCTGAGCGAACGACTATTGACGCCAAAGGCGCCTGTGGAGAGCCAGCTGTGGCTGCTGGACGCGTTTCCGCGCCTTCGACGCCACTCCGCGGAAGTTTTGCCACTGTGTGCTTTAGAACCTACGTGGCTTTAATATATTGTCAGTTTCTTTCTTGTTATCTCTTGAGAAGTGCGAGTGCCAAGTTGGCACCTTCCGTCGGCACGTGATAATCGTGACTAAAACAAGCCTATTCGCAGCCATCATTTACTCTCTTTTCCCTTTGACCTTCTTTAGGTATATGCTATGATGAAGGAGAACCGCGCCTGCGAGAAGCCGAATTGGCTCCGTATACCTCTTGTGCCTCATTATTTTCCCCGCTCTTAAAGACGGTGCTTCTGAAACGTTAGAAACAATGCGCACTGCCATCGAAGGCATTAACATATCGCAGCACTGTCGCACATGACGCACTGACTTGATCAACGCACACGAAGCAAAAAAAATGATTCGTGTAAGGCTAGGAGGTTAATCGGAAAATAACAATTAACGACCCAGTAAGCTTCTCTACACGGGGGAAATGTAAGAGTGGGCAGTAAGTTGAGGACGCAAGCAATGCCGAGACAAAGAGAAAGATAAAACACACAGACACAACCACAGTAGTGTCATAGTCGTTCAGCGAGGTTGGTTGTGTAGTTGGACACTTCAGCCACGCCTTCGGCGCTCTCTCGTGGGAACGGCAGAACGTTCCGGGATAGATTCCGCGCATACAGCTGAAAGGCCTGCCAACAGCGCTGATTGAGAATATCTTCAGTAACTGTAGCGAAACCGTAAAAAACTTTGCTTTCATTTTACGCATGAAAATGAAGATATGACGTCGAGGCACGCCTTGAACGGCGGACTCCAGATATATTTAGAACAACTAATCATCGTCCAAGGGGCCACAACACCAATTTTTCGCTCACAATCTGTGCCATGCGTGGTAATACGTGGGTGTCCACAATCAAGCGAGAGAAACTTCAGCGCTTTGGACACGGACCTAATATATAGTGGATATTTTTATAAGCGCGTGAGTAGGCCAAAAGCCTGACAACATTGGCGCACTCGCCCTCCGGGCCGCTTGCTTTCCGAGCGTCTGTATTCTGCAAAACGATCTTGTTTTGTGGTCAGCTGCGCGTACGATGGAATTATTTAGGTTCTCTTTGTTTGGGAATTAAAAATTTAATTTGTAGTGGGTTATACTCTTGTAGTAGATGAGGGCTCCACTCCATGAAGGACATTGTATACGTCACGCACACCATGGCGGTCGCCAGCGGTGGGTTAGATTTTTAAAAAGCCGCTGACTTCCTAGGGTCATTTTGCAAATATTTTTAGGGGCTAAGCTCCTTAGGGCGTGGGCTGTGCGTCCCCTGTAAGCTGTATGTAGCCACCTCTAGTTTAGTTCTTGTAGTGTTTACTAGATGTTTGTACTTGTAGCTGATGATGAAAAGATGCAAGATCTTATAAACTAGAAAGCGGTACTTGTAGTTGATGAAAGACGCGAGATCTTATAAAATAGGAATGATGTCATTGGTTGAAGGCAATCGTTCGATTTAGTGCGGCGACGTACGCTAGGGGGAGCGATGTGATAAAATCGAGTGGGCAAAATGTACAGAGGATTCGTGGTTTACCAGGTTTACCTCCGGAGCTTCGCCCACTCATCATCATTCACTTCGTGGATATGGCGGAATATTTTTGCTGGCCATTGGTCAGATATATACAAGGACAACAAAACCTTCAATTCTAATTTGAGCCTGAAAAACGCAATTATGTAGGTAACCGTGTCAAGTCCGCACCTAAATCGGTGTACCTTCCATTTTGATCCGCATCAAAATTCGGCCGATGTAGCTCTACCGAATACCATAGCAATACGTGGTCGATGCGTAGTCGATGGCTTCTTCACTGCTGCAGTATTCGCAGCCAATGCCGTCAAATATTTTGTTGTGGCAAGCAAATTTGTTTGTGAAAGGCATGTAGTGGAAGATAAAACAAGAAATATGCTGCAACATCGAAACACGAAAACTAACTGCTTTATTTCGATGCCCAAGCCCTCGTCCTGCTCGCCCCACCGCTGTACTTGCGGGAATGTCACACCCAATTGGCTTTTATCCAAAATAATCTAAAGACGGTGCTCGTGAAGCTGACTAAAAAGCGAACGGAGACGTTCGTGACGAATTCATATTTTGAGAAGCTGGCTGCCAAAATGCCACAGTGTGAGAAAATACAAATATTAACCTACGGACGACTATGTCAACAAAAATTTGTAATGTGTGCGCAGCGTTCCTGAGGTCATAGGGCGTTGGCAAAAATTCAAACAATTCAAAGAGAGTTGTGAATGTTTTTTGGGAATATCTCCCAAGGCCACGTGATTCTTATGATATATCGTTGCCAGAGCAATCTTTGAAAATATTTTCGGAAAATCGAAAAAAAATTTCATGATGAGTGACCATAAAATACTGAACGTTCGGCCGGGACCCTCTATGAGAAATAGTGGCTGCGTTCAGCGCACTATAGTCTGCACATGCACTCCAATAACTGCTTTTGTTGGGTACCCTATGTAGACTTGACCCCCATATACTACATGAAGTACGAGCAGTACCAATCTCTAGCCTATGTTCCAATTCGCTTTTGGCTATGGTTAATTTCTCTGGTGCCAGGCGACGAGGTACTGCGTGGCATGGTGCGGATCAAGTGATAATGGAATGATCGGCGTTATAGCATACAGCTTTAGTACGGGCAGGTGAAACAGTTATGGATGTAAACTCGTCAAGCAATGCTGCTTAGGGCTGTCGAACATCGCGCCCTATTGTGAACGTGATTGGCTCGATGGAGGAAATTACGCCTGACAGCTTGGTCATAGCATGTCCTGTCCGAACTAGCGAAGGTATACCAGCCAGCCAAAAAAATCACAGCATATCCACGGAGGGAATGTAGATGAGTGTGGCGAAGCTTCGGAGAGTTATAATGGTAAACCGTAAATCGTCCGTCCATTTATCCGTCCCTCTGCTGTTTGTCTGTTTGTCCATACCTGTCTGTTTGTCCATGCGTCCGTTTACACCTGCCGAGTCAGTCATCGAACTAGGCGGTCACGTACAACGAGCTAAGAAGGACAGAACCGCGGCTTTAGGGGCTTCGCCCCTCTAGCTATGCACCCGGCCGCACGTGCGCAGGATCTATAGCGGGCTACGACGACAAAGATGACGCACACCGGCCGAGCAGCGCGCTAACATGTGCAAGCTGACCATGACGATTAATACGTGGTCTCGGATTCAGCTGCGGTCGCGATGCTGTAAGACTCTCGGATGGTACTGATCTCAGAGGCCACCATGCTGATTATTCTAAAACAGACTTAGTGCAGGCATTAAAAACTTCAAAATAAATTTAAACGCCCCGTGCCTCTAAAAATTTTGTCACAAAACGTTTCTGATATTTTATTGCATGGGTGCACTTCTGCACTCACTGGATCGACAAACGAATGAAAGAACATGACTCTGGCTTGAAAACACCGCCCAACTTATTTGACCATCCTTGACGCGATGAATGGTTCCATCGTAACCAATGAAACGCAGCGCGCTGTGGGGTGGATTTGACTTTTTCGTACCGTTGGCTCGTTTCTAAGGGGGTATCGCCAGAGCTCGGGACGATCCCGAGTTTCGCGAACTCGGAAAAAACTCGGCCAGTCCTGCAAAGAGCCCCAGTAATCCCTGCAGCCACACGTGCATCTGACAGAAAATAAAAGAATATAAATTGCAGTCAACACAATATGTATTTGGCCTCGTTCTATTGTCCTCGTTTTTGAAAATCAACACTTTCGTAAAACGTGGTGCGACACAACCTTAAGCGATTAACAAATTAACACGAGATTAACATAAAGATACTGGACAATTATTAACTGCAGTGAACTGGTCAACAGAAGAAGAAGCACACAGGAGGTATCGCTTTGTCAGTGTGTCTGTTTTTTTGTTGTCCCGTTCACTGCGTTTCATTTCTTCAACTGTATGCATCAACAACTGGCGTAAACCTCTAATCTTCCAAAGAGCATACACATGTTCAATCTCACTGATGACGAAAATTCCCATGAAATTTTAGAGCTTACATAACAGTGGTATAAAATATAACTCTTGGGCACAATAAAAACATCCTTATACCTGGAAAAGTGCACAATATCTCCTTACAAATGCGCACCACAAGGCACGACATTCGGCTTGTGTGCGGTTAATATGACAACAAACAAACGTAAACATTCACGGCATAGTGAGAACAATAAAAGTAGTTCAAGTAAATAAAAATAGAATAATAATGTGATGATATAAATATGTTAAAATAAACTCCAGATAAACTCAACCTTTAATGGTCATTGGTTTTTCATATCACAAGTGATGTGAAAAACAACGACTAAATTAGCACTTAATATCAAAGTATAATTGTCCTTGAGAAGCACCAATTCTGCGATTCTTCAGCAGTTCTTTGGGGTCTCCAATCAGCTGCGGCCTTCCGGATTAGCCTGATAAGATCGCTTCCATCCCGAAGAAAAGAGACAATATTCAATGACATGAAGAGCTCCGGCAATTCGTGCTAAAACGAACGCGTTTCTTCGTCACAGAGCAATACAACATTTCATACATCTACCTAAAGCCTCAGAAACCCGAGTATAAGCGCTGACGAGTGATTACCCTCACACAGATGCAAAGAACGGATTCCAACGTGCGGCTCTATGGCCATTGTATGTTTGTATATAGTTACGTTGCACATGCTTGCCCACCGCTTGTTTGTACAACGAAGTAAACGCTGCAATTTTACGCTTTTTATGTCACTCACTTTCACAAATAATAACTGTGTCCACATTGGGAAAAAGTTAGAGTACTGCTAGTCTATAAGAACGTGATTGAAAACTGACACAATGAAAACTTCGACTCAAATGGCACGATCACCTGTCGTTCTTTTGTGTGTCAGCAGCGTGTTCCGCAACTTTCGTACAAGTATCTGAGCACGGAGTTGTTTCCTTTCTGCGTGTGTCTGAGCAACAAAACATGACGCACAAACAGCGCTTGTGTAAACAAAGATGAAAAAAAATTGCCGGAGTGGAGGCTCCCGCAATGCCTTGCCAGAAGAAGTGAAGTCAGTTTTTGCCACTTCCAAGATGGTGGAAACTTGGTCTTTTCTGATGGCTTTGATATGTTAGTGTAGATTCTACATTAGTTTTATATTGAAAAATAGTTGTTCTTGACACGATAACACATAGAAACGAGTATGGCTGACTGAATTTCTATAGAACTTTGCCTCCAATTAGAGGCTCACGAAGGAAAACTAGTAACAATAAAACGCACTTGGAGCATTATATGACCCCAAAAAGGTTCCATAATACACTCGTAGTGCGTGCGAGGTACACTCTGTTCTTCATTGCTTAACGGTTATACGTTATCACGCCCAAAGTAAGGGGGCCGCCAATGCCGCCATCTTGCCAGGGGCAAAGCTTCACTCCTAGGCAATGATTTCCTCTCCATCATTTTTTTATTCCTCCTTGGTTGTAAAGCATCGCGGCACACAAGCGCACAACAAGCGAGCACCATTTAACTAGCGAGCAAAGATCGCAAGCGCACGCTCCAGAAATGCCAGACGCAGAACATTTTTACGGATTTTGTAGCCAGCCAGGCGGTGGAAAGCATGTTGAGAGAAATCCGCCGCGCGCCCGCCATTTCAGAGGTCACCCCTTTCAGAAGTTCTTCTCTTTTAACGCAAATGCATGGCGAGAAAGCCGCACTCATTGAGACCCAGTCAGCTCACGGAAAGTGAACGAAACGAAGCGGTGAGAATAAATACGATACGGAGCCGACGGGTCAGTGCGAGAGCAAAAGCCTATAGATCTTCCACTCTGAGTGAGCGAGGGAGAACCGTCGTTCAGTTCACTCATTGACCCTTGGTGAACCGTTGAATCGTCGGCTCAGTAGGTGTTCGCCGGCTCATTTGGACAGCCGTGAGTAGGTAGCGCAGGCGGGTCAGTTGCCGAGCCAGATCAGAGGGAGAGTCGCGAGCAGGTAGCGGAGGTGGTTCAGTTGCCGAGCCGGATCGGTGGGAGATCCGTGAGACGGAGAGCCGCGAGCAGATATCGGCGGCGGGTCAGTTGCCAAGACAGATCAGAGGGAGAGCCGCGAGTGCGTAGTGGCGGCGGTTCATTTGCCGAGCCAGATTGGTGGGAGAGCCACGAGCGAGTAGCGGCGGCGGGTCAGTTGCCGAGCCACATCAGAGGGAGAGCCGCGAGCGGTTAGTGGCGGCGGGTCAGTAGCTGAACCAGATCGGTGAAAGAGCCGCGAGAGGTAGCAGAGGTGAGTCAGTTGCCGAGCCGGATAAGTTGGAGAGCCGCAAGCCGGAGAGCCGCGAGTGAGTGGCGGCGGCAGGTCAGTTGCCAAGCCGGATCGGTGGGAGAGCCATGAGCCGTAGAGCCGCGAGGGGATAGCGGCGGTGGGTCAGTTGCCGAGCCGGATAAGTCGGAGAGCCGCGATTGGGTAGCAGAGGTGAGTCAGTTGCTGAGCCGGATCGGTGGGAGAGCCATGAGCCGGAGAGCCGCGAGCGGGTAGCGGCGGCGGGTCAGTTGCCGAGCCGGATAAGTCGGAGGGCTGCGAGCGGGTAGCAGAGGTGAGTCAGTTGCCAAGCCGGATCGGTGGGAGAGCCATGAGCCTGAAAGCCGCGAGTGGGTAGCGGTGGCAGGTCAGTTGCTGATCCAGATCAGAGAAAGATCCGCGAGCGGGTAGCGGAGGTGAGTCAGTCGCCGAGCCGGATCAGTGGGAGAGCCGCGAGCAAGTAGCGCTGGCGGGTCAGTTGCCGAGCCAGATCAAAGGGACAGCTAAGTGCGCGTAGCAGCGGCGGGTCAGTTGCTGAGCTGGATTGGTGGGAGAGCCGCGAGCGTACAGCAGCGACGGGTCACTTGCGGAGCCAGATCAGAGGGAGAGCCGCGAGTGGGTAGCGGCGGCAGGTCAGTTGCCGAGCCGGATTTGTGGGAGAGCCGCGAGCCGCAGACCCGTGAGCGAGTAGCAGCGGCCGGTCAGTTGCCGAGCCAGATCAGAGGGAGAGCCGTGAGCGGGTAGCGGAGGCGGGTGAGTTGCCGAGCCGGATAAGTCGGAGAGCTGCGAGCGGGTAGCAGAGGTGAGTCAGTTGCCGAGCCGGATCAGTGGCAGAACCATGAGCCGGAAAGCCGTGAGTGGGTAGCAGCGGCAGGTCACTTGCCGAGCCAGATCAGAGGGAGAGCCGCGAGCGCGTAGCAGCGGCGGTTCAGTTGCCCAGCCGGATCGGTGGGAGAGCCGCGAGCGAGTAGCGGCGGTGAGTGAGTTGCCGAGCCAGATTAGAGGGAGAGCCTCGAGCGGGTAGCAGCGGCGGTTCAGTTGCCGAGCTGGATCGGTGGGAGAGTCGCAGGCGAGTAGCGGCAGCGGGTCAGTTGCTAAGCAAGATCGGCGGGAGAGCCGCGAGCCGGAGAGCCACGAGCGGATAGCAGCGGCAGGTCATTTGACGAGCCAGATCGGAGGGAGAGCCGCGAGCGCGTAGCAGCGGCGGTTCAGTAGCCCAGCCGGATCGGTGGGAGAGCCACGAGCGAGTAGCAGCGGTGAGTGAGTTGCCGAGCCAGATTAGAGGGAGAGCCTCGAGCGGGTAGCAGCGGCGGTTCAGTTGCCGAGCTGGATCGGTGGGAGAGGCGCAGGCGAGTAGCGGCGGGGGGCCAGTTGCTAAGCAGGATTGGCGGGAGAGCCGCGAGCCGGAGAGCCACGAGCGGATAGCGGCGGCAGGTCATTTGACGAGCCAGATCAGAGGGAGAGCCGCGAGAGGGTTACCGCTGCGGGTCAGTTGCCGAGCCAGATCAGAGGGAGAGCCGCGAGAGGGTTACCGCAGCGGGTCAGTTGCCGAGCCAGATCAGAGGAAGAGCCGCGAGCGCGTAGCAGCGGCGGTTCAGTTGCCGAGCTGGATCGGTGGGAGAGTCGCAAGCGAGTAGGGGCGGGGGGTCAGTTGTTAAGCAGGATCGGCGGGAGAGCCGCGAGCCGGAGAGCCACGAGCGGATAGTGGCGGCAGGTCATTTGACGAGCCAGATCAGAGGGAGAGCCTCGAGCGGGTAGCAGCAGCGGTTCAGTTGCCGAGCTGGATCGGTGGGAGAGTCGCAGGCGAGTAGCGGCGGGGGGTCAGTTGCTAAGCAGGATCGGCGGGAGAGCCGCGAGCCGGAGAGCCACGAGCGGATAGCGGCGGCAGGTCATTTGACGAGCCAGATCAGAGGGAGAGCCGCGAGAGGGTTACCGCAGCGGGTCAGTTGCCGAGCCAGATCAGAGTGAGAGCCGCAAGCGAGTAGCCGCAGCAGGTCAGTTGCCAAGCCTGATCAGAGGGAGAGCCGCGAGCGCGTAGCAGCGGCGGTTCAGTTGCCGATCTGGATCGGTGGAAGAGTCGCAAGCGAGTAGCGGCGGGGGGTCAGTTGCTAAGCAGGATTGGCGGGAGAGCCGCGAGCCGGAGAGCCACGAGCGGATAGCGGCGGCAGGTCATTTGACGAGCCAGATCAGAGGGAGAGCCGCGAGAGGGTTACCGCAGCGGGTCAGTTGCCGAGCCAGATCAGAGGAAGAGCCGCGAGCGGGTAGCGGCGGCGGGTCAGTTGCCGAGCCGGATCCGTGGGAGAGCCGCGAGCCGGAGACCCGGGAGCGAGTAGCAGCAGCGAGTCAGTTGCCGAGCCAGATCAGAGGGAGAGCCGTGGGCGGGTAGCGGCGGCGGGTCAGTTGCCGAGCCTGATAAGTTGGAGAGCTGCATGCGGGTAGCAGAGGTGAGTCAGCTGCCGAGCCGGATCAGTGGCAGCACCATGAGCCGGAAAGCCGCGAGTGGGTAGCAGCGGCATGTCAGTTGCCGAGCCAGATCAGAGGGAGAGCCGCGAGCGCGTAGCAGCGGCGGTTCAGTTGCCGAGCTGGATCGGTGGGAGAGCCGCAGGCGAGTAGCGGCGGGGGGGTCAGTTGCTAAGCAGGATCGGCGGGAGAGCCGCGAGCCGGAGAGCCATGAGCGGATAGCGGTGGCGGGTTATTTGCCCAGCCAGATCAGAGGGAGAGCCACGAGAGAGTAACGGCGGCGGGTCAGTTGCCGAGCCAGATCATAGGGAGAGCCGCGAGCGAGTAGCAGCAGCGGGTCAGTTGCCGAGCCAGATAGGAAGGAGAGCCGCGAGCGGGTAGCGGCGGCGGGTCAGTTGCCGAGCTGGATCGCCGGGAGAGCCGCCAGCTGGAGAGCCACAAGCTCGTAGCGGCGGCGGGTCAGTTGCCCAGGCAGATCAGAGGGAGATTCGTGAGCGGGTAGCGGCGGCGGGTCAGTTGCCGAGCCAGATCAGAGGGAGATCCGTGAGCGGGTAGCGGCGGCGGGTCAGTTGCCGAGCCAGATCGTAGGGAGATCCGTGAGTGGGTAGCGGCAGCGGGGCAGTTGCTGAGCTGATAAGGCAGGAGAGCCGCGAGCGGGTAGCAGAAGTGAGTCAGTTGCCGAGCCGGATCAGTGGGAAAGCCGCGAGCTGGAGAGCCGCGAGTGGGTAGCAGCGGCAGGTTAGTTGCCGAGCCGGATCAGTGAGATAAGCGTGAGCGGGTAGCAGAGGTGAGTCAGTTGTCGAGCCGGATCAGTGAGAAGGCCGGAGAGCCGTGTTAAGGGGGGGGGTTCTCTAGACCGCCGCCGTCAGCAGGTTGTGCTCGTAACTTGCATCAGGACCGACGAGAAGGGAACTACCGGCGAGACGGCGCAGAACAGCAAATCAAAAGTGTAACATACATAGTTAACATACATAACATACATAACTATGTAGTTTGGTCTACATAGTTAGACCAAAGTGGACATTCAAGTTTACAAACAAAAGTAAGAAGCCGAGGAGCAGAGTTCCGGCAGAGTCTCAATCCAGTCTGCCTCGCCCATTCTCTCCCTGCGCGTTTTAAAGGGGTCCAGACGCTTGTGTGACGTCAGGCGCCTCCAGACATGACCAAATATGGATCACCTTGTGTTCGCACCACCTATCACGCCACTGGTCACGCCACCGATCACGCGACTGATCGCGCCACGGATCACACCACCGGCGTTCCCACACCCAAGAGCCAGGTGCGAATGAGCCATGAGCTCACCGCGTTCTCGCGCACAGCACATGACGGCCTTCGCGGTAGCAGCGTCTCAGGTTCCTCGGCGTCTGGGCATACACTTCTGCGCCTCTACCCCCGATACGTTTACAGGCCCGGGAGCGTTCGCACGCTGTCCGTGGTCTTGCATTTGGGCCCAAATGGGTTCGCGTAAAATGAAGCGTAACAGACTGCCCCCTCACGGATGGAGATCCCGATTGGCAGGGGACAGCATCCACTGTCAACAGGGATCAGTCGTCGAAGCTCGTAGCCTTCTTAACCTGGAGCAAGGTACGTGATACCTGGCTCTAGGCCCTGTTCCGTCTCGTAAGGTAGTTCCGCCAGATTTCACTGATGCTGTCGAGGTTCGCCGGAGGCTGGAGGCGAACCATACAATGGAATCCAGCAAATGGCGACAGTCAAAAGTGGCCAAAGACAATGGTATGAGCTCCTTTCCGGGGCGACCCCGCAGGGGCTCGTCGGTGGGGCTGGTCGCCAGGCAGCTCCGGGTGGTGAGATCATCACACCCCACCGCTTCAGGTCTTTCATCAGCAAGAAGGGAAACCACAGGTTCTTCCGGCGTTCCTGCCAAGAGTTTGTAACCGACGTGGTGTCCGAAGAGATGCCGGATGACAACGAAGCCCTCTCTCTGGGAGGGCAAGATCCTCGCCTTGGTAGAGCCGGTCGACTGAACAAACAATCCACGGGAAAACACAGAATAACAAAGCCACTGAAGAAGCAAGCGCGAGACACGTATCCACTGAGCCCCGCCAGGCTTACCTTATACACAAAAGTCTCAATCTTAATACTCGTACAAAGTACTAAACACACCCCTAATTTCGTTGCCCACCTGACGACGCACAGGTCTTCCAAAACTACGGAAGAAATAATAACACAAAAACCTATGTCAGGAAGAAAAACAATCGAGGCCAATTCATGACCTAGAGGCTTCGGCTTAAGCCATCGGCATTGCCATTGAGACTCCCCTTTTTGTACCGTATTTCGTATGAATACTGCTGCGAAACGAGGCTCCAGCGCAGGAGGCGACCATTTTTGGAAGAAGTGGACTGCAGCCATCTAAGAGGACAGTGGTCCGTCTCTATTATGAACCTCGAGCCTGCAAGGTAGCACGACAACTTTTGCACTGCCCATACGAGACACGCACATTCTTTCTTGGTTGCGCTATACGCTTGTTCTCGCACAGTCAGCTTACGACTGGCATAAAGAACTGGGTGTTCCCCGTCCTCTCCTCGTTAGCACAACACTACTCCCATGCCTCGCTCACTAGACTCACACTGAACTATGAACTCTTTCGAATAATCAGGTGATTTCAGCACAGGTTTACTTGTTAAGGCGGCTTTTAATGCATTGAAAGCCTCCTCTTTACGGTCATCCCAGATGACAGTTTGTGGCTCAGTTTTCGGGAGCGCGTCAGTTAAAGCGCTAGCTAATTCCGAATATCTCGGGATGTAACGTTGATAGTAACCTGCAACCCCCAGAAATGAGCGGATATCTGTCTTTGAGCGTGGTTGCGGGAAATCGCGTATGGCAGCCACCTTGAGCTCAGAAGGTCGGAGGCGTCCTTGTCCGATTATGTGACCAAGGTAGATCACCTCAGCTTGAGCGAGTTGGCATTTAGGTGCCTTCACAGTTAGTCCCGCTTCACGCAAACGCGTTAGAACCACTCGCAGATGTTGCATGTGTTCCGACCAAGAGGACGAATATATCGCCACATCGTCCAAGTAGGTTAAAGCGAATTCCCCTAGTCCTCGTAACACCTTGTCCATAAGGCTTGAAAAACAGTATGGTGCATTTTTCAAACCGAAGCTTAATACCTTAGGGCGGAACGTTCCCAACGGCGATATGAACGCTGCATATCTGCTAGCCCTTTCGGTGAGAGGAACCTGCCAGTAGCCTCGAACGAGATCTAGCGTGGAAATATATCGATCTCCACTAACCCTCTCAATTCGCTCTTCAATGTTTGGTATAGGGTAAGTCTGATCTTTGGTGATCGAGTTTAGCTTGCGATAATCCACGCAAGGGCGTGGATCTTTTCCCGGCACCTCAACTAAGATTAAGGGCGAAGTGTAATCGCTCTCACAAGGCTCGATCACGCCTAATTCCAACATCTTCTTCACCTCGGAATCCATAATCTCTTGTTGGCGCGGTGACACTCGGTAAGCTTTGCTACGCACGGGTTCTGAGGATGTCAGCTCGATGTCATGAGTAACAACTGAGGTTCTTCCAGGCCTATCTACAAATAAGTCCTGAAATTCTTTCAGAAGATCCTGGAGCTCGATCTTTTGCTCCGGCTCTAACTGCGCTTTCGATATTAATTCTTTGATTAGTGGTTCACCATCCTCACCGTTTATGACTGATGCAAGCCCAGGAAGTTCAACTGTAATCTCCTCGGGGATGTTCACCATCATGCATACCACTGCTTCCCGTTCTCGGTATGGCTTGAGCAGATTGCAATGATACACTTGCTGTATCTTGCGCTTTCCGGGCAGACGTATCACGTAGTTTGTGTCAGAAAGCTTTTCAACTACGTTGGCGGGACCTTTCCACTGCACTTCTAACTTGTTTTTCTGCGACAGTCGCAGTATCATTACTTTGTCCCCGACATCGAATCGACGGGTTCTGGCTGTGCGGTCATAGTACACCTTTGACCTATGTTGCGCTTTAGCCATGGCTTGCTCTGATAGCCGTTGAGCGCTTCTTAAACGCTCCAGTAGCTTCAAAACGTACTCGACCACTACTGGGTCTTCGGCTCGGCCTTCCCACGATTCTCGAAGCAAGCGTAGAGGAGATCGCAACGAGCGGCCGTACACGAGCTCGGCTGGTGAAAACCCCGTTGCTTCATGCGGGGCAGTCATTAACGCGAACATGGTAGCCGGCAAACATAGCTCCCAGTCCGTCTTCCTTTCGTAGCATAATGCCCTCAACACTCGCTTCAGAACGGAGTGGAGCTTCTCCACGGAGTTAGACTGAGGGTGGTAGACTGAACTATGAATTAGTTTTACTCCGCATTCTCCAAAAACGTAGTGGTAAGAGCACTAGTAAACACAGAGCCTTGATCCGACTGTATTTCGGCAGGAAAGCCAACTCGTGCGAATATGGAAAGGAGCGCGTTAACTATTTCCACAGAGCTAAGTTCTTTAAGTGGAACCGCTTCGGGGAACTTAGTCGCTGGGCATATCGCGGTCAGCACGTGGCGGTATCCCGACGATGTCGCCGGCAGTGCGCCTACAGTGTCCACTACGAGTCGCCGAAACGGCTCTGTGATGATAGGCACCAGCTTCATCGGCGTCCTCGACTTGTCACCCGGCTTACCTACATGCTGACACGCGTCGCATGTCCTTACAAATCGCTCTGCGTCGCGGAAACAGCCTGGCCAATGATACTCCTGCAACAACCGTCCCTTCGTTTTCTTGACGCCTAAATGACCTGCCCAAGAACTTCCATGCGACAAACGCAGTAAATCCTCTCGATAAGCTTGAGGCACGACCAGCTGATCAAATATTACACCCCTTTTGTCAACATACTTCCTGTACAGTATGCCATCCTTCTCATAATAACTCATGTTTTTCGGGGCTATCTTTTCATTTACCCTGCTCTGGATGTTTCGCAAGCTCGGGTCTTTATCTTGTTTATTCCTCAAGGCCATGCTGTCTACCATTAACAGTCGCTGTAAGCTTTCCGACGTAGGCGCTACAAGTAAATCTCTGGAATGCTCTTCCATTATTTCTGATGGTGCCCGTGCCGTAGCTTCATCCTCCACGGATTGGACCTCCTGCTGTTGTAACGCTGGCTCAAGTTCGACCTCTGCTGGGGAGTCCTGCGTCAGGCCGATTTTAGCTAAAGGGGACTCGGCAACTGCCTTCGCAGCGAGTTCCCGTGCTTTCGAACGCGTTAGCGCCATCACATTTGCCTCCCCAAACAGCTGCCCTCTCTCGCGCAGCATCTTGTCCGATCTATTCGAAAACAGGTAAGGGTATTGCGGAGGGAGTGCCGGCGACACGGCAGCTTACGTCTCGAGCGTGCCGAAAGGACCTTTGATAGTTACCTTTGCGACGGGAAGGCATGCACTGCTCGACTCTACTGCCTGCTTGATCCAAGCACACTCACCCGTGAACATTTGCGGTTCAACGTACGAGCTGTGAACTACGTCCATCGTAGCCGCAGAATCGCGCAGTACGCGGCATGGCTTCCCGTTTACTTCAAGGTCGCGCATGTAAGGTTCGAGAAGCTCGATATTCTCGTCCCTACCACTGATGGATAGAAACACAACTTTTGGTTTCTTACAGTGCGCCGCAATGTGACCGGGTTTATGGCAGTTATAGCAAAGGAACGGTTTCCTCACTTCTAGCTTCCTTTGCTGTTCTAACGCAGGTTCGGTGTTCCGTTCCGACTCCGACGTATTTACGGTTCGGGCATTCCCAATTTCAGGCTCTTCCTTCGTTTTCACAGGCCCTCTCTTTGGCTTGAACCTAAAATCGGGACCCCCTTTTCGACCACTGTCACTGCCTTCGCGAGCCCGACGTGTGACGAATTCCTCTGCTAGCTCTGCGGCTGTGGCTACAGAGTTAACATCTGGCCTGTCTTGCACCCAATGCCTAATGTTCTTTGGTAACCGGTTGTAGAATTGCTCTAGTAAAAACACTCAATAACCTTTGCGTGGTCACCGTAGGCCTTCTCCTCCTTTAGCCATTCCACCATGTTTGACCAGTTTATAGGCAAATTGAGTGTATGACTCACTCCTTTCTTTCTCCAATTCACGGAATTTCCGCCGGAATGCCTCCGCGGACAGCCTGTACTTCCTAAGCAAACTGGATTTTACTTTATCGTAATCGTCGACCTCCTCAGTGGATAAACGAGCGATTACTTCTGCTGCCTCGCCAGGTAAAAGCGTAAGCAAGCGCTGTGGCCACGACTCACGGGAGAACTCCTGCTTCTCACACGTCCGCTCAAAGTTCACCAAGAACAACCCAATGTCCTCTCCGAGTTTATAAGGGCGAATTAGTTCTGTCATTTTGAGCGATATGTGCACCCCTGCACTGTTTGCCTCGCTTCTCTGCCCTGCCATTCGCACGCGCTCTATTTCAACCTCGAGTCGCTTTAACTCGAGCGCGTGATCGCGTTCCTCGCGCTCTCTTGAACGTTGAAACTCGAGTCGTTTTAATTCGAGCTCGCTTTCCTCACGCTCTTTCTCTTGCTGTTCTCTACACTCCTCTGCCTGTCTTTTTGCGGCTTCCCTTTCTCGAATTATCTCAAGGCATTCTGTCAGCTCATCTTCCTCAGCCTCCCGAGCACTAATAGCCTCGATCAATTATGGTTTCCGGAGTGCGTCAGAAACATCCAAACGCAACTCCTTTGCAAGCTGTAATAACTCCGCTTTACGCGGCAACTTCAAATTCATGGCTGTGTTCAGTGCGTCCTTTCCTACTGTACACAACTATCTTGCCGCAGCCCACTTTGGCGACAACAATAGTTCGAATTACCAGTTACGCTTCCCCGCTGAAAAAGCCTGGCAAAACTCAGCAGACAAAGCCCCGCACTCACCACTCAACAGCCAAGAATTCCGCGAAGACCCTCGCAAACACTGCATCTGGTTGCGCCCTGGCAGACGAGACGGCTCGTGGATCCGTGTCACAGCTCAGCCCTCGAGTCGTCGAAATGACTGCAGCATCCCACCGCTGCCACCAGTTGTTAAGGGGGGGTTCTCTAGACCGCCGCCGTCAGCAGGTTGTGCTCGTAACTTGCATCAGGACCGACGAGAAGGGAAGTACCGGCGAGACGGCGCAGAACAGCAAATCAAAAGAGTTTAATACTATATAGTTAGACCAAAGTGGACATTCAAGTTTACAAACAAAAGTGAGAAGCCGAGGAGCAGAGTTCCGGCAGAGTCTCAATCTAGTCTGCCTCGCCCAGTCTCTCCCTGCGCGTTTTAAAGGGGTCCAGACGCTTGTGTGACGTCAGGCGCCTGCAGACATGACCAAATATGGATCACCTTGTGTTCGCACCACCTACCACGCCACTGGTCACGCCACCGATCACGCGACTGATCGCGCCACGGATCACACAACCGGTGTTCCCACACCAAAGAGCCAGGTGCGAATGAGCCATGAGCTCACCGCGTTCTCGCGCACAGCACATGACGGCCTTCGCGGCAGCAGCGTCTCAGGTTCCTCGGCGTCTGGGCATACACTTCTGCGCCTCTACCCCCGATACGTTTACAGGCCCGGGAGCGTTCGCACGCTGTCCGTGGTCTTGCATTTGGGCCCAAAGAGTTCGCGTAAAATGAAGCGTAACAGCCGCGAGCGGGTATCGGTGGCGGGTCAGTTGCCGAGCCAGATCACAGGGAGAGCCGCGAGCGGGTAGCGAAGGCGAGTCAGTTACCGAGCCGGATTGGTCGGATCTGTGGGAGAGTCGCTAGCAGGTAGTGCCGGGGGGTCAGTTGCCGAGCCGGATCGGTGGGAGAGCCGCGAGAGGGTAGCGGCGGCGGGTCACTTGCCGAGCCAGATCAGAGGAAGAGCCGTGATTGGGTAGCAGCAGCGGGTCAGTTGCCGAGCCGGATAAGTCGGAGAGCTGCGAGCGGGTAGCGGAGGTGAGTCAGTTGCCGAGCCAGATCGGTGGCAGAACCATGAGCCGGAAAGCCGCGAGTGGGTAGCAGCGGCAGGTCAGTTGCCGAGCCAGATCAGAGGGAGAGCCGCGAGCGCGTAGCAGCGGCGGTTCAGTGGCCCAGCCAGATCGGTGGGAGAGCCGCGAGCGAGTAGCGGCGGTGAGTTAGTTGCCGAGCCAGATTAGTGGGAGAGCCTCGAGCGGGTAGCAGCGGCGGTTCAGTTGCCGAGCTGGATCGGTGGGAGAGTCGCAGGTGAGTAGCGGCGGGGGGTCAGTTGTTAAAGAGGATCGGCAGGAGAACTGCGAGCCGGAGAGCCACGAGCGGATAGCGGCGGCAGGTCATTTGACGAGCCAGATCAGAGAGAGAGCCGCGAGAGGGTTACCGCGGCGGGTCAGTTGCCGAGCCAGATCAGAGGGAGAGCCGCGAGCGAGTAGCAGCAGCAGGTCAGCTGCCAAGCCTGATCAGAGGGAGAGCTGCGAGCGTGTAGCAGTGGCTGTTCAGTTGCCGAGCTGGATCGGTGGGAGAGTCGCAAGCGAGTAGCGGCGGTGGGTCACTTGCTAAGCAGGATCGGCGGGAGAGCCGCGAGCCGGAGAGCCATGAGCGGATATCGGCGGCAGGTCATTTGACGAGCCAGTTCAGAGGGAGAGCCACGAGAGGGTTACCGCGGCGGGTCAGTTGCCGAGCCAGATCAGAGGGAGAGCCGCGAGCGAGTAGCAGCAGCAGGTCAGTCGCCAAGCCTGATCATAGGGAGAGCCGCGAGGGCGTAGCAGTGGCGGTTCAGTTGCCGAGCTGGATCGGTGGAAGAGTCGCAAGCGAGTAGCGGCGGAGGGTCAGTTGCTAAGCAGGATCGGCGGGAGAGCCGCGAGCCGGAGAGCCACGAGCGGGTAGCGGCAGCAGGTCATTTGACGAGACAGATCAGAGGGAGAGCCGCGAGAGGGTTGCCGCGGCGGGTCAGTTGCCGAGCCAGATCAGAGGGAGAGCCGCGAGAGGGTTACCGCAGCGGTTCAGTTGCGGAGCCAGATCAGAGGAAGAGCCGCGAGCGGGTAGCGGCGGCGGGTCAGTTGCCGAGCCGAATCCGTGGCAGAGCCGCGAGCGAGAAGCGGCGGTGAGTGAGTTGCCAAGCCAGATTAGAGGCAGAGCCTCGAGCGGGTAGCAGCGGCGGTTCAGTTGCCGAGCTGGATCGGAGGGAGAGCCGCGAGAGGGTTACCGCGGCGGGTCAGTTGCCGAGCCAGATCAGAGGGAGAGCCGCGAGCGATTAGCAGCAGCAGGTCAGTTGCCAAGCCTGATCAGAGGAAGAGCCGCGAGCGCGTAGCAGCCGCGGTTCAGTTGCCGAGCTGGATCGGGAGGAGAGTCGCAAGCGAGTAGCGGCGGGGGGTCAGTTGCTAAGCAGGATCGGCGGGAGAGCCGTGAGCCGGAGAGCCACGAGTGGATAGTGGCGGCAGGTCATTTGACGAGCCAGATCAGTGGGAGAGCCGCGAGTGAGTAGCGGCGGTGAGTGAGTTGCCGAGCCAGAATAGAGGGAGAGCCTCGAGCGGGTAGCAGCAGCGGTTCAGTTGCCGAGCCGGATCGGTGGGAGAGTCGCAGGCGAGTAGCGGCGGGGGGTCAGTTGCTAAGCAGGATCGGCGGGAGAGCCGCGAGCCACGAGCGGATAGCGGCGGCAGGTAATTTGTCGAGCCAGAGCTTAGGGAGAGCCGCGAGAGGGTTACCGCGGCGGGTCAGTTGCCGACCCAGATCAGAGGAAGAGCCGCGAGCGGGTAGCGGTGGTGTTCAGTTGCCAAGCTTGATCATAGGGAGAGCCGCGAGCACGTAGCAGCGGCGGTTCAGTTGCCGAGCTGGATCGGTGGGAGAGTCGCAAGCGAGTAGCGGCGGGGGGTCAGTTGCTAAGCAGGATCGGCGGGAGAGCCGCGAGCCGGAGAGCCACGAGCGGATAGCGGCGGCAGGTCATTTGACGAGCCAGATCAGAGGGAGAGCCGCGAGAGGGTTACCGCGGCGGGTCAGTTGCCGAGCCAGATCAGAGTGAGAGCCGCGAGCGAGTAACAGCCGCAGGTCAGTTGCCAAGCCTGATCAGAGGGAGAGCCGCAAGCGCGTAGCAGTGGCGGTTCAGTTGCCGATCTGGATCGGTGGAAGAGTCGCAAGCGAGTAGCGGCGGGGGATCAGTTGTAAGCAGGATTGGCGGGAGAGCCGCGAGCCGGTGAGCCACGAGCGGATAGCGGCGTCAGGTCGTTTGACGAGCCAGATCAGAGTAAGATCCGCGAAAGGGTTACCGCTGCGGGTCAGTTGCTGAGCCAGATCAGAGGGAGAGCCGCGAGAGGGTTACCGCAGCGGGTCAGTTGCCGAGCCAGATCAGAGGAAGAGCCGCGAGCGGGTAGCGGCGGCGGGTCAGTTGCCGAGCCGGATCCGTGGGAGAGCCGCGAGCAGGTAGCAGAGATGAGTCAGCTGCCGAGCCGGATCAGTGGCAGAACCATGAGCCGGAAAGCCACGAGTGCATAGCAGCGCCATGTCAGTTGCCGAGCCAGATCAGAGGGAGAGACGCGAGCGCGTAGCAGTGGCGGTTCAGTTGCCCAGCCGGATCGGTGGGAGAGCCGCGAGCGAGAAGCGGCGGTGAGTGAGTTGCCGAGCCAGATTAGAGGGAGAGCCTCGAGCGGGTAGCAGCGGCGGTTCAGTTGGCGAGTGGATCGGTGGGAGAGCTGCAGGCGAGTAGCGGCGGGGGGTCAGTTGCAAAGCAGGATTGGCGGGAGAGCCGCGAGCCGGAGAGCCACGAGCGGATAGCTGCGGCAGGTCATTTGACGAGCCAGATCAGAGAGAGAGCCGCGAGAGGGATACCGCGGCGGGTCAGTTGCCGAGCCAGATCAGAGGGAGAGCCGCGAGCGGGTAGCGAAGGCGAGTCAGTTGCCGAGCCGGATTGGTCGGATCTGTGGGAGAGTCGCAAGCAGGTAGTGCCGGGGGGTAAGTTGCCGAGCCGGATCGGTGGGAGAGCCGCGACAGGGTAGCGGCGGCGATTCACTTGCTGAGCCAGATCAGAGGAAGAGCCTTGATTGGGTAGCAGCAGCGGGTCAGTTGCCGAGCCGGATAAGTCGGAGAGCTGCGAGTGGGTAGCGGAGGTGAGTCAGTTGCCGAGCCGGATCGGTGGCAGAACCATGAGCCGGAAAGCCGCGAGTGGGTAGCAGCGGCAGGTCAGTTGCCGAGCCAGATCAGAGGGAGAGCCGCGAGCGCGTAGCAGCGGCGGTTCAGTTGCCCAGCCAGATCGGTGCGAGAGCCGCGAGCGAGTAGCGGTGGTGAGTTAGTTGCCGAGCCAGATTAGTAGGAGAGCCTCGAGCGGGTAGCAGCGGCGGTTCAGTTGCCGAGCTGGATCGGTGGGAGAGTCGCAGGCGAGTAGCGGCGGGGGGTCAGTTGTTAAAGAGGATCGGCAGGAGAGCCGCGAGCCGGAGAGCCACGAGCGGATAGCTGCGGCAGGTCATTTGACGAGCCAGATCAGAGAGAGAGCCGCGAGAGGGTTACCGCGGCGGGTCAGTTGCCGAGCCAGATCAGAGGGAGAGCCGCGAGCGAGTAGCAGCAGCAGGTCAGTTGCCAAGCCTGATCAGAGGGAGAGCTGCGAGCGTGTAGCAGCGGCTGTTCAGTTGCCGAGCTGGATCGGTGGGAGAGTCGCACGCGAGTAGCGGCGGTGGGTCAATTGCTAGGCAGGATCGGCGGGAGAGCCGCGAGCCGGAGAGCCATGAGCGGATATCGGCGGCAGGTCATTTGACGAGCCAGGTCAGAGGGAGAGCCACGAGAGGGTTACCGCGGCGGGTCAGTTGCCGAGCCAGATCAGAGGGAGAGCCGCGAGCGAGTAGCAGCAGCAGGTCAGTCGCCAAGCCTGATCATAGGGAGAGCCGCGAGCGCGTAGCAGCGGCGGTTCAGTTGCCGAGCTGGATCGGTGGGAGAGTCGCAAGCGAGTAGCGGTGGGGGGTCAGTTGCTAAGCAGGATCGGCGGGAGAGCCGCGAGCCGGAGAGCCACGCGCAAATAGCAGCGGCAGGTCATTTGACGAGCCAGATCAGAGGGAGAGCCGCGAGAGTGTTACCGTGGCGGGTCAGTTGCCGAGCCAGATCAGAGGGAGAGCCGCGAGCGGGTAGCGGTGGTGGGTCAATTGTCAAGCTTGATCATAGGGAGAGCCGCGAGCGCGTAGCAGCGGCGGTTCAGTTGCCGAGCTGGATCGGTGGGAGAGTCGCAAGCGAGTAGCGGCGGGTGGTCAGTTGCAAAGCAGGATCGGCGGGAGAGCCGCGAGCCGGATAGCCACGAGCGGATAGCGGTGGCGGGTTATTTGCTGAGCCAGATCAGAGAGAGAGCCGCGAGAGGGTTACCGCGGCGGGTCAGTTGCCGAGCCAGATCAGAGGGAGAGCCGCGAGCGATTAGCAGCAGCAGGTCAGTTGCCAAGCCTGATCAGAGGAAGAGCCGCGAGCGCGTAGCAGCCGCGGTTCAGTTGCCGAGCTGGATCGGTGGGAGAGTCGCAAGCGAGTAGCGGCAGGGGGTCAGTTGCTAAGCAGGATCGGCGAGAGAGCCGCGAGCCGGAGAGCCACGAGTGGATAGTGGCAGCAGGTCATTTGACGAGCCAGATCAGTGGGAGAGCCGCAAGTGAGTAGCGGCGGTGAGTGAGTTGCCGAGCCAGAATAGAGGGAGAGCCTCGAGCGGGTAGCAGCAGCGGTTCAGTTGCCGAGCCGGATCGGTGGGAGAGTCGCAGGCGAGTAGCGGCGGGGGGTCAGTTGCTAAGCAGGATCGGCGGGAGAGCCGCGAGCCACGAGCGGATAGCGGCGGCAGGTAATTTGTCGAGCCAGAGCATAGGGAGAGCCGCGAGAGGGTTACCGCGGCGGGTCAGTTGCCGAGCCAGATCAGAGGAAGAGCCGCGAGCGGGTAGCGGCGGTGTTCAGTTGCCAAGCTTGATCATAGGGAGAGCTGCGAGCATGTAGCAGCGGCGGTTCAGTTGCCAAGCTGGATCGGTGGGAGAGTCGCAAGCGAGTAGCGGCGGCGGTCAGTTGCTAAGCGGGATCGGCGGGAGAGCCGCGAGCCGGAGAGCCACGAGCGGATAGCGGCGGCAGGTTATTTGACGAGCCAGATCAGAGTGAGAGCCGCGAGAGGGTTACCGCTGCGGGTCAGTTGCCGAGCCAGATCAGACGGAGAGCCGCGAGAGGGTTACCGCAGCGGGTCAGTTGCCGAGCCAGATCAGAGGAAGAGCCGCGAGCGGGTAGCGGCGGCGGGTCAGTTGCCGAGCCGGATCCGTGTGAGAGCCGCGAGCAGGTAGCAGAGATGAGTCAGCTGCCGAGCCGGATCAGTGGCAGAACCATGAGCCGGAAAGCCGCGAGTGGATAGCAGCGGCATGTCAGTTGCCGAGCCAGATCAGAGGGAGAGCCGCGAGCGCGTAGCAGCGGCGGTTCAGTTGCCCAGCCGGATCAGTGGGAGATCCGCGAGCGAGAAGCGGCGGTGAGTGAGTTGCCGAGCCAGATTAGAGGGAGAGCCTCGAGCGGGTAGCAGCGGCGGTTCAGTTGGCGAGCTGGATCGGTGGGAGAGCTGCAGGCGAGTAGCGGCGGGGGGTCAGTTGCAAAGCAGGATCGGCGGGAGAGCCGCGAGCCGGAGAGCCACGAGCGGATAGCGGTGGCGGGTTATTTGCCGAGCCAGATCAGAGAGAGAGCCGCGAGAGGGTTACCACGGCGGGTCAGTTGCCGAGCCAGATCAGAGGGAGAGCCGCGAGCGGGTAGCGAAGGCGAGTCAGTTGCCGAGCCGGATTGGTCGGATCTGTGGGAGAGTCGCAAGCAGGTAGTGGCGGGGGGGTCAGTTGCCGAGCCGGATCGGTGGAAGATCCACGAGAGGGTAGCGGCGGCGGGTCACTTGCCGAGCCAGATCAGAGGAAGAGCCGCGATTGGGTAGCAGCAGCGGGTCAGTTGCCGAGCCGGAAAAGTCGGAGAGCTGCGAGCGGGTAGCAGAGGTGAGTCAGTTGCCGAGCCGGCTCGGTGGCAGAACCATGAGCCGGAAAGCCGCGAGTGGGTAGCAGCGGCAGGTCAGTGGCTGAGCCAGATCAGAGGGAGAGCCGCGAGCGCGTAGCAGCGGCGGTTCAGTTGCCCAGGCAGATCGGTGGGAGAGCCCCGAGCGAGTAGCGGCGGTGAGTTAGTTGCCGAGCCAGATTAGTGGGAGAGCCTCGAGGGGGTAGCAGCGGCGGTTCAGTTGCCGAGCTGGATCGGTGGGAGATTCGCAGGCGAGTAGCGGCAGGGGGTCAGTTGTTAAAGAGAATCGGCAGGAGAGCCGCGAGCCGGAGAGCCACGAGCGGATAGCGGCGGCAGGTCATTTGACGAGCCAGATCAGAGAGAGAGCCGCGAGAGGGTTACCGCGGCAGGTCAGTTGGTAAGCCTGATCAGAGGGAGAGCTGCGAGCGTGTAGCAGCGGCTGTTCAGTTGCCGAGCTGGATCGGTGGGAGAGTCGCAAGCGAGTAGCGGCGGTGGGTCAGTTGCTAAGCAGGATCGGCGGGAGAGCCGCGAGCCGGAGAGCCATGATCGGATATCGGCGGCAGGTCATTTGACGAGCCAGGTCAAAGGGAGAGCCACGAGAGGGTTACCGCGGCGGGTCAGTTGCCGAGCCAGATCAGAGGGAGAGCCGCGAGCGAGTAGCAGCAGCAGGTCAGTCGCCCAGCCTGATCATAGGGAGAGCCGCGAGCGCGTAGCAGTGGCGGTTCAGTTGCCGAGCTGGATCGGTGGGAGAGTTGCAATCGAGAAGCGGTGGGGGGTCAGTTGCTAAGCAGGTTCGGCGGGAGAGCCGCGAGCCGGAGAGCCACGAGCGAATAGCAGCGGCAGGTCATTTGACGAGCCAGATCAGAGGGAGAGCCGCGAGAGTTATACCGCGGCGGGTCAGTTGCCGAGCCAGATCAGAGGGAGAGCCGCGAGCGACTAGCAGCAGCAGGTCAGTTGCCAAGCCTGATCAGAGGGAGAGCCGCGAGTGCGTAGCAGCGGCGGTTCAGTTGCTGAGCTGGATCGATGGAAGAGTCGCAAGCGAGTAGCGGCGGGGGGTCAGTTGCTAAGCAGGATCGGCGGGAGAGCCGCGATCCGGAGAGCCACGAGCGGATAGCGGCGGCAGGTCATTTGTCGAGCCAGAGCAGAGGGAGAGCCGCGAGAGGGTTACCGCGGTGGGTCAGTTGCCGAGCCAGATCAGAGGAAGAGCCGCGAGCGGGTAGCGGCGGTGGGTCAGTTGCCAAGCTTGATCATAGGGAGAGCCGCGAGCGCGTAGCAGTGGCGGTTCAGTTGCCGAGCTGGATCGGTGAGAGAGTCGCAAGCGAGTAGCGGCGGGGGGTCAGTTGCTAAGCAGGATCGGCGGGAGAGCCGCGATCCGGAGAGCCACGAACGGGTAGCGGCGGCAGGTCATTTGACGAGACAGATCAGAGGGAGAGCCGCGAGAGGGTTGCCGCGGCGGGTAAGTTGCCGAGCTAGATCAGAGTGAAAGCCGCGAGCGAGTAGCAGCAGCAGGTCAGTTGCCAAGCCTGATCAGAGGGAGAGCCGCGAGCGCGTAGCAGAGGCGGTTCAGTTGCCGAGCTGGATCGGTGAGAGAGTCGCAAGCGAGTAGCGGCGGGGGGTCAGTTGCTAAGCAGGATCGGCGGGAGAGCCGCGATCCGGAGAGCCACGAACGGGTAGCGGCGGCAGGTCATTTGACGAGACAGATCAGAGGGAGAGCCGCGAGAGGGTTGCCGCGGCGGGTAAGTTGCCGAGCCAGATCAGAGTGAGAGCCGCGAGAGGGTTACCGCTGCGGGTCAGTTGCCGAGCCAGATCAGACGGAGAGCCGCGAGAGGGTTACCGCAGCGGGTCAGTTGCCGAGCCAGATCAGAGGAAGAGCCGCGAGCGGGTAGCGGCGGCGGGTCAGTTGCCGAGCCGGATCCGTGTGAGAGCCGCGAGCAGGTAGCAGAGATGAGTCAGCTGCCGAGCCGGATCAGTGGCAGAACCATGAGCCGGAAAGCCGCGAGTGGATAGCAGCGGCATGTCAGTTGCCGAGCCAGATCAGAGGGAGAGCCGCGAGCGCGTAGCAGCGGCGGTTCAGTTGCCCAGCCGGATCAGTGGGAGATCCGCGAGCGAGAAGCGGCGGTGAGTGAGTTGCCGAGCCAGATTAGAGGGAGAGCCTCGAGCGGGTAGCAGCGGCGGTTCAGTTGGCGAGCTGGATCGGTGGGAGAGCTGCAGGCGAGTAGCGGCGGGGGGTCAGTTGCAAAGCAGGATCGGCGGGAGAGCCGCGAGCCGGAGAGCCACGAGCGGATAGCGGTGGCGGGTTATTTGCCGAGCCAGATCAGAGAGAGAGCCGCGAGAGGGTTACCACGGCGGGTCAGTTGCCGAGCCAGATCAGAGGGAGAGCCGCGAGCGGGTAGCGAAGGCGAGTCAGTTGCCGAGCCGGATTGGTCGGATCTGTGGGAGAGTCGCAAGCAGGTAGTGGCGGGGGGGTCAGTTGCCGAGCCGGATCGGTGGAAGATCCACGAGAGGGTAGCGGCGGCGGGTCACTTGCCGAGCCAGATCAGAGGAAGAGCCGCGATTGGGTAGCAGCAGCGGGTCAGTTGCCGAGCCGGAAAAGTCGGAGAGCTGCGAGCGGGTAGCAGAGGTGAGTCAGTTGCCGAGCCGGCTCGGTGGCAGAACCATGAGCCGGAAAGCCGCGAGTGGGTAGCAGCGGCAGGTCAGTGGCTGAGCCAGATCAGAGGAGAGAGCCGCGAGCGCGTTGCAGCGGCGGTTCAGTTGCCCAGCCAGATCGGTGGGAGAGCCCCGAGCGAGTAGCGGCGGTGAGTTAGTTGCCGAGCCAGATTAGTGGGAGAGCCTCGAGGGGGTAGCAGCGGCGGTTCAGTTGCCGAGCTGGATCGGTGGGAGATTCGCAGGCGAGTAGCGGCAGGGGGTCAGTTGTTAAAGAGAATCGGCAGGAGAGCCGCGAGCCGGAGAGCCACGAGCGGATAGCGGCGGCAGGTCATTTGACGAGCCAGATCAGAGAGAGAGCCGCGAGAGGGTTACCGCGGCAGGTCAGTTGGTAAGCCTGATCAGAGGGAGAGCTGCGAGCGTGTAGCAGCGGCTGTTCAGTTGCCGAGCTGGATCGGTGGGAGAGTCGCAAGCGAGTAGCGGCGGTGGGTCAGTTGCTAAGCAGGATCGGCGGGAGAGCCGCGAGCCGGAGAGCCATGATCGGATATCGGCGGCAGGTCATTTGACGAGCCAGGTCAAAGGGAGAGCCACGAGAGGGTTACCGCGGCGGGTCAGTTGCCGAGCCAGATCAGAGGGAGAGCCGCGAGCGAGTAGCAGCAGCAGGTCAGTCGCCCAGCCTGATCATAGGGAGAGCCGCGAGCGCGTAGCAGTGGCGGTTCAGTTGCCGAGCTGGATCGGTGGGAGAGTTGCAATCGAGAAGCGGTGGGGGGTCAGTTGCTAAGCAGGTTCGGCGGGAGAGCCGCGAGCCGGAGAGCCACGAGCGAATAGCAGCGGCAGGTCATTTGACGAGCCAGATCAGAGGGAGAGCCGCGAGAGTTATACCGCGGCGGGTCAGTTGCCGAGCCAGATCAGAGGGAGAGCCGCGAGCGACTAGCAGCAGCAGGTCAGTTGCCAAGCCTGATCAGAGGGAGAGCCGCGAGTGCGTAGCAGCGGCGGTTCAGTTGCTGAGCTGGATCGATGGAAGAGTCGCAAGCGAGTAGCGGCGGGGGGTCAGTTGCTAAGCAGGATCGGCGGGAGAGCCGCGATCCGGAGAGCCACGAGCGGATAGCGGCGGCAGGTCATTTGTCGAGCCAGAGCAGAGGGAGAGCCGCGAGAGGGTTACCGCGGTGGGTCAGTTGCCGAGCCAGATCAGAGGAAGAGCCGCGAGCGGGTAGCGGCGGTGGGTCAGTTGCCAAGCTTGATCATAGGGAGAGCCGCGAGCGCGTAGCAGTGGCGGTTCAGTTGCCGAGCTGGATCGGTGAGAGAGTCGCAAGCGAGTAGCGGCGGGGGGTCAGTTGCTAAGCAGGATCGGCGGGAGAGCCGCGATCCGGAGAGCCACGAACGGGTAGCGGCGGCAGGTCATTTGACGAGACAGATCAGAGGGAGAGCCGCGAGAGGGTTGCCGCGGCGGGTAAGTTGCCGAGCTAGATCAGAGTGAAAGCCGCGAGCGAGTAGCAGCAGCAGGTCAGTTGCCAAGCCTGATCAGAGGGAGAGCCGCGAGCGCGTAGCAGAGGCGGTTCAGTTGCCGATCTGGATCGGTGGAAGAGTCGCAAGCGAGAAGCGGCGGTGAGTGAGTTGCCGAGCCAGATTACAGGGAGAGCCTCGACCGGGTAGCAGCGGCGGTTCAGTTGCCGAGCTGGATTGGTGGGAGAGCTGCAGGCGAGTAGCGGCGGGGGGTCAGTTGCAAAGCAGGATCGGCGGGAGAGCCGCGAGCCGGAGAGCCATGAGCGGATAGCGGTGGCGGGTTATTTGCCGAGCCAGATCAGAGAGAGAGCCGCGAGAGGGTTACCGCGGCGGGTCAGTTGCCGAGCCAGATCAGAGGGAGAGCCGCGAGCGGGTAGCGAAGGCGAGTCAGTTGCCGAGCCGGATTGGTCGGATCTGTGGGAGAGTCGCAAGCAGGTAGTGGCGGGGGGTCAGTTGCCGAGCCGGATCGGTGGGAGAGCCACGAGAGGGTAGCGGCGGCGGGTCACTTGCCGAGCCAGATCAGAGGAAGAGCCGCGATTGGGTAGCAGCAGCGAGTCAGTTGCCGAGCCGGATAAGTCGGAGAGCTGCGAGCGGGTAGCAGAGGTGAGTCAGTTGCCGAGCCGGCTCGGTGGCAGAACCATGAGCCGGAAAGCCGCGAGTGGGTAGCAGCGGCAGGTCAGTTGCTGAGCCAGATCAGAGGGAGAGCCGCGAGCACGTAGCAGCGGCGGTTCAGTTGCCCAGCCAGATCGGTGGGAGAGCCGCGAGCGCGTAGCAGCGGCGGTTCAGTTGCCGAGCTGGATCGGTGGGAGAGTCGCAGGCGAGTAGCGGCAGGGGGTCAGTTGTTAAAGAGGATCGGCAGGTGAGCCGCGAGCCGGAGAGCCACGAGCGGATAGCGGTGGCAGGTCATTTGACGAGCCAGATCAGAGAGAGAGCCGCGAGAGGGTTACCACGGCGGGTCAGTTGCGGAGCCAGATCAGAGGGAGAGCCGCGAGCGAGTAGCAGCAGCAGGTCAGTTGCCAAGCCTGATCAGAGGGAGAGCCGCGAGCGCGTAGCAGCGGCTGTTCAGTTGCCGAGCTGGATCGGTGGTAGAGTCGCAAGCGAGTAGCGGCGGGGGGTCAGTTGCTAAGCAGGATCGGCGGGAGAGCCGCGAGCCGGAGAGCCACGAGCGGGTAGCGGCGGCAGGTCATTTGACGAGACAGATCAGAGGGAGAGCCGCGAGAGGGTTGCCGCGGCGGGTCAGTTGCCGAGCCAGATCAGAGGGAGAGCCGCGAGAGGGTTACCGCAGCGGTTCAGTTGCGGAGCCAGATCAGAGGAAGAGCCGCGAGCGGGTAGCGGCGGCGGGTCAGTTGCCGAGCCGGATCCGTGGGAGAGCCGCGAGCGGGTAGCAGAGGTGAGTCAGTTGCCGAGCCGGCTCGGTGGCAGAACCATGAGCCGGAAAGCCGCGAGTGGGTAGCAGCGGCAGGTCAGTTGCTGAGCCAGATTAGAGGCAGAGCCTCGAGCGGGTAGCAGCGGCGGTTCAGTTGCTGAGCTGGATCAGTGGGAGAGTCGCAAGCGAGTAGCGGCGGGGGGTCAGTTGCTAAGCAGGATCGGCGGGAGAGCCGCGAGCCGGAGAGCCACGAGCGGATAGCAGCGGCAGGTCATTTGACGAGCCAGATTAGAGGGAGAGCCGCGAGAGGGTTACCGCGGCGGGTCAGTTGCCGAGCCAGATCAGAGTGAGAGCCACGAGCGAGTAGCAGCAGCAGGTCAGTTGCCAAGCCTGATCAGAGGGGGAGCCGCGAGCGCGTAGCAGCGGCGGTTCAGTTGCCGATCTGGATCGGTGGCAGAGGCCGGAGAGCCACGAGCGGATAGCGGCGGCAGGTCATTTGACGAGCCAGATCAGTGTGAGAGCCGCGAGAGGGTTACCGCTGCAGGTCAGTTGCCGAGCCAGATCAGAGGGAGAGCCGCGAGAGGGTTACCGCAGCGGGTCAGTTGCCGAGCCAGATCAGAGGAAGACCCGCGAGCGGGTAGCGGCGGCGGGTCAGTTGCCGAGCCGGATCCGTGGGAGAGCCGCGAGCAGGTAGCAGAGGTGAGTCAGCTGCCGAGCCAGATCAGTGGCAGAACCTTGAGCCGGAAAGCCGCGAGTGGATAGCAGCGGCAGGTCAGTTGCCGAGCCAGATCAGAGGGAGAGCCGCGTGCGCGTAGCAGCGGTGGTTCAGTTGGCGAGCTGGATCGGTGGGAGAGCTGCAGGCGAGTAACGGCAGGGGGTCAGTTGCAAAGCAGGATCGGCGGGAGAGCCGCGAGCCGGAGAGCCACGAGCGGATAGCGGTGGTGGGTTATTTGCCGAGCCAGATCAGAGAGAGAGCCGCGAGAGGGTTACCGCGGCGGGTCAGTTGCCGAGCCAGATCAGAGGGAGAGCCGCGAGCGGGTAGCGAAGGCGAGTCAGTTGCAAGCCGGATTGGTCGGATCTGTGGGAGAGTCGCAAGCAGGTAGTGCCGGGGAGTCAGTTGCCGAGCCGGATCGGTGGGAGAGCCACGAGAGGGTAGCGGTGGCGCGTCACTTGCCGAGCCAGATCAGAGGAAGAGCCGCGATTGGGTAGCAGCAGCGGGTCAGTTGCCGAGCCGGATAAGTCGGAGAGCTGCGAGCGGGTAGCGGAGGTGAGTCAGTTGCCGAGCCGGATCGGTGGCAGAACCATGAGCCGGAAAGCCGCGAGTGGGTAGCAGCGGCAGGTCAGTTGCCGAGCCAGATCAGAGGGAGAGCCGCGTGCGCGTAGCAGCGGCGGTTCAGTTGCCCAGCCAGATCGGTGGGAGAGCCGCGAGCGAGTAGCGGCTGTGAGTTAGTTGCCGAGCCAGATTAGTGGGAGAGCCTCGAGCGGGTAGCAGCGGCGGTTCAGTTGCCGAGCTGGATCGGTGGGAGAGTCGCAGGTGAGTAGCGGCGGGGGGTCAGTTGTTAAAGAGGATCGGCAGGAGAGCCGCGAGCCGGAGAGCCACGAGCGGATAGCGGCGGCAGGTCATTTGACGAGCCAGATCAGAGAGAGAGCCGCGAGAGGGTTACCGCGGCAGGTCAGTTGCCAAGCCTGATCAGAGGGAGAGCTGCGAGCGTGTAGCAGCGGCTGTTCAGTTGCCGAGCTGGATCGGTGGGAGAGTCGCAAGCGAGTAGCGGCGGTGGGTCAGTTGCTAAGCAGGATCGGCGGGAGAGCCGCGAGCCGGAGAGCCATGAGCGGATATCGGCGGCAGGTCATTTGACGAGCCAGGTCAAAGGGAGAGCCACGAGAGGGTTACCGCGGCGGGTCAGTTGCCGAGCCAGATCAGAGGGAGAACCGCGAGGGAGTAGCAGCAGCAGGTCAGTCGCCCAGCCTGATCATAGGGAGAGCCGCGAGCGCGTAGCAGTGGCGGTTCAGTTGCCGAGCTGGATCGGTGGGAGAGTCGCAAGCGAGAAGCGGTGGGGGGTCAGTTGCTAAGCAGGATCGGCGGGAGAGCCGCGAGCCGGAGAGCCACGAGCGAATAGCAGCGGCAGGTCATTTGACGAGCCAGATCAGAGGGAGAGCCGCGAGAGTGTTACCGCGGCGGGTCAGTTGCCGAGCCAGATCAGAGGGAGAGCCGCGAGCGAGTAGCAGCAGCAGGTCAGTTGCCAAGCCTGATCAGAGGGAGAGCCCGCGAGTGCGTAGCAGCGGCGGTTCAGTTGCCGAGCTGGATCGATGGAAGAGTCGCAAGCGAGTAGCGGCGGGGGGTCAGTTGCTAAGCAGGATCGGCGGGAGAGCCGCAATCCGGAGAGCCACGAGCGGATAGCGGCGGCAGGTCATTTGTCGAGCCAGAGCAGAGGGAGAGCCGCGAGAGGGTTACCGCGGCGGGTCAGTTGCCGAGCCAGATCAGAGGAAGAGCCGCGAGCAGGTAGCGGCGGTGGGTCAGTTGCCAAGCTTGATCATAGGGAGAGCCGCGAGCGCATAGCAGCGGCGGTTCAGTTGCCCAGCCGGATCAGTGGGAGAGCCGCGAGCGAGAAGCGGCGGTGAGTGAGTTGCCGAGCCAGATTAGAGGGAGAGCCTCAAGCGGGTAGCAGCGGCGGTTCAGTTGGCGAGCTGGATCGGTGGGAGAGCTGCAGGCGAGTAGCGGCGGGGGGTCAGTTGCAAAGCAGGATCGGCGGGAGAGCCGCGAGCCGGAGAGCCACGAGCGGATAGCGGTGGCGGGTTATTTGCCGAGCCAGATCAGAGAGAGAGCCGCGAGAGGGTTACCACGGCGGGTCAGTTGCCGAGACAGATCAGAGGGAGATCCGGGAGCGGGTTGCGAAGGCGAGTCAGTTGCGAGCCGGATTGGTCGGATCTGTGGGAGAGTCGCAAGCAGGTAGTGCCGGGGGGTCAGTTGCCGAGCCGGATCGGTGGGAGAGCCACGAGAGGGTAGCGGTGGCGGGTCACTTGCCGAGCCAGATCAGAGGAAGAGCCGCGATTGGGTAGCAGCAGCGGGTCAGTTGCCGAGCCAGATAAGTCGGAGAGCTGCGAGCGGGTAGCGGAGGTGAGTCAGTTGCCGAGCCGGATCGGTGGCAGAACCATGAGCCGGAAAGCCGCGAGTGGGTAGCAGCGGCAGGTCAGTTGCCGAGCCAGATCAGAGGGAGAGCCGCGTGCGCGTAGCAGCGGCGGTTCAGTTGCCCAGCCAGATCGGTGGGAGAGCCGCGAGCGAGTAGCGGCTGTGAGTTAGTTGCCGAGCCAGATTAGTGGGAGAGCCTCGAGCGGGTAGCAGCGGCGGTTCAGTTGCCGAGCTGGATCGGTGGGAGAGTCGCAGGCGAGTAGCGGCGGGGGGTCAGTTTTTAAAGAGGATCGGCAGGAAAGCCGCGAGCCGGAGAGCCACGAGCGGATAGCGGCAGCAGGTCATTTGACGAGCCAGATCAGAGAGAGAGCCGCGAGAGGGTTACCGCGGCAGGTCAGTTGGTAAGCCTGATCAGAGGGAGAGCTGCGAGCGTGTAGCAGCGGCTGTTCAGTTGCCGAGCTGGATCGGTGGGAGAGTCGCGAGCGCGTAGCAGCGGCTGTTCAGTTGCCGAGCTGGATCGGTGGTAGAGTCGCAAGCGAGTAGCGGCGGGGGGTCAGTTGCTAAGCAGGATCGGCGGGAGAGCCGCGAGCCGGAGAGCCACGAGCGGGTAGCGGCGGCAGGTCATTTGACGAGACAGATCAGAGGGAGAGCCGCGAGAGGGTTGCCGCGGCGGGTCAGTTGCCGAGCCAGATCAGAGGGAGAGCCGCGAGAGGGTTACCGCAGCGGTTCAGTTGCGGAGCCAGATCAGAGGAAGAGCCGCGAGCGGGTAGCGGCGGCGGGTCAGTTGCCGAGCCGGATCCGTGGGAGAGCCGCGAGCGGGTAGCAGAGGTGAGTCAGTTGCCGAGCCGGCTCGGTGGCAGAACCATGAGCCGGAAAGCCGCGAGTGGGTAGCAGCGGCAGGTCAGTTGCTGAGCCAGATCAGAGGGAGAGCCGCGAGCACGTAGCAGCGGCGGTTCAGTTGCCCAGCCAGATCGGTGGGAGAGCCGCGAGCGAGAAGCGGCGGTGAGTGAGTTGCCGAGCCAGATTAGAGGCAGAGCCTCGAGCGGGTAGCAGCGGCGGTTCAGTTGCTGAGCTGGATCAGTGGGAGAGTCGCAAGCGAGTAGCGGCGGGGGGTCAGTTGCTAAGCAGGATTGGCGGGAGAGCCGCGAGCCGGAGAGCCACGAGCGGATAGCAGCGGCAGGTCATTTGACGAGCCAGATTAGAGGGAGAGCCGCGAGAGGGTTACCGCGGCGGGTCAGTTGCCGAGCCAGATCAGAGGGGGAGCCGCGAGCGCGTAGCAGCGGCGGTTCAGTTGCCGATCTGGATCGGTGGCAGAGGCCGGAGAGCCACGAGCGGATAGCGGCGGCAGGTCATTTGACGAGCCATGATCAGTGTGAGAGCCGCGAGAGGGTTACCGCTGCAGGTCAGTTGCCGAGCCAGATCAGAGGGAGAGCCGCGAGAGGGTTACCGCAGCGGGTCAGTTGCCGAGCCAGATCAGAGGAAGACCCGCGAGCGGGTAGCAGCGGCGGGTCAGTTGCCGAGCCGGATCCGTGGGAGAGCCGCGAGCAGGTAGCAGAGGTGAGTCAGCTGCCGAGCCAGATCAGTGGCAGAACCATGAGCCGGAAAGCCGCGAGTGGATAGCAGCGGCAGGTCAGTTGCCGAGCCAGATCAGAGAGAGAGCCGCGAGCGCGTAGCAGCGGTGGTTCAGTTGCCCAGCCAGATCGGTGGGAGAGCCGCGAGCGAGAAGCGGCGGTGAGTGAGTTGCCGAGCCAGATTAGAGGGAGAGCCTCGAGCGGGTAGCAGCGGCAGTTCAGTTGGCGAGCTGGATCGGTGGGAGAGCTGCAGGCGAGTAGCGGCAGGGGGTCAGTTGCAAAGCAGGATCGGCGGGAGAGCCGCGAGCCGGAGAGCCACGAGCGGATAGTGGTGGTGGGTTATTTGCCGAGCCAGATCAGAGAGAGAGCCGCGAGAGGGTTACCGCGGCGGGTCAGTTGCCGAGCCAGATCAGAGGGAGAGCCGCGAGCGGGTAGCGAAGGCGAGTCAGTTGCAAGCCGGATTGGTCGGATCTGTGGGAGAGTCGCAAGCAGGTAGTGCCGGGGGGTCAGTTGCCGAGCCGGATCGGTGGGAGAGCCACGAGAGGGTAGCGGTGGCGGGTCACTTGCCGAGCCAGATCAGAGGAAGAGCCGCGATTGGGTAGCAGCAGCGGGTCAGTTGCCGAGCCGGATAAGTCGGAGAGCTGCGAGCGGGTAGCGGAGGTGAGTCAGTTGCCGAGCCGGATCGGTGGCAGAACCATGAGCCGGAAAGCCGCGAGTGGGTAGCAGCGGCAGGTCAGTTGCCGATCCAGATCAGAGGGAGAGCCGCGTGCACGTAGCAGCGGCGGTTCAGTTGCCCAGCCAGATCGGTGGGAGAGCCGCGAGCGAGTAGCGGCTGTGAGTTAGTTGCCGAGCCAGATTAGTGGGAGAGCCTCGAGCGGGTAGCAGCGGCGGTTCAGTTGCCGAGCTGGATCGGTGGGAGAGTCGCAGGCGAGTAGCGGCGGGGGGTCAGTTGTTAAAGAGGATCGGCAGGAGAGCCGCGAGCCGGAGAGCCACGAGCGGATAGCGGCGGCAGGTCATTTGACGAGCCAGATCAGAGAGAGAGCCGCGAGAGGGTTACCGCGGCAGGTCAGTTGCCAAGCCTGATCAGAGGGAGAGCTGCGAGCGTGTAGCAGCGGCTGTTCAGTTGCCGAGCTGGATCGGTGGGAGAGTCGCAAGCGAGTAGCGGCAGTGGGTCAGTTGCTATGCAGGATCGGCGGGAGAGCCGCGAGCCGGAGAGCCATGAGCGGATATCGGCGGCAGGTCATTTGACGAGCCAGGTCAAAGGGAGAGCCACGAGAGGGTTACCGCGGCAGGTCAGTTGCCAAGCCTGATCAGAGGGAGAGCTGCGAGCGTGTAGCAGCGGCTGTTCAGTTGCCGAGCTGGATCGGTGGGAGAGTCGCAAGCGCGTAGCAGCGGCGGTTCAGTTGCCGAGCTGGATCGGTGAGAGAGTCGCAAGCGAGTAGCGGCGGGGGGTCAGTTGCTAAGCAGGATCGGCGGGAGAGCCGCGATCCGGAGAGCCACGAACGGGTAGCGGCGGCAGGTCATTTGACGAGACAGATCAGAGGGAGAGCCGCGAGAGGGTTGCCGCGGCGGGTAAGTTGCCGAGCCAGATCAGAGTGAAAGCCGCGAGCGAGTAGCAGCAGCAGGTCAGTTGCCAAGCCTGATCAGAGGGAGAGCCGCGAGCGCGTAGCAGAGGCGGTTCAGTTGCCGATCTGGATCGGTGGAAGAGTCGCAAGCGAGAAGCGGCGGTGAGTGAGTTGCCGAGCCAGATTAGAGGGAGAGCCTCGACCGGGTAGAAGCGGCGGTTCAGTTGCCGAGCTGGATTGGTGGGAGAGCTGCAGGCGAGTAGCGGCGGGGGGGTCAGTTGCAAAGCAGGATCGGCGGGAGAGCCGCGAGCCGGAGAGCCACGAGCGGATAGCGGTGGCGGGTTATTTGCCGAGCCAGATCAGAGAGAGAGCCGCGAGAGGGTTACCGCGGCGGGTCAGTTGCCGAGCCAGATCAGAGGGAGAGCCGCGAGCGGGTAGCGAAGGCGAGTCAGTTGCCGAGCCGGATTGGTCGGATCTGTGGGAGAGTCGCAAGCAGGTAGTGGCGGGGGGTCAGTTGCCGAGCCGGATCGGTGGGAGATCCACGAGAGGGTAGCGGCGGCGGGTCACTTGCCGAGCCAGATCAGAGGAAGAGCCGCGATTGGGTAGCAGCAGCGGGTCAGTTGCCGAGCCGGAAAAGTCGGAGAGCTGCGAGCGGGTAGCAGAGGTGAGTCAGTTGCCGAGCCGGCTCGGTGGCAGAACCATGAGCCGAAAAGCCGCGAGTGGGTAGCAGCAGCAGGTCAGTTGCAGAGCCAGATCAGAGGGAGAGCCGCGAGCGCGTAGCAGCGGCGGTTCAGTTGCCCAGCCAGATCGGTGGGAGAGCCCCGAGCGAGTAGCGGCGGTGAGTTAGTTGCCGAGCCAGATTAGTGGGAGAGCCTCGAGCGGGTAGCAGCGGCGGTTCAGTTGCCGAGCTGGATCGGTGGGAGATTCGCAGGCGAGTAGCGGCAGGGGGTCAGTTGTTAAAGAGGATCGGCAGGAGAGCCGCGAGCCGGAGAGCCACGAGCGGATAGCGGCGGCAGGTCATTTGACGAGCCAGATCAGAGAGAGAGCCACGAGAGGGTTACCACGGCGGGTCAGTTGCGGAGCCAGATCAGAGGGAGAGCCGCGAGCGAGTAGCAGCAGCAGGTCAGTTGCCAAGCCTGATCAGAGGGAGAGCCGAGAGCGCGTAGCAGCGGCTGTTCAGTCGCCGAGCTGGATCGGTGGGAGAGTCGCAAGCGAGTAGCGGCGGGGGGTCAGTTGCTAAGCAGGATCGGCGGGAGAGCCGCGAGCCGGAGAGCCACGAGCGGATAGCGGCGGCAGGACATTTGACAAGCCAGATCAAAGGGAGAGCCGCGAGCGCGTAGCAGCGGCGGTTAAGTTGCCCAGCCGGATCGGTGGAAGAGTCGCAAGCGAGTAGCGGCGGGGGGTCAGTTGCTAAGCAGGATCGGCGGGAGAGCCGCGAGCCGGAGAGCCACGAGCGGGTAGCGGCGGCGGGTCAGTTGCCGAGCCAGATCAGAGGGAGAGCCGCGAGAGGGTTACCGCAGCGGTTCAGTTGCGGAGCCAGATCAGAGGAAGAGCCGCGAGCGGGTAGCGGCGGCGGGTCAGTTGCCGAGCCGGATCCGTGGGAGAGCCGCGAGCGGGTAGCAAAGTGAGTCAGCTGCCGAGCCGGATCAGTGGCAGAACCATGAGCCGGAAAGCCGCGAGTGGATAGCAGCGGCATGTCAGTTGCCGAGCCAGATCAGAGGGAGAGCCGCGAGCGCGTAGCAGCGGCGGTTCAGTTGCCCAGCCGGATCGGTGGGAGAGCCGCGAGCGAAAAGCGGCGGTGAGTGAGTTGCCGAGCCAGATTAGAGGCAGAGCCTCGAGCGGGTAGCAGCGGCGGTTCAGTTGCTGAGCTGGATCGGTGGGAGAGTCGCAAGCGAGTAGCGGCGGGGGGTCAGTTGCTAATCAGGATCGGCGGGAGAGCCGCGAGCCGGAGAGCCGCGAGCGGATAGCAGCGGCAGGTCATTTGACGAGCCAGATTAGAGGGAGAGCCGCGAGAGGGTTACCGCGGCGGGTCAGTTGCCGAGCCAGATCAGAGTGAGAGCCGCGAGCGAGTAGCAGCAGCAGGTCAGTTGCCAAGCTTGATCAGAGGGAGAGCCGCGAGCGCGTAGCAGCGGCGGTTCAATTGCCGATCTGGATCGGTGAAAGAGTCGCAAGCGAGTAGCGGCGGGGGGTCAGTTGCTAAGCAGGATTGGCGGGAGAGCCGCGAGCCGGAGAGCCACGAGCGGATAGCGGCGGCAGGTCATTTGACGAGCCAGATCAGTGTGAGAGCCGCGAGAGGGTTACCGCTGCAGGTCAGTTGCCGAGCCAGATCAGAGGGAGAGCCGCGAGAGGGTTACCGCAGCGGGTCAGTTGCCGAGCCAGATCAGAGGAAGACCCGCGAGCGGGTAGCGGTGGCGGGTCAGTTGCCGAGCCGGATCCGTGGGAGAGCCGCGAGCAGGTAGCAGAGGTAAGTCAGCTGCCGAGCCAGATCAGTGGCAGAACCATGAGCCGGAAAGCCGCGAGTGGATAGCAGCGGCAGGTCAGTTGCCGAGCCAGATCAGAGAGAGAGCCGCGTGCGCGTAGCAGCGGTGGTTCAGTTGCCCAGCCAGATCGGTGGGAGAGCCGCGAGCGAGAAGCGGCGGTGAGTGAGTTGCCGAGCCAGATTAGAGGGAGAGCCTCGAGCGGGTAGCAGCGGCGGTTCAGTTGGCGAGCTGGATCGGTGGGAGAGCTGCAGGCGAGTAGCGGCAGGGGGTCAGTTGCAAAGCAGGATCGGCGGGAGAGCCGCGAGCCGGAGAGCCACGAGCGGATAGTGGTGGTGGGTTATTTGCCGAGCCAGATCAGAGAGAGAGCCGCGAGAGGGTTACCGCGGCGGGTCAGTTGCCGAGCCAGATCAGAGGGAGAGCCGCGAGCGGGTAGCGAAGGCGAGTCAGTTGCAAGCCGGATTGGTCGGATCTGTGGGAGAGTCGCAAGCAGGTAGTGCCGGGGGGTCAGTTGCCGAGCCGGATCGGTGGGAGAGCCACGAGAGGGTAGCGGTGGCGGGTCACTTGCCGAGCCAGATCAGAAGAAGAGCCGCGATTGGGTAGCAGCAGCGGGTCAGTTGCCGAGCCGGATAAGTCGGAGAGCTGCGAGTGGGTAGCGGAGGTGAGTCAGTTGCCGAGCCGGATCGGTGGCAGAACCATGAGCCGGAAAGCCGCGAGTGGGTAGCAGCGGCAGGTCAGTTGCCGAGCCAGATCAGAGGGAGAGCCGCGTGCGCGTAGCAGCGGCGGTTCAGTTGCCCAGCCAGATCGGTGGGAGAGCCGCGAGCGAGTAGCGGCTGTGAGTTAGTTGCCGAGCCAGATTAGTGGGAGAGCCTCGAGCGGGTAGCAGCGGCGGTTCAGTTGCCGAGCTGGATCGGTGGGAGAGTCGCAGGCGAGTAGCGGCGGGGGGTCAGTTGTTAAAGAGGATCGGCAGGAGAGCCGCGAGCCGGAGAGCCACGAGCGGATAGCGGCGGCAGGTCATTTGACGAGCCAGATCAGAGAGAGAGCCGCGAGAGGGTTACCGCGGCAGGTCAGTTGCCAAGCCTGATCAGAGGGAGAGCTGCGAGCGTGTAGCAGCGGCTGTTCAGTTGCCGAGCTGGATCGGTGGGAGAGTCGCAAGCGAGTAGCGGCGGTGGGTCAGTTGCTAAGCAGGATCGGCGGGAGAGCCGCGAGCCGGAGAGCCATGAGCGGATATCGGCGGCAGGTCATTTGACGAGCCAGGTCAAAGGGAGAGCCACGAGAGGGTTACCGCGGCGGGTCAGTTGCCGAGCCAGATCAGAGTGAAAGCCGCGAGCGAGTAGCAGCAGCAGGTCAGTTGCCAAGCCTGATCAGAGGGAGAGCCGCGAGCGCGTAGCAGAGGCGGTTCAGTTGCCGATCTGGATCGGTGGAAGAGTCGCAAGCGAGAAGCGGCGGTGAGTGAGTTGCCGAGCCAGATTAGAGGGAGAGCCTCGACCGGGTAGAAGCGGCGGTTCAGTTGCCGAGCTGGATTGGTGGGAGAGCTGCAGGCGAGTAGCGGCGGGGGGTCAGTTGCAAAGCAGGATCGGCGGGAGAGCCGCGAGCCGGAGAGCCACGAGCGGATAGCGGTGGCGGGTTATTTGCCGAGCCAGATCAGAGAGAGAGCCGCGAGAGGGTTACCGCGGCGGGTCAGTTGCCGAGCCAGATCAGAGGGAGAGCCGCGAGCGGGTAGCGAAGGCGAGTCAGTTGCCGAGCCGGATTGGTCGGATCTGTGGGAGAGTCGCAAGCAGGTAGTGGCGGGGGGTCAGTTGCCGAGCCGGATCGGTGGGAGATCCACGAGAGGGTAGCGGCGGCGGGTCACTTGCCGAGCCAGATCAGAGGAAGAGCCGCGATTGGGTAGCAGCAGCGGGTCAGTTGCCGAGCCGGAAAAGTCGGAGAGCTGCGAGCGGGTAGCAGAGGTGAGTCAGTTGCCGAGCAGGCTCGGTGGCAGAACCATGAGCCGAAAAGCCGCGAGTGGGTAGCAGCAGCAGGTCAGTTGCAGAGCCAGATCAGAGGGAGAGCCGCGAGCGCGTAGCAGCGGCGGTTCAGTTGCCCAGCCAGATCGGTGGGAGAGCCCCGAGCGAGTAGCGGCGGTGAGTTAGTTGCCGAGCCAGATTAGTGGGAGAGCCTCGAGCGGGTAGCAGCGGCGGTTCAGTTGCCGAGCTGGATTGGTGGGAGATTCGCAGGCGAGTAGCGGCAGGGGGTCAGTTGTTAAAGAGGATCGGCAGGAGAGCCGCGAGCCGGAGAGCCACGAGCGGATAGCGGCGGCAGGTCATTTGACGAGCCAGATCAGAGAGAGAGCCACGAGAGGGTTACCACGGCGGGTCAGTTGCGGAGCCAGATCAGAGGGAGAGCCGCGAGCGAGTAGCATTAGCAGGTCAGTTGCCAAGCCTGATCAGAGGGAGAGCCGCGAGCGCGTAGCAGCGGCTGTTCAGTCGGTGAGCTGGATCGGTGGGAGAGTCGCAAGCGAGTAGCGGCGGGGGGTCAGTTGCTAAGCAGGATCGGCGGGAGAGCCGCGAGCCGGAGAGCCACGAGCGGATAGCGGCGGCAGGACATTTGACAAGCCAGATCAAAGGGAGAGCCGCGAGCGCGTAGCAGCGGCGGTTAAGTTGCCCAGCCGGATCGGTGGAAGAGTCGCAAGCGAGCACCGTCGGGGGGTCAGTTGCTAAGCAGGATCGGCGGGAGAGCCGCGAGCCGGAGAGCCACGAGCGGGTAGCGGCGGCGGGTCAGAGTCCGAGCCAGATCAGAGGGAGAGCCGCGAGAGGGTTACCGCAGCGGGTCAGTTGCCGAGCCAGATCAGAGGAAGAGCCGCGAGCGGGTAGCGGCGGCGGGTCAGTTGCCGAGCCGGATCCGTGGGAGAGCCGCGAGCGGGTAGCAAAGTGAGTCAGCTGCCGAGCCGGATCAGTGGCAGAACCATGAGCCGGAAAGCCGCGAGTGGATAGCAGCGGCATGTCAGTTGCCGAGCCAGATCAGAGGGAGAGCCGCGAGCGCGTAGCAGCGGCGGTTCAGTTGCCCAGCCGGATCGGTGGGAGAGCCGCGAGCGAAAAGCGGCGGTGAGTGAGTTGCCGAGCCAGATTAGAGGCAGAGCCTCGAGCGGGTAGCAGCGGCGGTTCAGTTGCTGAGCTGGATCGGTGGGAGAGTCGCAAGCGAGTAGCGGCAGGGGGTCAGTTGCTAAGCAGGATCGGCGGGAGAGCCGCGAGCCGGAGAGCCACGAGCGGATAGCAGCGGCAGGTCATTTGACGAGCCAGATTAGAGGGAGAGCCGCGAGAGGGTTACCGCGGCGGGTCAGTTGCCGAGCCAGATCAGAGTGAGAGCCGCGAGCGAGTAGCAGCAGCAGGTCAGTTGCCAAGCATGATCAGAGGGAGAGCCGCGAGCGCGTAGCAGCGGCGGTTCAGTTGCCGATCTGGATCGGTGAAAGAGTCGCAAGCGAGTAGCGGCAGGGGGCCAGTTGCTAAGCAGGATTGGCGGGAGAGCCGCGAGCCGGAGAGCCACGAGCGGATAGCGGCGGCAGGTCATTTGACGAGCCAGATCAGAGTGAGAGCCTGCGAGAGGGTTACCGCTGCAGGTCAGTTGCCGAGCCAGATCAGAGGGAGAGCCGCGAGAGGGTTACCGCAGCGGGTCAGTTGCCGAGCCAGATCAGAGGAAGAGCCGCGAGCGGGTAGCGGCGGCGGGTCAGTTGCCGAGCCGGATCCGTGGGAGAGCCGCGAGCAGGTAGCAGAGGTGAGTCAGCTGCCGAGCCGGATCAGTGGCAGAACCATGAGCCGGAAAGCCGCGAGTGGATAGCAGCGGCATGTCAGTTGCCGAGCCAGATCAGAGGAAGAGCCACGAGCGCGTAGCAGCGGCGGTTCAGTTGCCCAGCCGAATCGGTGGGAGAGCCGCGAGCGAGAAGCGGCGGTGAGTGAGTTGCCGAGCCAGATTAGAGGGAGAGCCTCGACCGGGTAGCAGCGGCGATTCAGTTGCCGAGCTGGATTGCTGGGAGAGCTGCAGGCGAGTAGCGGCGGGGGGTCAGTTGTTAAAGAGGATCGGCAGGAGAGCCGCGAGCCGGAGAGCCACGAGCGGATAGCGGCGGCAGGTCATTTGACGAGCCAGATCAGAGAGAGAGCCGCGAGAGGGTTACCACGGCGGGTCAGTTGCGGAGCCAGATCAGAGGGAGAGCCGCGAGCGAGTAGCAGCAGCAGGTCAGTTGCCAAGCCTGATCAGAGAGAGAGCCGCGAGCGCGTAGCAGCGGCTGTTCAGTTGCCGAGCTGGATCGGTGGGAGAGTCGCAAGCGAGTAGCGGCGGGTGGTCAGTTGCTAAGCAGAATCGGCGGGAGAGCCGCGAGCCGGAGAGCCACGAGCGGATAGCGGCGGCAGGATATTTGACAAGCCAGATCAAAGGGAGAGCCGCGAGCGCGTAGCAGCAGCGGTTCAGTTGCCCAGCCGGATCGGTGGGAGAGCCGCTAGCAAGTAGCGCCGGTGAGTGAGTTGCCGAGCCAGATTAGAGGGAGAGCCGTTATTGGGTAGCAGCAGCGGGTTAGTTGCCGAGCCAGATAAGAGGGAGAGCCGCGAAAGGGTAGCGGCGGCAGGTCAGTTGTTGAGCCGGATCGGTAGGAGAGCCGCGAGCGGGTAGCGGCAGCGGGTCATATGCTGAGCTGCATCGGCGGGAGAACCGCGAGCCGGAGAACTGCGAGCCGGTAGCGGCGGTGGGTCAGTTACCGAGCCAGATTATAGGGAGAGCCGCGAGGGGGTAGTGGCAGTGGGGCAGTTGCTGAACCGGATCAGCGGGAGAGCCGCGAGCGCGTAGCAGAGGTCAGTAAGCTGCCGAGCCGGATCAGTGGGAGAGCCATGAGCCGGAAATTCGCGAGCAGGTAGCGGCGGCAGGTCAGTTGCCGAGCCGGATCGGTGGGAGTGCCGTGAGCGGGTAGCAGAGGTGAGTCAGTTGCCGAGCCGAATCGGTGGGAGAGCCGCGAGCAGGTAGCGGCAGCGGGTCAGTTGCCGCGCCAGATCAGAGAGAGACCCGCGAGTCTGCAGTGGCAGCGGGTCAGTTGCCGAGCCGGATCGGTGGGAAAGCCACGAGCGGGTATCAGAAGTGAGTCAGTTGCCGAGCCGCATTAGTGGCAGAGCCGCGAGCCGGAGAGCCGCGAGTGGGAAGCAGCGGCATGTTAGTTGCCGAGCCGGATCAGTACGGGTAGCGGAGGTGAGTCAGTTGCCGAACCGGATCAGTGGTAGAGCCGGAGAGCCGCGAGCGGGTAGCGGCAGCGGGTCAGTTGCCGAGCCGGATTGGTGGGAGAGCCGCGAGCGCGTATCGGTGGCGGGTCAGTTGCCGAGCCAGATCAGAGGGAGAGCTGCGAGCGCGTAGCGGCGGAGCTTCAGTTTCTGAGCCTGATCGGTGGGTGAGCCGCGAGCGAATATCGGTGGTGGATCAGTTGCCGAGCCAGATCAGAGGGAGAGCCGCGAGCGGGTAGCGAAGGCGAGTCAGTTGCCGCGCCAGATCAGAGAGAAAGCTGCGAGTCTGTAGTTGCAGCGGGTCAGTTGCCGAGCCGGATCGGTGCGAGAGCCGGAGAGCCGCGAGCGGGTAGCGGCAGCGGGTGAGTTGCCGAGCTGGATCGGCGGGAGAACCGCGAGCCGGAGAGCCGCGAGCTGGTAGCGGCGGCAGGTCGGTTGCGGAGCCAGATCAGAGGGAGAGCCGCGAGCGGGTATCGAAAGCGGGGAAGTTGCCGAGCCGGATCGATGGGAGAGCCGCGAGCGGGTAGCAGAGGTGAGTCAGTTGCCAAGCCGGATCAGTGGGAGAGCCGCGAGCGCGTAGCAGCGGCGGTTAAGTTGCCCAGCCGGAACGGTGGAAGAGTCGCAAGCGAGTAGTGGCGGGGGGTCAGTTGCTAAGCAGGATCGGCGGGAGAGCCGCGAGCCGGAGAGCCACGAGCGGGTAGCGGCGGCGGGTCAGTTGCCGAGCCAGATCAGAGGGAGAGCCGCGAGAGGGTTACCGCAGCGGTTCAGTTGCGGAGCCAGATCAGAGGAAGAGCCGCGAGCGGGTAGCGGCGGCGGGTCAGTTGCCGAGCCGGATCCGTGGGAGAGCCGCGAGCGGGTAGCAAAGTGAGTCAGCTGCCGAGCCGGATCAGTGGCAGAACCATGAGCCGGAAAGCCGCGAGTGGATAGCAGCGGCATGTCAGTTGCCGAGCCAAATCAGAGGGAGAGCCGCGAGCGCGTAGCAGCGGCGGTTCAGTTGCCCAGCCGGATCGGTGGGAGAGCCGCGAGCGAAAAGCGGCGGTGAGTGAGTTGCCGAGCCAGATTAGAGGCAGAGCCTCGAGCGGGTAGCAGCGGCGGTTCAGTTGCTGAGCTGGATCGGTGGGAGAGTCGCAAGCGAGTAGCGGCAGGGGGTCAGTTGCTAAGCAGGATCGGCGGGAGAGCCGCGAGCCGGAGAGCCACGAGCGGATAGCAGCGGCAGGTCATTTGACGAGCCAGATTAGAGGGAGAGCCGCGAGAGGGTTACCGCGGCGGGTCAGTTGCCGAGCCAGATCAGAGTGAGAGCCGCGAGCGAGTAGCAGCAGCAGGTCAGTTGCCAAGCATGATCAGAGGGAGAGCCGCGAGCGCGTAGCAGCGGCGGTTCAGTTGCCGATCTGGATCGGTGAAAGAGTCGCAAGCGAGTAGCGGCAGGGGGCCAGTTGCTAAGCAGGATTGGCGGGAGAGCCGCGAGCCGGAGAGCCACGAGCGGATAGCGGCGGCAGGTCATTTGACGAGCCAGATCAGAGTGAGAGCCGCGAGAGGGTTACCGCTGCAGGTCAGTTGCCGAGCCAGATCAGAGGGAGAGCCGCGAGAGGGTTACCGCAGCGGGTCAGTTGCCGAGCCAGATCAGAGGAAGAGCCGCGAGCGGGTAGCGGCGGCGGGTCAGTTGCCGAGCCGGATCCGTGGGAGAGCCGCGAGCAGGTAGCAGAGGTGAGTCAGCTGCCGAGCCGGATCAGTGGCAGAACCATGAGCCGGAAAGCCGCGAGTGGATAGCAGCGGCATGTCAGTTGCCGAGCCAGATCAGAGGAAGAGCCACGAGCGCGTAGCAGCGGCGGTTCAGTTGCCCAGCCGAATCGGTGGGAGAGCCGCGAGCGAGAAGCGGCGGTGAGTGAGTTGCCGAGCCAGATTAGAGGGAGAGCCTCGACCGGGTAGCAGCGGCGATTCAGTTGCCGAGCTGGATTGCTGGGAGAGCTGCAGGCGAGTAGCGGCGGGGGGGTCAGTTGTTAAAGAGGATCGGCAGGAGAGCCGCGAGCCGGAGAGCCACGAGCGGATAGCGGCGGCAGGTCATTTGACGAGCCAGATCAGAGAGAGAGCCGCGAGAGGGTTACCACGGCGGGTCAGTTGCGGAGCCAGATCAGAGGGAGAGCCGCGAGCGAGTAGCAGCAGCAGGTCAGTTGCCAAGCCTGATCAGAGAGAGAGCCGCGAGCGCGTAGCAGCGGCTGTTCAGTTGCCGAGCTGGATCGGTGGGAGAGTCGCAAGCGAGTAGCGGCGGGTGGTCAGTTGCTAAGCAGAATCGGCGGGAGAGCCGCGAGCCGGAGAGCCACGAGCGGATAGCGGCGGCAGGATATTTGACAAGCCAGATCAAAGGGAGAGCCGCGAGCGCGTAGCAGCAGCGGTTCAGTTGCCCAGCCGGATCGGTGGGAGAGCCGCTAGCAAGTAGCGCCGGTGAGTGAGTTGCCGAGCCAGATTAGAGGGAGAGCCGTTATTGGGTAGCAGCAGCGGGTTAGTTGCCGAGCCAGATAAGAGGGAGAGCCGCGAAAGGGTAGCGGCGGCAGGTCAGTTGTTGAGCCGGATCGGTAGGAGAGCCGCGAGCGGGTAGCGGCAGCGGGTCATATGCTGAGCTGCATCGGCGGGAGAACCGCGAGCCGGAGAACTGCGAGCCGGTAGCGGCGGTGGGTCAGTTACCGAGCCAGATTATAGGGAGAGCCGCGAGGGGGTAGTGGCAGTGGGGCAGTTGCTGAACCGGATCAGCGGGAGAGCCGCGAGCGCGTAGCAGAGGTCAGTAAGCTGCCGAGCCGGATCCGTGGGAGAGGCGTGAGCCGGAAATTCGCGAGCAGGTAGCGGCGGCAGGTCAGTTGCCGAGCCGGATCGGTGGGAGTGTCGTGAGCGGGTAGCAGAGGTGAGTCAGTTGCCGAGCCGGATCGGTGGGAGAGCCGCGAGCAGGTAGCGGCAGCGGGTCAGTTGCCGCGCCAGATCAGAGAGAGACCCGCGAGTCTGCAGTGGCAGCGGGTCAGTTGCCGAGCCGGATCGGTGGGAAAGCCGCGAGCGGGTATCAGAAGTGAGTCAGTTGCCGAGCCGCATTAGTGGCAGAGCCGCGAGCCGGAGAGCCGCGAGTGGGAAGCAGCGGCATGTTAGTTGCCGAGCCGGATCAGTACGGGTAGCGGAGGTGAGTCAGTTGTCGAACCGGATCAGTGGTAGAGCCGGAGAGCCGCGAGCGGGTAGCGGCAGCCGGTCAGTTGCCGAGCCGGATTGGTGGGAGAGCCGCGAGCGCGTATCGGTGGCGGGTCAGTTGCCGAGCCAGATCAGAGGGAGAGCTGCGAGCGCGTAGCGGCGGAGCTTCAGTTTCTGAGCCTGATCGGTGGGTGAGCCGCGAGCGAGTATCGGTGGTGGATCAGTTGCCGAGCCAGATCAGAGGGAGAGCCGCGAGCGGGTAGCGAAGGCGAGTCAGTTGCCGCGCCAGATCAGAGAGAAAGCTGCGAGTCTGTAGTTGCAGCGGGTCAGTTGCCGAGCCGGATCGGTGGGAGAGCCGGAGAGCCGCGAGCGGGTAGCGGCAGCGGGTGAGTTGCCGAGCTGGATCGGCGGGAGAACCGCGAGCCGGAGAGCCGCGAGCTGGTAGCGGCGGCAGGTCGGTTGCGGAGCCAGATCAGAGGGAGAGCCGCGAGCGGGTAACGAAAGCGGGGAAGTTGCCGAGCCGGATCGATGGGAGAGCCGCGAGCGGGTAGCAGAGGTGAGTCAGTTGCCAAGCCGGTTCAGTGGGAGAGCCGCGAGTCAGAGAGCCGTGAGCGGGTAGAGGTGGCAGGTCAGTGTCCGAGCCAGATCGGTGGTAGAGCCGCGAGCGGGTAGCAGAGGTGTCAGTTGCCGAGCCGGATCAGTGGGAGAGCCACAAGCGGGTAGCGGAGGTGAGTCAGTTGCCGAGCCGAATCAGTGGGAGAGCCGTGAGCCGGAAAGCTGCGAGCGGGTAGCGGCGGCGGGTCAGTTGCCGAGCCGGATAAGTCGGAGGGCCACGAGTTGGTAGCAGAGGTGAGTCAGTTGCCGAGCCGGATCGGTGGGATAGCCATGAGCCGGAAAGCCACAAGCGGGTAGCGGCGGCAAGTCAGTTGCAGAGCCAGATCAGAAGGACAGCCGCGAGCATGTAGCGACGGTGATTCAGTTGCCAAGCCGGATCGGTGGGTGAGCCGCGAGCGGGTAGCGGTGGCAGGTCAGTTGCCGAGCCAGATCAGAGGTAGAGCAGCGAGCGGGTAGTGGAGGTGAATCAGTGTCCAAGCCGAATCCGTGGGAGAGCCACGAGCGGGTAGCGGAGGTGGTCAGTTGCCGAGCCAGATCAGTGGGAGAGCCAGAGAGCCGCGAGCGGGTAGCGGCAGCGGGTCAGTTGCCGAGCCGGATCGGTGGTAGAGCCGCAAGCAGGCAAGTTGCTGCAGGCGTGGTAGATTTGCGAGTCTCGGAACTTGTCAGGTATGGGTAGCTGAGAAGGCACTATTTCTTGTACTTTGTCGGCAAGGGCAGCCAGAGAGACTAGAATCATTTTCGATGATGTTGTCCAAACCATCTGAAGTATGCGAGGCAAACGCTCGCTCAATGAACACTTCATGTAGAAGCACGTCGACAAAAGTTTAGGCTCGAACACCGAGAAGGGCTTCCATGTATTTGAGAACCTTAGATGAACGGTGATATGTGAGCTCCGTAGATGACAGCAACATTTGCAACCACCTTCGTTATGAGATATTTGTGCGTTCAAGGACTGACTTCTTCAATGTATGAGATAGGATGTTTAAAGGTGCCGATGGTGTGGCGCACAATCCGTGCTCAAGATCGTGGGGCAAAGCACCAAGTACATAGCCAAATTTGGCTTACCGCAATAAATACCTGAAAATGGGCTTCTACTTGCATAAACAAAATGTCTGGATGCTCAGGGCTGAACTGAGGCTGTCGAACAGCGTAGTGGCCCATCGATATCGTGGGCTTCGTTGAGTTATTTTGGTAGCAATCAGGTGTAAACTTCTGGAATGTTGCGTTCCATTGTTCGTAGTACCTAGTGTAGCGGAAGGCGGAAGAAGAATGATACTACATTGACGCCTGAAAACTAACTGCTCTATTTCTATGTTCTTGTTCTCGCCCACCTTCTCTTGTGGCTCATACCTACTGTCGGGGATTGGCCAAGAATAGATTGTTCTTATGAAATCCTATGGAATTTTAGAGGAACGGAGGATATGAAATAGGAACATTACGAATGTTGGAAGGAAATTTTGATGTTCACTCAAATGTACAAAGTATATTTTAGCAATAAATAAAAATATACATCAACACCATACTAAAACAAATGATTGAAATAAATTTTATGCATTTGTTGGCACTGAAGGATAATATTATTGATATGTTTGTAAGTCGTTTTGCTTCATTTAAACATTTCCGCACAACCACGCAAACTTTCGCACTGGCAAACTGCAGAAATACAGGCTCCAAAAAATAGAATCGTGGTCATGAAAAAATTCGTTCCAATCGCGTCTAAAAGACTTTTGCAGTAGCGTCTAAAGGTATCCTTCTTGATGCACAGTAGCATTATTTGATAAGTCGGCTTGAAATATGTACCCGTCTTTCCGCACTAAAAAACTGAGGACCGATTATGTGAATAATGCAATACTGACCTGACCAGCGGATCAATATTGACCTCTTCCCTAAGGCCGAGATTGATTGCACCCATTGTGTTCGTGTTTGGCATTCGCTTGTATGTGCGAAACGATGAAGACGAATAATAACATGCCATACTAACTGATACTTAAACACAATGAACAAGAAACACCAAAAAGTTGACAAGGTTAAAGAAAAAAAAGAGGAGCGGGGAAGAGGGGGCGGGGACAACGACTAAAGAATTGCTTTATGACGGTTGAAATCACAAAAGCGACGGAAGGGACCACATCGAATGCAAAACAACACATTGACCTCAAATGTATAGGTATGCGCGAAAAATACTCTGCCAACAAAACGTACACAACACAGCTGCAACAGTTGGAGATAGAAGAAAGCTAACGGAACACAATGCTACGCATATCAAGGATAATTCTCGTTTGGTCGGTGCCTCCATTATTGTTTCCTCCATGTTTGATCCATTTTGAGCACCAAGCTTGCACTGAGCATTCACAGCAATACCGTTACCAGAAGCATTCGTATTCAATGACGGGATGAGCACGTCCATCCGGCGATCGAGGTGCAAAGGACAATGAAACTCGAGCAAATGCAACGGCGGAAGCGAAACGCCAGTGGCTAATAAAACTGAGGCCCCCTTTAAGCTTCTGAAAGCAAGATGCTTTGCCACCCCGTGCACGCTCATGCTCTATGAATGCAGATTTGAGATAGATAGATAGATAGATTACAAATCGAGGTGAGCGTGTCCTTGGCATCTGGCTGAATCCCACTGGCTTCTGTCGATACGAGTGTAGTCATAGTATCACGTACAGCGTATACAAAAGAGACGAAGACGTCAAACGACATAGACACGTGGCGGCCAGCGAATTGTATTCCAAGAGCAGGAACTTTTCACGCATAGATGACTGCACCGCACGCTGCCTTTCCCCACTCTTTTTGCTATACTGGGCTGTTCCGTCACTTTATTGTTTTTGTTCCTTCGTCGCACAGATAGATAAGGTGGCTAGCTCTGTGGTTAGCTCTGTGAAATCCTATCTGACTTGCATACTGTCACCTAAAATTAGCTCAGTCCCAGTGAACTCAATGAAAGATCCGATCGTTTTATTTTGACATTAATCATAAGAGCTCGAAAACAGTTTCGGGAAATCAAAAGTTTATTTCATTTAGTATTATTATTTTTTGAAAACACAAGTATTTCCAGATAGCGACACCATTATTTTTATGCGTGTTGAGATTGCTTGACAACAACACCCAGGTGAATGCCCTAAATAAAATAAATATAAGAAAGATAATGCGCTTGCCAAAGAACGTGCTTCGAAGAGTTTTTCGTAGTAGAGAAGCACAACTTTTTTGTATTTATTAAATGTCAATATTTCTTCACTGTGCTCCTGTGTTTATTTTTAAGTGTGTTTTTACAAACATAAAGCTAATCTGACAATTACTAGGATTATGCGTCCCAAGATAACCAGATGATCATAAGAGATGCTGTAGGGATGCTCCAGAAATTTTTACCGTCTTTACGTGAACCTTAATCGTCCACCTTTAACGTGCACCTTAACGCGCAGGTTCGACGTACACAGGTCTTTAACTCATCGCCTTCCTCGAAATACGACAATCCATTTCTGATGGAGGCGGAAATGTTGTAGGCCCATGTGCTCAGATATGGGTGCACGTTAGAGAACCCCAGGTGGTCGAAATTTCCGGAGCCCTCCACTACGGCATCTCTCATAAACATATGGCGTTTTGGGACGTTAAACCCCACAAATAAATCAATCAATCGAAATACAAAAACCGTCGATTGAATTCGATTCTGCGACCTTTGATTCAGCAGGAGTGCACAATAACAATCAGGCCACCACGGTGCGTAGAACGAAAACAGTGCCACAAGAAGACTTCATAGCCTCCCTTCCTCCATTTCTTTCAACCCTCTATTAGATATATTGCCACGCGAACTTCTTTTTCTATTTGAACGGAACGGGCCCGCTACAGGTGTAACCACAACCTTGCGCGAACCCCACCCGATTGTTTGGGAATAATACAGAATATATATTAAAGACAATAGTCTTCCTTGGAGTCTTCGATGGAAAAATATTGGTCTGTCTGTCTGTCTGTTTGTCTGTCTGTCTGTCTGTCTGTACATTTGTCTGTTTTTCCGCTCTTAACGATACCTCAAACGGCACCAAACGGCCAACCCCATCGGCAGCGCCCACGAATATTGCTCTAGCTACAGCGTTAATACTTGTGCGATTGTCAAATAAAAAGCAATTATTGTGCAAATTTGAGGCACCATCACAACACGTAGATGTTTTGTATGAGTGTATTTATATACAGAAGGCACACACAAGTGATTCATAGGACCATAGCGTTTATCACGCTGCGCTGACAGTGCAACGCGATGCTCAAGAAGGTAAGTGTTTTCAACGCTTTGCTAAGACGACACTGTGGTGGCACCTGCCAGTCGCTTTGCGTTCTACACCTTATCACCTCCGAGACAGTCGCTATCTTTTTCCGTGGGCTGCACGCCTTCCTTCGTTTTTGAAGATAACTGCCAGATAGCGCTCGTGTCTAACGTGCCTAGATGTGCTCGTTCGCCTCCGTTACACGCTCGAGGCACTCTAACGCAGCGCCTTCAGAATAGCATTCACTGATTTTCTTGCGCAGAACATCAAATATAGGTTTTGTTAACTCTCTACAGGCGCAAGACCATCGTGTTTCGACGACATTTGCAATGTAACATGCAAATTCGGGGCCAATATAAGCTTGAGTGTACAACGCGAACACCAATGCTCATTCTGGAACAAACGTGTCCCCCAACAGTACGACAGCAACTTTCTAAGTGACATATGTAAATTCCGACGCACCTCAGCGCAGATCCGATTACAGACGGCCGACTCTCTATTTGCCGCTATCAGCACACAGCGTGTATTGCTGGTAGTTTGACTTTTTTATCCCTTTGGCCGCTTGGATAATGGGTATTGATACCAAAATCGGTATGGCATAACATGACTCTATGACGACCATAAGTGACTAGTGAAAACATGAAAGTCATCACATATATATATAATGAATGTCATGATTTACATTTCATGATCTTGCTACTCTTGTGGTGGTTTCGTTGACATGAAACTGATATTTCATGACATGACTGCATGGCAAACATAAATGATAGACCCTAACATCATGACATGCATGTCATGTGTGTCGTGGCTACCAGCCACGCTCATAGCGTGCTCACGGCCGTTTCGCTAGCTCCACATATACCAAATTCGGTATCCCGTGAGGTGAATAGACGACGAAGGTAAATGAGACATCCGAAAACGAAAATCATAACATGAAAATTATGTATGGCATAGTTTACGTCTACCATGTAACTTTGTGCTGATTTAAGGTAACATACCAACCTTCCTCATTCGTGCTTCGCATATCATCGATTCCCACCGTATGTGGTATATGGAAACTTTTTTTGCATCTTGGGCAGAAAATTCCCAAACAAAGAGTTTCATTTTTGATAGCACGAGCACTGCCTCATTCATCGTCACAACCACACGATGATATAAACATTGTCGTGCACATGGTTCCTCTTCTTGAAGGTTTGCTGTAGCGCTGCCCTCCCTATTAAGCCACACGATTGGACAGACATTGCGACACCCCTCCCTCTCTTTGATAACTATGTGGGTTGAAGCAGCCGCCCCTCTCACCCCGCTTTGCGCACATCTATGAATATAAATATATGGGTCAAGAAATCGCGTAACGGCACGTCATAACAATCACTGATGACGACCATACAAGATAAGTGTGCCCTGTTTGACTGAAATTCGCCCTTATCTACCAGTTCAAGTTGAGTCACGTTTACTTTCTCATGTAAACGAATTTCTCGATCATGCGAGATCGCCTAAAACATAGCGTTTTATATACAACAATATCAATAACGCCCCGCCATAGTAATTCTCATTTAATTAGTTATTTGGTTGGATAATTAGTTCATTAGTTAGTTAGTTGATTATTAGTTAGTTAGTATTGGGTTAGTCCGATTCATTCTATAACAGTTCCAATTGAGAGATAAAGTTGTAAATATTCAAAGTGTATAAAGTATCAAAAATATGATATCATTTCACGGATCAATAAAAAAACAACATTCTTTCGAGAACGGAAGAAAATAAACAGTGAAAATATTCTCAGAGTACATGAGTGCGTCTTCAGAGATCAAGCAGGAATAGATAGGCATTAGGTTATTGCAAAGTAATATAAACACAGCTTTCTTTCTTCTGCAACACTGACCGCATTACTAAAACCGCCAACTGAATTCTACGTCTTCTCTGCAGCATAACTCACAATGCAGTGAAAAGACATTTACAGTATTAGAAGCAACAATGAAAGCTTGTAGACGTAAAAGGTATCTTTTTTCCACCTCTTCTTCTTTCTTCAATACTTCACCACACTTTTGACTAGTTACTTTTACAAAAAAACATTGTATCTTCTTATTACACGTTAAAATGACGTATTGTTCGTGCCTCATGGGACTGAACAATATTTCGCATTTTCACACGAAACCATTTACTATTCATTACGCAGCTCTTGGTGACAGCGGCAATCATTATCTTCTAAATTTGACACCTCTTTTTAACAAGTATGCTTAGTTGAAAGGTCTAATTGACCAAAAATTCTATTTTATACCCAAGCAGCGGAATTGTAGCCAGGTAATAAAAAGAACGTCGTGGTACCTAATAAATGAACGGACACACTGCTGTATGTCCCCTTATCCGAGCAAAAAAAATGTTCAGAACAAAAGGGAACTCACTCTGTGAAGCCGGAATGCTCAGTCCGTACAATTTCACCAGCGAGATTTCGGTAGTAACAGAATAAGTTTGCTATTGCATACGAGTCATCTTTCGCAAACGCATGAGCGATCGTTTGAGTTTTTATTTATTTGCTTATTTATTTATTTATAAGATTGCGCACATGACAATAAGGGAAACGGCTGTGCCTGCCGAAATACTACAGGGCTTTTCCGACAGTGTCCGGCTTTCATTGGGAAACACCATTGGGCTACATAATAATAAAAAACACGCTAACAGTGCTCGAGAGAGTCGCAATCCAGTTTTAAAATGCGTTGGTGTGGCGAAAACTTTGATGATGTTTAATGAATGAAGGCAAGTGCATGCCTACAGGGAAATCGAGTGAACTGCTAAGTCGGTGTCGTGAACAAGAGAAGCACATCAATACGAAAGCCCCGTGTGTCTCCCGAAATGCACGATCCACATGAATCCGGGCGCGGGATTGCGGACACACAACTGTAGTTTAAAAGCTCGAATGCGCCTTTGCTGGCACGGGGAAACGCTCGTCCAGCAAACAGAAGCAAGTAGGACTCAAGTACCACAAGTTTGAGCAGCGACGCAGTAGTATGTTTACGCTATTAGGAAGGATTATCGTTTCCGTGTCTCAACTTTTCTCGTTTTTGCCGCGAGGGGACTATGTGCCTAAAGACTTGTATCGAGCGAGACCTACATACTCAAAGTTGAAAGGCCCGGCGAATACCTTTCCACGACAGGTAAATAATTGCGAATCGCCGACTACTCTCAGTGGCGCATGCCAGCGCAACTCGGTTCTCGGCGACATTTGTTGGCTCGTCACGGAACTGTAAAGTGCAGGTCGCAGTGCTCACCGTAGACGGCTGAATGAACGTCTTGGCGGACAGCGGCCCCTTTCAGATATCATTCGATTTTCATATAACCACCATGAGAAACAGCTTGGCGAATACACTAATAGAGGCCTAACATTCAGGCTACTTTGCTCTCCAAACAAGATCGTGGACGGGGACAAAGCAAGAAACTTTCGAATTTGGTTTCCGACTCAAACAAAAATATGGCCAGGGTTTGTTAGATGCTTAAACTGACTTGCGTCGCAGTACGAACGCTAACTATACCTAGCATTGAATGGAGCATTGAACGCGAAATAATACCTAGGCGCTACAATTTCATTAGATATTCTTATAGCTTCTTTCTGCTGACGCGAGTCAGGGTGACCCGACGGAGACGTCTTGCAGATGCGTTGCCTTCCTCGCGCAACTCAGGTTCTATGCTGTCTTCTAATTTAGACTGTCTACGATGTTGTACAGAATTGAAACGCCGCCAAAGAAATAGCAAGGAGAACTGGGTGGTGGGACTTCTTTTATAGTGCGACCTTCAAAAGCAAACGTAACACAAGTGGCCCGCACAGCTTCACTAACAGCTTCTCTTCCCCGCAGCTCGTTCGTACTTGCGCAAGCGCGTTATCACCAGCATTATGTGCAGCAAACATGTCACACCACCACGGCCGAGCCGTGACAGGAGGATCGTGGGTACAAAAGGAGCGCGCCTGTCGCTAATGCGAAGGGCGGATCAATTAAAGACCACCGCCAGCTTTGCGTGCCGCAATAACGCGCGTTTAGGCACGTTGGCACGTTGTGACACTCGGCAGGGCTGCGGATCCAACCATTCGCGGGCGGAAAGGCATTTTTCAGCATTAAACGGAACCGCGTTCAGTATAAGCCAGTGCGTCGTCAGCAGAAAAAGCCACCCCGACAAACGGCGTAATACATTCTCATTGGTCGTTTCACCAATTGTCGCCTGTCAGGACGCCTGCAGCTGCCGCGCTGGTGTGCGCGCGAAGAAGCACCGCATATACGGCGACATCACAGGCGTCGCGTTACTAACGGTGGTTGGTGAATAAGACTTACAATGGCTTGCGTAAGGATTTGTTGGACTATTGTGTCCCGCGTACCAACCAGTATTGTAACACAACTTAGTCTAATCTCGCAATGATGGTTGCGGAAGGATTAGAAAAAGAAAAGTGACGTCCACTCGTTTGTGGCACTAAGCTACGAAACGATTCATGTAGATTTCTCTAAAAGGAAGCTTTTAGGTTGAAGAAACGTTCGTCCTGGTTGGCGGAACTGATCCCGGAAGGATGCGATGTCATCACTTGTCCCAGGCAACGGCGCAATGCTCAGAAACATCATGATTATTCGAGGCTGTTCGGTGAAGACTACGCACAGGCCTGCAAGAGTAACATAGTTCACATTTAGATCCTACGCGAACACGAGTGATAACGCTGGAAAGTTGGATAGGACATGCATAAAGGCTGACGTGTTTGACAGAAGAGCAGATGAGGCGTACTTGCCGTTATTTTTGTACAGCCAGTGTCACTTTTTCTTCCCTTTACCTAGTGACAGTTCGCTTCATTAAAGTATTTCAGCTTTGCCCATTGCATCCTGATTTTCACCTGGTGAAGGTGCGACCACGCAACCATTGCTCAATCACGCGAACTCAGTGACACAGTTCTGAAGTTATATCTTGTGAGCAAAACAGAGGCCAATTCCCTGTAGCATACACCTCAGGTGCTGTTCCACAAGCTTGTTTGGTTGGTTGAAGGTGTTTAAGGTCCCGAAAACACTCAGGCAGTGAGAGACGTCTTATTAGGGGAAGAAGGGGAAAGAAGAGAGGGGATCTGAGTTATTTTCACTATACCTGAGGTGCTTTACTGTGCACTTGCGTAGCACAGGTTCCACAAGGTGCAGCATGCAATGGGGTGTTCGTGGATCACCACTTTGTTGCTGCAAACCCACATACAGCTTGTTTCTTTCTTTTTATCTATTCTTGTGCTCCATTTTTTCTGTACATGGGGGCCAATCAGTACTGCGCCATAATTTGGAGGTAGCATGGAAGTTTGTGGACATTCCATTTTCAAGGAAGTGCGACTCTGTGCAGTCTTCCTTCTTTCTCTCCGGCTTTCTTTTTCTTACATCTTCTCTTTCTTTCTTTTGCTTTTTTGTTTTTCCTGCCTTTTTTCTATCTTGATTTCTATTATTTTCTCACTCTTTTTACTTTATTTGTTTCTTTCTCTAGATTTTTGCATTTTTCCTAAACTCTTTTTTTCTTTCTTTCTCTTTTTATTTCGCACTTTTTCCTCTTTTTTTTACTCCAATACGTCGTTTCATCTACGTTAGCCCAAGCGTATTAGTTTGTTTTCCGGATGATGATAAACGATGTGAGTATCATCAAGACGTTTGAATAACATGAGGAAAAAGGCTTTTTGGCGCGAGCGAGCGCCTAATACAGAGCGCTACGGCAAGCGAAATTAACAGTATACGACTTCTTACGACAGATCAGCACCCCTAATCTGCTCCGCACTAAATTATTACGACTGGGTTTCGCACGTGACTGCCTTTGAGTGTACTGTCATCCCTGTCGTAAGTCTGCGAGCATCACTTTCAGGTCGGTGCTTCCAGCCTTCCCTTGCGTAGGAAGTTGAGGGAAGGGTACTTTCTGCGTTTCTTATTCTCTATCATTAGAAAAAACACAGTTTGTCACTTCTGCTATATCTATACAACATAGGTGTCACAAAACAATCAAGAATAACGACATAGTATGATCCCAAACATTACTTCATTTTCCAGCTGTTGACAGAGCGGGTTCCTACTTGTCACACCTGTCCCGTTTATTAGGGAGGCAATCGCCGGGCTAATTCCAAGAGCCGAAGTATCGGCCCTCCGAACCGCACCACGAAAGCGTGGACAATTTTGAAGTGGTCCTTTTTGGCGCGCCAGCGGACGCCGGCTGTGGCCCAAAGAACAAGTCAGAGCCGAGAGTTGATAAACAAACAAAAATTATATTCTCAATAATGGCAGATCGAAAACAATACACAAAAATGCACACTCCACACTAGTTACATACAATATGTCACCAATCAAACCAATCAATCAACGTACTACACAATACAATCAGCCACACTTGAAACAACGGACACGGACAACAATACGCACTACAATGCAGTCGCATGCATTGAACAACCAAGACACTTAAGGACTAAAGCGATAGAAAATCTATTCAGTCCAAAGTCCTTGGAACAAAAGTCTGAATGATACTCTTCCGAGAATCACTCACTCAAAGTCCAGCGTTGTTGTCGTTCCATAGCTCTCGAAGTTTCTCTTCCAGGAAACCTCGCGTCCTCAAATGGCCACTCTCCAAGCTTCAAGCTTCTTCGCCGGAAATCCGTCGGCTTCCCACACGCAGCTGTTGCCCGCGTCTTCGCTCGATAGCGGTAAACCCACGCTCTTGCCTGTAGTTCGAGCCGTCCCTACGGACCAAAAACTTCGCCGACTACACGGCGGAATCTCTACGCACTCTGGCGCTCACTTCCGTCTCCTCCTGTTCTGTCACTACGGGCAGAACCTTCGCCGACTACACGGCGGAATTCCTACGCGCTCTGGCGTTAGCTTCCGTCACCTCCTGCTTTCTCGTCTCGGCTGCTCGATTAAATACGTTCCGCGCCACCTTCCAGAACGTTCTCCTCATTTCGTCGGCGCGATGCGCAGCGAAGACTGGGGAGAGGCACAAGACGGTTCGACTGCCCTCTCCGTAAGATGATTCACTCGGTCTGACCCTGCCCCGTTCGTTCTGGAAATTTCTAGCGCTTGCCCGGCCGCCGCTGTGGGGTGAGGAGGTTCGTCTGCGAAGCCGTGCTTCTGCGGGGAGAGCGCGCGCCCGGGAGCCTTGGATGTTTGCTATCTCTTTTTTTTTTCTTTTTACCTCGCGGCGTTTCTACCGCCCGTTGTCGCAAGGATTTGGCGGCGCGCTCTTTTTTAAAGCTCGTTCTGTGACACTGCCCCCCACTTTTAGAATATTATCACATAATATTCAAAACCACACAAACGAGCGCAAAAAGTCACCACACACTCTCACAGACTGTAACACAATCCGTCGCTCGTGACACGTCAAATTCACAATACATCACTCAATACAATCTTACATTGTAGTTCAATTCCACAACACATGAAATATAACCACAGGCAAATGAGTACAACACTCCACCACACATTCCCAATAATACAAATGTACAAAGTTCTGTCTATACAACAATTGTACAACACTATACATCACACCATCGCACAGAACACTGACTCGCTCGACATACACTTGAGACACAGGATAACAAGAACATTAACACAACATATGTCACTCAGCCCTGCCAAACACAATCTGATTCCACCTCAGCACCTATCTTGAGTACTTCGAACAGCGCTTGCGCCCCTTTTTGCGGTGCTCGCTCGATCTCTTCTTGTGCTTCCACGTTCTTTTTCGGCGAGCCCTTTCCAACGACGATATCTGAGGCGCCGTCTCAGCCATCGTTGTCTCTTCCGACACTGTTAACGCGTCATTACATTCGACGGGTCCTGTCTGTTTATTTACCCGCTTGATAATGCCTCTACATTTTGCCCGGCTGGCCAACTCCGTCTCCTTTACACTGTCGCTCGGTTGAGGTCGTGCCGACGTAAGTCCGGTTGCTCGGCCCGTGAACTTATTCGACCCGATCGTCTTCTCCTTCGCTGTCTCTTGCGCCGCAGCTTCACTTTGGGCTCTAGTGAGATCCGTCACGGTATGCTCCTCCACTGTATCTCGCGGCCGCTGTGTTGGCGAGGGCTCTATCTTCGGGTCTTCTCCCAAACATTCTGGATCACTTGGCCCTCGCGCCCCGTCGATGTTTCCGATGACAAGGTCATACAGGGGGGTCGTCATGCATAAAGCAGTAACCTTCCCGCTGAAGTACGGGGTTTCAACCTCAATTTCTGCTTCGGGAAGCATCCGAACCGTACGGTCAATTAGGCAAACCGGTTTCGTTCTGCCTGTCAACTCACTTTCCCGTACCAAATTTCTCCGCACGATAACAGTGGAACTGCCGGTATCTCTTAACACCGTAATCTTTTTGTCCGCAACTTTTCCAGGCAGCGCTGGCATTCCCTTCGTAACACCAGTTGGCTGTTTTGACATTACAGCACCCACAATAGGAATTTTCTCCCCGTTTTTCAACTCTACGAATCCATCAGTGACGGCATTATTATCAGATTTCGGTGCCGCTTGAACAAAGGATACCTGGTGAGTTTGACCCACTCCGTTCCGACATGCATCCGCTTTGTGCCCAGTCTGACCACACTTAAAACATTTTACTGTCGTAGGGCTCGTAAAGATTGTTCGACAGTTTTTCGCACGATGACCCACTCGGTTGCACAGAAAACATCGCGGAATGCTCTCTGGTGCACGCTTCTTTTCTTCGGGAGCCAATTTCTTCGAATCATCGGGACACTCCTTCTTTACCTTGGCCAAATTAGTGCCACCTTGCGCTTCCAAGAATTGATCAGCCAATTCAAGCATTCCTTCAAATGACTCAGCTTTCCTCTCTTTCAAATACAGCGACAGGCTTGGGTGGCAACTAGTAAGAAATTGTTCTCTAATTAGGAGCTCTCTAAGCTCATCGTACTCCTGTGCTGTCCCTGAAGGTTCAATCCATCTGTCGAAATAATGGCAAAGTCGGGCGGCATACTGCGTAGCCGTCTCACCATCAGCTGGCTTTCCTGTCCGAAATCTGTCCCGGAATCCTTCCACAGTGAATCTAAATCGCTTCAACAAAGCAGCTTTCACCTTTGCATAGTTGGCTGCATCGGTCGGCGTCAGCCTACCGTACACACTGAGCGCTTCACCACTCAAGCAAGTACTCAAAGCAGTTGCCTATTGATGTTCCGGCCAATTCTGGCTCTTCGCAATCGTCTCAAATTGGTGGAGGTACGCGTCTAGGTCGTCCTTCCTTTCATCAAACGCTACGAGGAGCTTGCTTGGGTTCAAGCGGAAGCCGTGATCCTCTCGTTTGCTGCTTTCAACTCTAGCTTGGACCGGAGTTTCACTTCGCTGTTGCAAACAGAGCCGCTCGAGTTCTATCTCGTGCTGTCGCTGCCGTTCCCTTTCAGCCATCTCCGCTTCTCTTTCTTCTCTCGCCCTTTCGGCTGCCAACTTTTCTCTCTCCAACTCAGCTTCTTTTTCCGCTTTGGCTCTTTCGACCGCCAACCTCTCTTTTTCCAGCTCGGCTGCTTTTTCTTCTTTTTCCCTCTGGGTGACCCACTTCCGTAGTTCGGCGCCAGAAAGACCCATCTTCTCACCCAGAGCAACTAACTTTTCGAGATCCATGGTGTCTCGCAACTCTCAAATAAAACCTTGCCGCGTGCAAAAAGTATCTGCCTAAATCAGTCTATCGGAACACTCCCCTGCACTCGTTAACGAGAACACTGAACAACACACAAAATCGTTCCGATAGCACTATCAACAACTCGAGGCTCTTTCTCACTACTTTGGACACACTGTGCACCAAAAGGTCCTGTCGCGGACGCCAGATTGTCACACCTGTCCCGTTTATTAGGGAGGCAATCGCCGGACTAATTCCAAGAGCCGAAGTATCGGCCCTCCGAACCGCACCACGAAAGCGTGGACAATTTTGAAGTGGTCCTTTTTGGCGCGCCAGCGGACGCCGGCTGTGGCCCAAAGAACAAGTCAGAGCCGAGAGTTGATAAACAAACAAAAATTATATTCTCAATAATGGCAGATCGAAAACAATACACAAAAATGCACACTCCACACTAGTTACATACAATATGTCACCAATCAAACCAATCAATCAACGTACTACACAATACAATCAGCCACACTTGAAACAACGGACACGGACAACAATACGCACTACAATGCAGTCGCATGCATTGAACAACCAAGACACTTAAGGACTAAAGCGATAGAAAACCTATTCAGTCCAAAGTCCTTGGAACAAAAGTCTGAATGATACTCTTCCGAGAATCACTCACTCAAAGTTCAGCGTTGTTGTCGTTCCGTAGCTCTCGAAGTTTCTCTTCCAGGAAACCTCGCGTCCTCAAATGGCCACTCTCCAAGCTTCAAGCTTCTTCGCCGGAAATCCGTCGGCTTCCCACACGCAGCTGTTGCCCGCGTCTTCGCTCGATAGCGGTAAACCCACGCTCTTGCCTGTAGCTCGAGCCGTCCCTACGGACCAAAAACTTCGCCGACTACACGGCGGAATCTCTACGCACTCTGGCGCTCACTTCCGTCTCCTCCTGTTCTGTCACTACGGGCAGAACCTTCGCCGACTACACGGCGGAATTCCTACGCGCTCTGGCGTTAACTTCCGTCACCTCCTGCTTTCTCGTCTCGGCTGCTCGATTAAATACGTTCCGCGCCACCTTCCAGAACGTTCTCCTCATTTCGTCGGCGCGATGCGCAGCGAAGGCTGGGGAGAGGCACGAGACGGTTCGACTGCCCTCTCCGTAAGATGATTCACTCGGTCTGACCCCGCCCCGTTCGTTCTGGAAATTTCTAGCGCTTGCCCGGCCGCCGCTGTGGGGTGAGGAGGTTCGTCTGCGAAGCCGTGCTTCTGCGGGGAGAGCGCGCGCCCGGGAGCCTTGGATGTTTGCTTTCTCATATTTTTTTCTTTTTACCTCGCGGCGTTTCTACCGCCCGTTGTCGCAAGGATTTGGCGGCGCGCTCTTTTTTAGCGCTCGTTCTGTGACACTACTGCAATGCAGAATTTTTACAAGAAGGAACTTACAAAATCTGGCTATAACATTGACGCTACAAAGCGCGTAAAACTACGCAACGTATTCGCAGCTAGAAACGAGTAATGAACGCCTACTTGTTATTATTTTCTCTTCAGAACAGATACTAGGCTCTTATCGACGAAACAGGACTATAGCGTTGACGCAGTGTACGATAATCTTACGAGTATCGATACGAAGTGTGCAGTAAAAGTTGGAGGTATAGTAATTAGACAGGACACTAGCAAGCTGTCCCAGTAGACAAAAAGCCTCATTAAGAAACATCAAAGCATAAAAGCCTAAAACACAACAGACAAAATAAAACTGGCAGAGCTTTCAAAATAGATTATTAAGCGATATGTATCCGATGTCAGAAGGTATAACGTAAAGAGATTTGAATATGCTCAAAATCAAGAAAGAAGCATGAAAGTGGGGAAGAGGAACCTTCGGAAGGCGAAATCGGATGTATGAGCTAAGACACAAGGAAGGCTAAGTAATTACCAATATGGATTGAATAGTAAAGTAGCCGGGACAACCACGGCCATAAAGTAATGATTAGCAGTAACCTAGATGACATCCCACCAGTAATAACCGAAGAAGTTAGGAAAGGCTTGGAGAGAATGCAAGGAGGAAGAGCTGCTGGTGAGAATCAGGTAACATCAGATCTGCTGAAAGTCGGAATACCGATTGTGTTAGAAAAACTGGCCACTCTGTTTACAAAGCGTCTCCTGACAGGAAGGGTACGAGAATTTTCGAAGAATGCTAGCATCATTTTATTTACAAGAAAGGCGCGACAAAGACTTGACAAATTACAGGTCGATAAGCTTACTATCCGACTTATACAAGCCAGCTGAAAAGGTAAACGTTAAAACATATAAGACCACATTAGAATTCTATCAACCAGAGGATCAAGCCGGAGTTCGTTCGGGCTACTCAACAATCGACCACATTCATACTATCTGTCAGGTGATTGAGAAATGCTCAGAATACACCCAACCACTATACATAAAATTCATAAATTACGAGAAAGCATTTGATTCCCTAGAGATATTAGCAGTCATGCAGACACTAAAATCAGGGTGTCGACGAAGTATATATATAAACATCCTGGAAAAATTATACAGGGGTTCATTTGCCACCATGGTGCTCTATAAAGAAAGCTACATAATACCAAGAAAGGTGTGAGACAAAGGAATACAATCTCCCTAATGCTACTTACCGCGTGCTTACGGGAGATTTTTAGAGGCCTAGAATGGGGAAAGTTAGGAATACGAGAAACTGGAAGGTACCATAGTAACCTGCACTTCGCCAATGCCATTGCATAGCTGAGAACTCAGGGGGAGAATGGCAATTCATGATTATTGAGTTAGATAAGGAGAGCCGAAAGGTAGGTCCTAAAATTATTTTCCAGCAAACGAAAGTAATGCGCAACAACCTAGGAAGAAAATGGCTATTCGAGATGGGTAGCAGTGCACTTGAAATTGTAAATTAGTGCGTCTACTTATGAGAGGTAGTAACCACGGAGCAGAACGACGAGATGTAAGTAACCATAAGAATAAGAATGGGTTGGAGCACAGTCGGCAACAATTCTCAAATCATGAATGGTAGATTTTCACTATCCCTAAAAAGCAAGGTATATGACAGCTGCATCTCACTGGTACTTACACACGGAGCAGAAACCTGAAGGATTACAAAGGGTTAAACTTAAGTTGAGGACGACGCGGCGAGCAATGGAAATGAAAATGACCGGTGTAATCCTAAGGGAGAAAAAAATACCAGAGTATATAAGGGAAACAACAGAAGTTAAGGACATCAAGGTCAAAATGAAAAAGAAGAAATACTCATGAGCACGGCACGAAGCTCGAAGGCAAGATAACCGCTAGTCATTAAGGAATACAGACTGGATTCCTAGAGAAGGCAAGCGGGTGAACGGTTCACAGAACGTTATGCCGGTGAATAAGATTAGAAAGTTTGTGGGTATAAAGGGCAGCCGAAAGCAGCGGACTGAGTCGACAGGCGGGACATGGGAGAGGCTTTTGGTCGGCAGGGGGCGTAGTCAGGCTGATAATGATGATTTTTATATAGAACAAACACGGAACCCAGAAGTTCATGACTAGGCATTTCTCTCTCTCTCTCTCTCTCTCTCTCTATATATATATATATATATATATATATATATATATATATATGATTCAACAAATAATAATGTCAAGGAATGTATAGGAGAAGTTATGAGACGAATTTTATTGTAAATAAGCAGAAAGAAAAGTGGGTGAAAAGATCGCTTGCCAGACCTTCGAGTAACACTTTTCTGTCTTCAAATTTACAAAACAATTGGTCTAATAGTTTCCCCTATACATTCCATGGCATTATACTGTGCCATATTCTATTATATTGTGTAAAAACACGGAAAAATGAGCCTTTAGGTATACACTTCTGTCCCTTATTCATTAACGAGGGTCTTGTACTGGCAGACTTTGTGCCGTTAGGTTGTAAACAAGGAACTATTGGTCAGCTGCCGGCTCGTAATAAGTACATGTGCTACGTGACGACAAAGAGGCTGAGAAAGAGTCTGCCACACTGGCTTCCATGGCTACAGGTGGCGCTCACTGGCATTCCCACGCGTTTTAAATTCACATATAAACCCAATAAAGTGGCTGGAGAGGTAGCCGCTATGTAGCTCCGTGGTAGAGCATTGAACGTGTTACTCGAAGGTCGCAGGTTCGGTTCGTGCTTACGGCAAGTCATCTTTTCACCCACATTTCTTCACATTTACATTACAATTGGTCTAATAACTTCCCCTATGCATTCTTTGGCGTTAGTGTCTGTTAGATCTTATTATTATTGTGTCAAAACACGGAAAAAGAAAAAATGAGCCTTCCAGTATACACTTCTTTCCCTTGTATATATATATATATATATATATATATATATATATATATATATATATATATATATATATATATATATATATATATATATATATATATATATTCTTATTACAACACTTTCTCGAACATGAGCAGATTACACATTTTCGCACATTGTTTGTGAGCTATCGCACCTTTTTTCTCCCTTTGGAGTTCGACCTTAGGCACGAAGAACAGTAGCGTCGGGTCTCACCCGACGCGTACCCGCTGACGTGGCTTGCCGAGACGTCCGGATTTCGTCAGACCAGGACTCCTGCGGTAGCGTCGGACATTTTTGGGTGGAGGAAACGAACGCTCACAAGTTGGGGATTCGAAAAACAAAGAGGATTACTGCACTACTTACAACTATTTACAACATAGAGGTTAGAAATTGCGCAAACCACGAGCGTGGTGAATGAACCACCACACCATGGTTCAGAGGAACGTGCAGCACTTTCAAGCATCGTTTCAACCCCTGTCGGGCTTCTCCTCCTTGATTGAAGCACCAATCACACACAAGATACCGCCCTCCAGAGCATCAGTCAATAACACACGATCCCCGAATAGGGGTCGCATCTATTGACGCAATGCTCCTACGGGCCGAGTTTCACTGAGGAGAGGGCGAATGGGTTACTTACCGGAACAAGTTGGCGGTTGGGTGGCTGCTGCTGTCTTTTCCTGGAAGGGAAGCCAAGCAGTAGAGACTTTAATTGCTTAGACACGACCTGCGCGGTCGGTCTGCTTCGCCGTCTCGTCAAACAAGCGATCAGGAGGAAACGCCCGTAGGGATATTAGCTAATAAACAGTCGAAGTTTGCCACATTCCAATCACTTTACTGCTTATCGCTGCTGCACTCCCTCCGAGAGGAGAGCACGCGGGCTTCCGGACGTGGCAACGCCGCTCGGCTCTGCTTCTCATGGCGAGCATGGTACCCACGGACGAGGGTCACAACACTTGGTAGACCCGCGGTATAGTCACCACTGCTTCTGGTATACATCTCACGATCGTCCTAGTGTTTGGCAGACGACCGTCAAGATTATCTCGAGGAGGCAACGTCATATGATACTGAGCATACACCGTACGTAAGGCTTCGCTTCCTCACTCATGGCCCTAAAGCAGCGCAAATAATTATGCACGCGGCTCTGGAACATGGCCATCGCTGTGAACGCGTGGAGGCATGTGTTCCCCGTGCAGGCAATGTGGGAGTATTATACACCATTTTACAAAGTGCTCAAGCGCCGCCATCTTGAACTGATAACGTTGCACTTTATTACTCGTATCAAATAAACAAACAGTGCTATGATAAACTACCGCACGAAATGGTTTTGCCGGCACGTTCAACGTTTTATGACCACAATCATTCCATATTGTGACATAGAAAATTTACAAAACAAAGGCTTATCATTCCAAGATGGTGGTGCCCATGAGTCGAAAAGAAAATTGAGCGAGGTAGAACGACCGGAAGGTAGGTCCGAGAACAACTCCTCTAAGGGTGTCAATCAATCGGGCACCCTTTTGTGTCAGCGTTCAGTACAGCGCGTCAGCCATGACCTCGCTCATTAGCGAGGAGATCAGAGCCTAGTCGACGCGAGTTGCGTCACGGACGACCTCCAACCGAAGGACCTCCCGCGTATTATACGGCCGAGCACTGGGGTGTTCACTACCACCGGGCTGCGGCGATTTCTCTGTTTGTCCAACCAGCTACCGATGACGACGAATCCCACACTGACGCCGGGGTGTCCTTGTGACGCGACTCTCGGCGTCCTTGGGCTGGAATGTTCTTGTCGGCGACGGTTACATAATGCCTCCTTCACCTGGCTGCCTGACGTCCGATGACGCGCAGACGACTTCGCCTAGTCAAGCCTCTCATTCGTCTGCCAGCCGGATTTTTATTAGAGGCATTCAATCAAGCCGTCAACATCAAAAGAAAGGGTGAACTAAGCGAAAAAAGAGCCTGACAGGAGAGTTAATAATGGCTGCGTAAGGGCGTCTTTCGGTGACAGCGACTCCGATATGTTGAGATGAAAGAAATGAAAGAACGGAAGTTGTCGTGTAGTAGTGACAAAAACAGCCGAGTAAAATGCGCGCGGCACAGGAAAGGATTTCAATGAGGCAATAAGGAAAAGCCAGGAATGGTGGGGCAGAAGCGGAAAGTAATTTCACCGTACACTGAGATAAACATGTGAACGTACCTTCACCTTGGCAAAGAGAGAGAGAAAGAAATTGAGAAAAGGAAACATTACAGCACTGATGTGGTGTTTTATTCAAGGCCTGCAGATGACAGGGACCCCCACACGAATAAAAGTCATTGCAACTCCCGTGTCAGTACTCTTTGCGTGTGCACTTTCATGTACTTTGGAAGGCTGCCCCGGTAGGGTATCGTTATTGAGTCTGTGTCACATAAACGAGGACGCAGAAAGATCATTTAAAAATACTATTCGTTCGCGTAATGCGCAAGTATGAGCACGAAATGCTTCGAGGTTTGCTTTACCATTGCACACGCCGCATGCATTCAGTTTTGTGCACACTTAGAACTCTATAACAGGTTCTCTGCACTATTTACCGCATGTGTTTGCTTTGCGCACGCCTGGCAACCTTGGGCAGCGCACACTTTAGCAGATGCCGCACGCCAATAGCTATAAAGATCCAACTGAAAATGTCGTTCTGCAACAGCCGGAACCAAACTTCGAAGAATAGGATTAAGAGACGAAGGTTTCTATGTGCACACATTTGAAATATAATATTGGACGTGCAGCTGGTACGTTGGGCAATGATATGCGCGGCACGCATGCATTCGCTGCCGCCCATGACTCGACGAAAATATTAAGGCTCTGGTCCTGCTGCGAAGACTCATAACCACATAACCATAACCAAACGAAGGTTGAATTTCGCCTTCATTTTTTCTCAGGCGTAAGGGAACCTGCGAGTTTGTTACAGCGATTTGATCATGGCAGCACCACCGCATGTTTAACGCGGTAAATACAGCAGCTCCTACCGCACGCAAATGTAAGTCGCCTGTCCACGCAATAGCAAGGCCGACATATTACGTACTTACCGCATGGCTGTTCGGCAGCGCTAAAACTAGGTCAGGGCTACGGTGGCCTGTGTGGGTGGCTGCGGGTTCACTAAAAGAACGCTCGCTCGTATGGCGCAGCATATGGACAAGCACCGACTGTTAACCATGCAAGACGGCCACCGCTATAAAAATACATTGAAAAAAATAGGAAAGCAGTACTAACGGACACGCTGACCAGTTTATGAATGCTGGCGTACCCAAGGCTCAACTCACAAAATCTCACCGATTTTCTTACTAAATCCCCTACACCATGGTTGTTTGCACATATGTGCGTCGTAGAAAAGTAAGAATTAGAAAATGCAAAGTGGTGGCCACAATGCATCAACAGTACAGGTTATTTTTGTTGGCGCTTATTTACTAATAAACACAATGTGCACAAGATGGCCTGCTCTCAGCAAAGGCTGAGCGTAGCGGTCAAGCCGCACTATCACACGCCCGATATCCCTTCGCTCGACCACACTCCTAAAGACTGCGTCCCTGTTGCTAGGCGACAGCCGGATATGCGAAAAAAGTAAACCCATGTGGCACGTACTGCGAGAATTCTTTCCCACATGAATCATTGAAAATTATAGAACAATGGGGTGCCGTAGTTTTGTACCCTCGGGGTCAACCCGTCTGAATGCTAACCACAGAAAATTAATTACTATGACTACTACTACTACTACTACGACTACTGTTAATAATATTTTTATTAATAATAATAATAATATTTCTTAAATGCCTTCGTACGGTAATACTTCACCCTACCAACGCATCGCGCCTTTCGCTTTGCAAACATTCTTATGCTCCTCCAAGACATTTATTTATTCTGGATGAAAACGATGCCGCAGCTAACCAAAGGTGTTCAGCATACATGTAGTCATTACTCGTTATAGTGAAGTCAAAGAAAGGCTTGAAATTAACGGGCCATATTCAAAAGGCAGATGTATGCTACATATGCGGCATACTGTTGGGGCGCCTTCGTATCACGGACACACATGTCCGTGTATCTGACAGGATACTTTGCCTGATTTTCTGACCAACTCTCATAAAGAGTAGTTGGTGAAATCTCTTCAAAAAATAATAAAAAGACTACTGCTGAAGAACTGCTTAATTAATGTCATCGTATACATAACAACCATGACACTCGTAATCAGTTCCGCATTTCGTTGAGAAAGCCCCTCCACGGTGATCTAGTGGCTAAGGTACTCGGCTGCCTACCCGCAGGTCGCGGGATCAAATCCCAGCTGCGGTGGCTGCATTTTCAATGGAGGCAAAACTGCTGTAAGCCCGTTTGCTCAGATTTGGGTGCACCAGAAAGAACCCCAGGTGGTTGAAATTTCCAAAATCCACTATGGCATCTCTCATATTATTATAGTGGTTTTGGGACGTTACACCTCACATGTCAATCATATTATTTCTTTGAGGAAGAAATACACAAGTACCATGGCTCTCAAAGCCAGACGTAGTATCTGGTGAAAAAAACATGTAATCGAGAAACGTGTCAGATGTAAATGACTAGTAATGCAACAGTGTACAGCAAATATCAGCACATTTTTATGAAAAGTTCTTTCTGCTTTTAAAGGAAACACTACAATGATCAACGTTCATATTGGCAGCCCTCTAGAAGCAAGTGGATTAAATAGCAATGTTTATGCACAGCCCTAGAATATGAAAAGGAGCAAGAATTACCAATTACTGGCAATTTCTTGTAAATCGAAGCCGCTATGCCTTTGTAACAGAGTGACATCTAAATAAGCTGCACACGAACGTGTTCCCGATGACAGTGGACCCGACTGTACAACTACATTTGGCCGTGCCTTATGCCTATATTCAGCTAAGACTAGCCGAAGACACGCTTTTTATTTTCAATAAAGCTTTCATTGAAGCCAAATTGCAAATTTTCGGTAAAGCTCTTAAAAGTGAGCAGATTTAAGTTATCAGCCCCTAGAAAAAAATACTTACTGGGAAACTGAAACGCAGATGTCACACTGTGTGCCCGCTTCTGCGACATTTATTGTTATTATTATTATTATTAGTATTATTATTAATATTATTATTATTATTATTATTATGTTGTTGTTGTTGTTGTTGAACGCGACAAATGCGCTGATGGTTCCACACATAAAGGGACCAATGTGTCCAATTAGATTAATGATAATAATACCAAAACAGGGTTGGCATACACGCTTGTCTGCAAATAACCTACCAATTAGTCACAAACGAGCAACGGTCTGTCGAGTACTGCCTGGGAAAGAGGTACTACGCCTTCAACTCCCATAGCGACCGACAGCAGCCCGCCCGAGGTTAGAGGAAGAAAGCACTTACAGATTACGACAGCTCGTCGTTTTGCGTGTTTGTGTGCACCACACACATACGACACACGCGCTCATGGAAGCCGTAGAAATTTATTCCTGTTTTTTTCCTTATGGCAGCCTGCGTGCTGTAATATATACAAAGGAAGTCATCGTGTAGCTACTAATCGCGCAGCGCGAGACTCGAAGGCGGCATCAAACGATATAACAACCGCAGCGAATCGACGTCTGCACGGCCTTCGCCCTGATGTGACTTGGGATGGCGCTCCTGCAATTCTGGATGCAGCAGGTCGCAGCGGCGGCTGCCTTGAAACGACGGCGCGCCGCCTCTCCGTATTTCTGAAAGTGCCCGACTGTCTTGTCGAAAATAAAGCGTGGACCCAGGGTCCGCAGCCGTGTTCGGATCTGCCTGTCGGTGTATCCGCGACGCCCCGGCCTTAGGATGAAATCTCGCGCGTACCGACCAAGTCCTTCGTGCTCGGGGAACAAGTTTTGCGAAATTCATCGATGAAGAAAGAGAGAGAGAAAGAGAATGCCCAAGACTGAGAACACACGCAATGCATGGGCATTGCACTTCAAGCATACACGGCTTCGCAAGCCACAACCAAGAGGCATTAAGAAAAAATATGCCTATAAATACACATATGCCGCAATATTCTAGTTTACCGCTTCTTCTTTCGTCGCTCTATCATTTCTGTGTGCTCTTACGCAACTATGCCACCGCTCCTCTCTTGTTTTCCAAGCTTTGTTCATTCACGGATACAAGCGCCACGTTCTCCACCGCCCATGTTAGCTGAGCTTGCGGCATACCTGAGCGCATACCTGAACACGTAGCAGACAAGTCCTCGAACCCTGCGGTCACGCTTGCCGCTTGCATCTTCAGACATTCTGTGCTCTATCATCCCTTCTTGGTGCTTTTGTTGCAATCTGCACTGTATGGTCTCCCGTCTTCAGAGCTCGCGGCCCCACACCCGAGCGTGTGCGTCTGTGTCGCTTTCTCGGATTTGACGAGTGAAGGGGTGTTTCGTCTTCGAGTACGAACGCCGACACAACGCCTGACAGACGGCGACTGCTCCCGAATGGTAATTTATGATTTTGCGTGAGCGGCCTCTGCAGAGGTGCTACGATGAAAAAGACGGCGGCAGAAGATAGACAGTTTATGCCTTTGCAAAGGCTATTTAGGTATTTGTGGTAACAAGAACGTACATGTTCAAAGCTGCTTGTCTGTATACGTACCGCCCTTGTCCCATTGCTTTCCCTTTTTTACTCTTTCATCGAACAATATGTCCTCAGCACGCACCGCCACTCAAAACAATGCGCTCTAAGTACACTTGTTCAAGTTTTTATGCGTTGTTATAGCCAGATAAATTAAGCAACACGCGCAAAGCGGGTCTGCGGGTGACTGTCCGTATAGGAAGCGCCTCTCTTAACCCCAGGCGACGCACAGCAAGGTAGCGAGGGTATTCATTTTCTTATTAATTTATTATACCTTGTAGTGGGCTTACAATAGTGCTTCAGGAACCTTCCTAGCTGTTTACACATTTCCAACCGCAGTGTTGATGCTCGGTAGAGCAATCTTTTTTCTTGACATGGCGAGAGCTCTTATAAACTCTCGCCACGTCACACACATACGCGCAGATTGTACGACTGCGTGGGCGACGGGCTCATTCTGCCAGAGTAGAGGGAAGTCGCCAAGCTTGTACTGAGTTAATTGCCTATGCTTCGCATAGTGACACTTTATGCGGCCTAGCTATTACTAATAGAGCCCCGCCGCGGTGGTCTAGTGCTTAAGGTACTCGGCTGCTGACCAGCAAGTCACGGGGTCGAATCCCGGTTGCCGCAGGTGCATTTTCGATGGAGGCGGAAATGTTGTAGGCCCGTGTGCTCAGATTTGAGAGCACGTTGAAGAACCACGGGTGGTCGAAATTTCCGGAGCCCTCAACAACGGCGTCTCTCATAATCATATGGAGGTTTTGAGACGTTAAACCCCACATATAAATCAATCAACTATACTTAGAGTGGCTATTGCTGCTTCATCTGCGTGCACGATTGCGCGCACGCAATCATGCACGCACACTCAGTGTGCGCCACAAACCTCTGGCATTCTCGCCCGCGCACACCTTCGTTTTCTGATTGGTAAAAGACTTCCGGCAACTAACTACTTGGCAACGGTGCCGCCGTGTTTTCCCTACACAAGCAGTGGAGGGGCCACAAATAGGTTCGGGAAAAATTGCTTCAAGGGAAGGCGTACGCCCCGAAAGTGTTTGACTGCTTCGGAAGTTGACGTTCAACCAGCGAGAAGAGCGATCATTGGTGTCGCGAGTCTCGTGTAGGCGGTGAGCATGGAGTGCCCCGCGCAACGTATTTAGAAGGCTGCAACGCCGGGCATTCTCGTCGTCTGCCTAAGCTGGTGAGACCATCAGCAGCAACCCTTTAACTCCCTTACCTGAACTACGAGCAGGACTGGTTCATATGCAACCTTTTAGGGCGAATTTTTTTTCAACCGTTATTTCATTGCGATAGCAAATATATGGACACTTTCGGCTGCATTTTGCCGCAGACGTCAGCGTCGCCGTCATTCACCGTATATGTATACGTATCTATATATACAAAAATGCAAGAAAGAAAAGAAAACATGAAAAGCCTCCCACGCGCGGATTCGAAAGTGGGACCTCTGCGTCTTGAAAGCGAGGCGTTATAACCACTAAACCACAGGGGCGTGCGTCTACCACCGTTCAAACTGCAACCTACTGATATTTACCACACCGCGGCTGACGATCATTTGTGGGGGAATGGTGTTTTCAGCATATTCGAAAGATGGCGCAATAAACGCGCGTCGCCTAAAGTCCCTGGATATTCTTGGGAAAGTACCGTTTTCTTTTAACTGGAGCTGCCACGCCGGGCACCCTCCTCTCCCACCTTCCATCTCTCCTCTACATGAGCCGTCGCCTGGGAAATACGCGTGAACCTCTTTCTTTTTTTATGCTTTTTTTCGCCGTACCCGACTCTCGCCACTATCCTATCAAGAATATCATGTCAAACTGATAACGAACCTGCTGTGCGTGCCTTGGAATTATACCGGACGCCCAGCGATAGTGAAAGGAGGGGCATGACGGATAGATTTGTGGCGATGAATAGACGTTGCGCGCATTATCAGCGTGACATGGCATTCTTGATAGGAAAGTGGTTATAGGGTTATAGGGCCGGCGCCCGCACGGTGGCCGTTTGGGAGAGGATACAGATACGGTTTGGACACGTGGGAAAGGAGGGTTGGATACTTTGGAAAAGATATGGAGAAGGGTGTCGCTACTTTCTCTATTAAGGGATTTTAGCGTCACCACATAGCACGTGCTCTAATCCCTCACGCGTACTTTGCAGCGCTTAGAAAATGGGCGCAACGCTCCCTCGCGCGCCCTTCTTATCTCGCGGTGGGGAGGAGGGGAGGATCGTACGTCTTGGCTGGCCTCGGGCTTTACCTAGAACGGTTCTGCTGTAGTTACCAGGCGTACAAAAGGTCACTGCAATCATCCCAGTCTCTATTTGCCAAAAGCAGCAAAGTAACAACTGAGACGCTTATTCTGATAACGTTCAGGATAAGCGTGCATCCGTACCTGTGAGTACGTTTCGTGCGTCATTCATGCGTGAAAAACGCGGGGAACATTTCGATCTGCTTTCCATTCTACGCGCGACCTACCAATTTGTTTCTATCGCGTTCATTGCTTCGCTTTTGTGGCAAAGTTGGGACTTTTTTTATTACAACCATCTTTTAGATAATTTCTTAGTGTGCGCTGCGTCGCTCGGTCAAATTCAGAAGTGCTAGCGCGATTTTTCTTGTAATTATTCTTTGTATTTCTTTTAGTTTCCATAATGCGCATTTATTTATTACGTACCGCTTTGTGTATATTTGTACTTGTAGTGTTATTTTAGAGCATAGTTTGTATAGTAGTAGTTCTTTCCATCGCGCATATTTGTCTTTGTTCTCTTAGTTTTTTTGTTAACTTTTCTGCAAACCTAATAGAATGCTTGTTTGTTTTTAACGAAATGCCCGTGTCAGCTCAATGAGTACGTTAGTCAGACTCAAACACCTCTACTCGTGTAACAACGCATGGGTCGACCAGCCTGCAAATAAACTGATATATACCACTTGGAGGCCGTTCAGGCGTCGCAGGCCGAAGCGTAAAGTGGAAGCCTGCGAGTCTGCCGCCTGCCAGTTAGATCATCGGGGCTTCACCCGAAGTGTGTCACAGTGTTAAATAGACACATTTTACACTCTTAAACGCGTGTGGGTGGAAAGGAGAGAAGTACCGTTATTTGAAATAGTTCACTGGTCTTGATAAGAGCTGTGGTGCACAATAGCAATTGACAATTAAACGCACCGAATTCTCATACATTCAATGAAAACAAATGCAAAATGTATATATGTTAAGATTCCAACAATATAATTAAATAACAAACAATGAACGTACACAGACACAAACATCTGTGGGATCAGGGGCACCGCGTTTACAAAGAATTGTTGCACGAACACTGATGCACAACGAAAAGCTTTTTCAACAATGTAGTTTCAGAAAGTTTTAATCTTTATTTCCAGCTTCTAATGACAGTTTGAGCATTTACGACAGCGTAGAACGCAGTGTTTTGTGTCTTCATCACATCCCCTATCCCAAAAAGTTGAGCTGTTTTCTTTGGGCATCCTGCATCAGAAGCGCATGGCGTCTTGTCACCCAGTGACAGATTACCTCAACGTCTTGCCACAGAATGCAATGGTATAGCACAACGGAGGCTCTCTGTGGGATAGATTTTGCAAAAACTTTGCGAGCCACGCTATTTAATTTTTTTTAATTAAATCAGTATTGCTCCAAGATTACTTCACGCAGAAACTGCGAAAGAATGATGAGAATATTTTACCGGTATACTTGTAGTTCTTCAGCGTGAGATAAAGTTGCAAGCGGTATTTTTCTCCAACTTTGAACACGTTTAAAGTAAGCCCAGACACCATGAAGACTGATGCAGCGCTCTTGAGCAGGAACTACAGCCATGTTTCACAAACAATGCAGCTGCACTTGATGGCACGAGGGTTTTCGGCTCCGCAAACAACTCGCCACAGAGCGACAACGCGCCACCTGTTCTGTGCAATAGAAGATACCTGTCTTTTTCTTTTCTTTTGCAGAATACTACATCGTTCCATTCGGTGGCTCACTCTCAGTGACGCATCCCTGCGTGACTTTCTTCGGTGCCTGCACGCATGTTGTTCACCTTAGTCATTTTCTTTTCGTCATTTTTTTTTCATCCAGCACGCTCAGAAGTTCCTGAAGCGCAATGTTATGCATATGGCATATAGCCTTGGGAGAAACGGAGAAACGAATCTCTTTTCCCCGGAAAACACAGCCAAGCAAAGCAGCGAGCGTACAGTAACAGTAATAATACACAACGAAGTAGAAAAAATAGAAGCGCGCTAATCTCTTACTATTTGCCCGCTAGAGTGGTGGTTGGGGGGATCTTGGGAATATAGTGCGGGCAGCGCCTCCTAATTGCCTCGCACCAAAAAGAACTTTTCAAACGAGCGGGCGGTCCGTGGAAAAAGACAGCGAGACACGGGGACGTTTAATAGGAAGCAAGAGACGCGCCAACACAAGTGCAAGGCTCGCGTTTGATCTTTAATTAGTTTACAACGCACGAAAAAGCAGAGCACGCGGCCGGCAATAGACGCGTTCGAAGCAGCTGGGAGAGCGCGCGAACGGAACACATGAACAAAACGTACGCATGCGTACACAGTGTTGTGCTACGGATGCGCGAGGACGAATAAATGAAGTAAATGAAACAAAAGCGGCAGTCGGTGCCGAGAGGGTTTTTTTTCTGCAGCATGGGGGGAGGATGCTTTTCGTGTCTCACTCTCATCTCGTTTATCATTTTCGCGAGAACGAGAAAGGACATAAACGAATTTTTCCCGACTTAATCTTCTAGACTTTCTTACCTGCTTTCCCTGCGCCTCTTTTCGTTTTTCTCTATCAACTTTTTCTATTTTCTTTATTTTAGAAGGCTTGCTGCTAGGCACTGGGTACTGCTTGCTGTGCGAATTCTTTTTCCACCCTGTTTTCTAACTACCACGTTTGCCTATATATATATATATATATATATATATATAGGAGGCGGAAATGTTGTAGGCCAGTGTGCTCAGATTTGGGTGCATATTAAAGAGCCCCAGGTGGCCCTCCACTACGGCGTCTCTCATAATCATATGGTGGTTTTCCGACGTTAAACCCCACATATTGAAGCGTGTTCTTTGGAAGAGTTCCAAAAAGAGTCCCACCATGGCAAGGAAGACAGTTGCAGCACAGAAAAGAGAAGGCCGGGAGCGCGACACAAGAACGTCGTCGTCTTTTCTCTCACTGGCACACAGCTTGCGCCGATGTGCACCGACACAATATTTCCCCGCACAAAGAGGAGCCATCCTCGCGACCTAAAGAAAAGACGCTTATAGGTGGCTCGTAGCAGAGTTTAGGTCATGTGACTTGAACTGTTTGACGGCCTCGGCAGCGATGGTCGGGCGATCGGTTGAACTGCTCGACGACTTAGTTTACGGGAGATGTCTGCTCTAGTATTTGGTAAGAACCGTAGTGGACAGCTTGGTGGACAGTCCGGGGGTTGTGGACGGGACCTGGCAAGTGAATCAGGCTGGCAAGTAAACCAGCTTTTGTCTGATGATGAACCTAACTGATGTGGCGAAGCTATGGTACTATAACCATGATGCCGAGTTCACCACCTAGTCAGCATTAGAGCAAATCATCGCATCGTTCTTTGGTCAACCTGGCTTGCGCAAGCTTCGCGCCGAACATCGCGTCCATGGCAGAGCCCAAAGGAACATCGAGACGTTTACGCGATATATTGAGGACGTCATCGACCTGTGTAACCGCGTGAGTACATCTGTGGCGGAGTCTGACAAAATAAGGCACATACTAAAAGGCATAGATGACAATGCATTTTATATGCTGGTAGCCAAGTGCTTTCAGACAGTAGCGCAAGTCCTTGAATTGTGCCAAAGTTTTGACGAGGTGCGGAAAGAGCGCCTTTCTACCATCGCGCCGGAATTCCGACAGTGGGACTTGTTATCTTTGGAAGCTAGGAGCACTGGCGCTGAATATTTCACCTTGCTGCTGAACACTAAGCAATACATTCGTGAGAGAGTGGCTCATCCACTCTCTGTTATCACGTCTGTCCCCGAGAGTCCCACGGCACTGAATCAATCGCTCAGTTGTGTCATTCAGGCTCAAGTTGCTGAGGTGCTTACACCTCCTGTACCACCAACGCAGCTTGCGGCACCTCTCACCTATGCTGAGGCCGTTTACCCGTTCCTATGCTCGACCGACGCCAACACCATCTGCCCCAGTCACCAACATCTACTCGCCACCACACCCTGTTTACCCAATACACACTGTTTTCGTGCAACCCTCTCGTCTGCTGGAGCACCTCTCAACCCTTGGCGCACTCAAACAGGCCCATCTGCTACGCCTACGGCATTCCTGGCCATGTTGCACGTCACTGTCGTCTTCAGCGCAAACTTTATGCCAATGATTACATCCCCAGCCTCGACTACATGCCACAGCAGCCAGCACACCCTGTTTTCGCCGACTCATCGGGCGCTTGTTCCTTCGCGCTAGGCCAGTTCCCCCTCACGTCGATCTCCTCCTCCCCGGCGCCGCTTCATTGCCTATGCTCCGCCGATGTGCACCCCCATACAAGATATATATATATATATATATATATATATATATAGAGAGAGAGAGAGAGAAATGAGAACATGAGGTGGACTCCCCCAGCCGCCTCCTTTCACTCTTTTTCTTCTTACTTTCACCTTTAGGATGTCCGCGCTCTGCGTATCCTTTCTTCCACTATAAAGGCTGGAAAGGTTTTACTTCCACTAATGTATTGTTCCCGACCAGACGGCGTCGCATGGCTCTGGCGGTTCGGTGTGGGGAAAAAGAGCTTTTTTTTAAGAAGTTTTAACTACTCAGCGCTTCGTCAAAATCTTGTCGTTGAAGGAGGGGTGCTGCGTATTGCCGCAGAGGCTGGAAAGAGGGTGCAATGTCAATTTTGGCCCGCTTCTGGATTACGCATGCAGTAGAGGCCTCCCGAATGTGCATAGGCTTGCTGTTGGTCACATCACGCTTGGCACAATCGATTGAATAGTAAGGTAGAAACATAAACAGATAAAGAGGAAGGAAGAGCAGTTACACTTGGAAGTATTTTCAGTTCTCCAGTGCCCGTCGCAGCTGCAGTGCCGTGAACTTAGGTATTATTGTCATTATTGCTGTTATTGTTTTCTAATGCTTTAATTGCTGCAAGTGCGCCCGGATTCTCATTTATTCCTCTATCGTGGGTGTAAAATTGGTGGATAAGGTATTACTCTCGTGGTTCACGTTCTCGGTTTCATTTAAATCCTGTTTCTAAGAGGGTTACTGATAGTTTATCTATTGCATGATCGGGAAGGTTGAGATGTTTTAATAGAGGAAGACTTTGGCCTGATTTCGCATGGGCTCTTTGAATATTGAAACGAATGCTGAATGGTGTTTCTGTTTGTCCGATGTACTACATACTGCACACGTTGCATTCGAGAAGGTCTACCACATTATAGGAATCGCATGTTAGGTTACCTCGTATGGTAATTGAGAGCTTGGATTGTGTGCTGGTTGCTTTGTCTCTTTCTCGCATCGCTTTTCATACAAGGCATTGTGACTTTAAACAAGGTCGGCATGAATTTTTAGGGGGTGAAGTATTGATTTGAGAGTAGACAAGGGTGTCCTTGAGGTTGCGTGGTCGTCGGTAAACGATGTCAAGAGCGGATGGCAATGCGCGTTTCAGATGACGTTCACTTCGTTGAACGTCTGAAACGCGCATTCCCATTCGCTCTGATGTCGTCTCCTAGCGCAAGATTGTGTGTTTTCTCCGCCTGGCATACCATTCCTACAGCGAAGCCGAGGCGCGCACGCTAAGCTGGCAGATGAATTACACAACGTGGCGCAAATTCACCTCCGCCTCTCAGGCCCCCTCGTTTCCCGCCAGCTGCCGTAACAACGCATGATGCGTAGAAGAGGAGGCAAGCCGGAATGGCGAGCCCTGCCACGCCCCCTAAAAGAAACAACCTTACATTGCTTATAAGTTAGACTGTGCGGTATATACCTTGGATTACGAGTCTATTTAAATCGAAAGTAAGAATCCTTCAATTTGACAGAAAACAGTGACCCGCGCTACGTATTGAGACGGCTGCATTACCGGGCACCCGCGTAGTCAACTAAGCTTGTGAGAACTTCAGTGGCACCCCGTCACCTCCCGTTTACGTGTACCAAGAGCTGGCCCGGTCCGTATGGAACTTTTTGTTGTGATTTTTTTCAACTGTTATTTTATTTTACCCAACTTTCTAATAAGTGTAGTTGTGTGCGCTGCGCCGCACGTAGGCATTCATAAGCACGAGAATGATCTTTTTCTCATAATTTTGTACCTCTTTTATTTCAATCGTGTTATTATATTAACATTCCACGTTGTGGTTAACTTGCTCCTTCTGTAGCGTTCTTTTAGAACATGGTTTGTTTTATAGTTGTTCTTTTCATTCGCGTATTTTACTTGCGTTTTTCTTTTATCATTTTCGTAATCTCCTTGCTATTGTCCTTGTTTTAATTCAATGCTTATTTGTGCTTAAGCAAATGTCCGCGTCTGCTCTATGAGTACGTCGGTCAGGCTCATACACCACCACACGTGCAACCCCGCACGGGTCGACCGACCTGCTAATAAATTTAAGATGTACCTTTTCGAGGCCCTTCAGGCGTAGCAGGCCGAAGCGTAAAGTGGAAGCCTATGAGTCTGCCGCACGTCGATGTTTGATCGGCGGGGCCTCACACGAAGTGTGTGACAGGCAGAGAAATATTTTCTCGGCAACCCTTCTGCCAATTTTCGTTTGATTTTTATTGTGTTCAAAGCGACTTAAGAGGATGCTCAACACGCTTCGGTCGTCACTATTCAATAATTTTTTAAAATTTAGTAAATTAAACTTAAGAAACTGCTCTAACTTCAAGCTTTCAAATCTGAAGCTCTGTAAACCCATCGTTATTTCTGTAAAATGCATGAACAATGGCACCTAAAGCGGACAAAATTCACGTTTTATACACCATTGTTAGGAATTCACCACATAAGCGACTAAATCTTTCTGAAGACCCCCGTTTTATGTATGAGTTGCGAGTGAACTGTCAATAAAATAGGCTCTAACAGATGCCAAATTATCAATGTGATAAGCTGGTGCGTCAAAGCATTTTCAACTTTCAAATTCCCCAGACTTCAGCCGCCGCGGTGGTCTAGTGGCTGAGGCATTCGGCTGCTGCGGTCGCATCGAAGATGAAGGCCAAAATGATTGAGGCCCGTGTGCCTACATTTTGGCGCACGTTAAAGAATACCTAGTGCTCCAAATTCACGAATTGCTCCACTACAGCGTCTCGTAATCATTAGGTGGTTTTCGGATGTTAAACCCCAACAATTACTGAATTTGGCCGACTTTCGTGAAGTAGTTTCGGAGCTATGCCAACAGCAAACTTAATGAAGGCGCTAAAGCTTGACTATCCCTAATTGTCTAGTAAAAGAACAGCTGCCTTTGATAACTATTTTCACTAAAAACCGTAGTCTACCTGGAAATACAGCCTTCGGCGGTTTGCTCACGGACGACAGAAAACAAAATTTGACCCACGTTTAAACAGCTTCCGATAAATTACAAGTAAACACAGACACCACATCTGTCCAGGATGTACACAAATATTTGGCCGCACTTTCTCGAACGTGACGCTGTGAAAACCTAATTTCCGCCACGTATAAGAGCAATATTAGCATGAGCACAGACACCCTTATATATTGGAGTACCAAACACCATACTATGTAGCATCACGCTAACATCGCACTCTCTTTGTTACTTAACTGAAAGAACAGTCGTTTGACATGGACCGGCCGCTACACCTGTACAGCGTTAGCTGCAGTAGCCGTGCTGCGCTCACTCGCTCGAATCACTCACAGAAATCTGGATCTAACAAAAAAATGTGAGAATTAACAGATTGCCCGCAGGTGCATTACTGCGGGCGTAATATAATGATGTCACAGCAATTAATGACGTCTTTCATACACAGCGCTCGTTACAGTAGGAAGGCCAAGCTGTCACAAGACGCCTTGCGTCGGGCTATCCTATTTAAACCTCTCCAACCATCAGGGAATCTGTCCCAAGGTGACTGTGCATGTCACAGACAGGAAGCGCGAGTGTTGTTGCGAAAACGACGCACTTGCCTACCTGATGATTCGAAATTGCTGCTCGGCTAGGTAGAAAGCGACCCATCTGCTGTAGCTTGAGGCATGCAGCTTTCACTTGCATCTGCAGCAGGGGTGGGTATAGCTCACGTTTCCACAGCTATACGCTGCGTAACGTCAGATGTATACAGCACCGGTAGTTGAATCGGTCTACAATGGCGTCCACTCTCAGGGTTAACACGGCTCAGCGTGGTCACTCTCAGGCTGCGGAGCACCACTGCATCCAACGTGGCTGCGCATCAAATCAAAGCGGTGTAGGCGCATTCTAGTGCGCCGCTCTTGCTGTACCACAGCCAAGGAAGACCAGCGCCTGTCTTCTATGGAGTGACACACTCGAACATCGTAGCAGACAGCGTAAAAGTACCTCCCATGCACGCACTGATATGCTTCATTGCGCGGCCATGACGGCTGCACTAGCACTCGGCGAAGCGCGGCCACGCTGAGCCACGTACACCTTAACAGTGGACGGCACTGTACATTCGTTTTCCCTTTCATATCTCTCTCTGCGCCTAGATGGATTCCACGAAACTTATTTGGAACACTCAATAGAACTGCAATCATCGCGGCTAGACACTGCGCAGCGTATGGCAAACGACTCTTCCTCGAAAGAAACTGGGCGCTTTTTGTACGCCGATTACCCGAAGTCACTTTTTCATGCATCCGTCAAGATGTCCGTTTGTAAGCTTGACTGCTCATTTGAAAAAGCTAGAATGGCGTGAATGCAAGACAAATTGAAATTACATGCACCGTCTCTATCAGAGCACTTTAAAGTTTTCGAACCTATTCTAACTTCTCGCTTTAAGAATGCGTTACAAACATTGTAAGGAAGATGAAAACAGAATCGCGCAAAGGTGCTTTAATAAACACTACTCGCAGTGCCCAGAGAAGTGTTTGGTCGGACAAAGTGCACAGTAGGAACCTGTCGTTTGTTATAAGAAGCGTCGAACGAGCTCCTTAAGCTCGAGGACTTGGGTTCGATTCCCATCCGGGGTTGCCATAAGTTGGTGTGGGCAATGTGCAGGAGCCCCCATGAATATATTTGACCTTAAGGGCACGTGAAGTAAGTAATCTTACGTATTCAAAATTAACCCGATGTTTCCCAAAACAACATGTCTTCTAATCGTGTCCATCTTTATTCCTCCCTCTTATTCTTAGTAACCGTAAAACCTCTTTAATTAAGACCCTAATCTACAACCCCATCTCTGTCAGTAATATATAGACTAAGGAGACGCTTCTGTGCCACTTGTGGCTGGGCCTTCACACGTGCCTATTCATTTCTGATTGTAATCACCAATCTCATCTGTGGGTGTCCCTGCTTCAGTGCGCCTATAGAAAATAACTTTCAAGAGTGTTAGATGAACTTGACGATCTCCAATTGTCAAAGGAAATAATCTTGGGACGCTGGTTGAAACTGTTTTCGGCACAGAAGGCTTTAAAAACGTTACTTCATTTCTGGCGGACAACTTTCTTACGGGCCGACTTTAGCAATGTCGTATTCACCTTTTTTCCCTCCTCTTTCGTTTCACTCATGTTCCTTTTTTTACATCTCTTTCTTATATGCTCATTCCCCTTACCCCGTTCCCCAGCACAAAGTAGCCAGCTGGTCTGAGAACTGGCTGTAACCTCTCTGTCATTTCATTCATTTCTTCTTCATCTATCTCTCACAAATTATTATTATCGAATGAGTCCTTTTGCGCGCCATCGCAAAATCACGGACATTTCTCCTATGTGGAGCCCCGGCGTGGCGATAGCTGCTTGGAGACGTGCACGTGTTACTGTGCCATGGTAAATATGGTATATGCGCCTCGACGACAGGTCGCATAGCCAGCCCGTGGCTAGGAACTTCGTGGGCGTGAGTTGGCGCGCCCCCGAGTCCGCGTCATACATATTCCCTGATCAACGTCGATGGAGTGCGCGGGCCACTTCACTAATGGAAGGTCGCGACCTCTTCGCGAGTGCCGTATAAAGTAAGGGCGAGGCCCACGCTAGCTCTGTAGCTGATACCGCACCTGTGCAACAGACTGCGCTAAGACGCCGAGGAAAAAACAAAAAAAAACAGTACGGTGCAGTGGAGAGATGCAGCACTGGCTTACACGAAGTGTGTTGTTTTGGTTAGCCCCTTTAATGTAGCCAGAAGACTTGTACCTTCTAAATAGGCTCCTCTGCCGTTTCGCATATTACCGTGTTGCATGAGCACGGCCAAAGCCGGCGGCAGCATCTTCCTTTATATCCGTTGAACTGCATTTGTAGTACGAAAGGCCTTCAACTGTAGTACTCCTGTGTCACGTGGGTCTTCTAGTTAAAAAAAATGAAAATCCAGGAGGCATGATCTTACCGAGAAAATTAGGGCAAGCCAAGACTGACGCCTTTGTGCCTGACATATACGCGCTCCTTCTTTTTTTCATTCCTTCTTTCAATCGCGTTGCGCAAGGCTCCGTCAACACTGAATCGTTCCTGCATGTCAGGAATCGTACTGTCATTAACGTGTTTAGCAGAACAACTCATTGGTTTCAATGGACAACAACGCGGTTCTCGCGTTTGAATCCCACGCCAAAATAAAATGGGAAAACGTGCAATGACTGTTAACCCTGAATACTTCAATAAAATATGCAATTTCCGCATTCAAATTGACTGATCCCGAAAAAGCTTGTGATTGATGGAGTATCAATTATTAGTAAACAACGTGCCACGTACAATAGGCATGCGATAAAAATGATTGTGCAGAGCTCCTGAAATATTAGTCATCTGTTGTCCTTTAACATCCACGTCAATATAAGTACACAGGCCTCTAGCGCTTCGCTTCCATCGATTCGTGGCCACCATGGTCGTGATTCGATACCACCACCTACGGGTCAACAGTTGAACACCCTATCGCCACCAGACTACCGTGTTAGGTCAAGTACGCCTTTGACTGGTGCACCTTGGAGGATTTTACATGTGTAAACCCGCATTTTTTAACTTTTGTGGTTGCTGGGTTTCTTTTTTTTATTCCTTTTTGATTTTGCGTCCTCCCTACAACGCCGGGTAGTGAGGAGGCATACTGTAGAAACACTTGTGTGTCAACGATTACCGCTCGCTGTCAACGCCTTGCACCCTTAGTCCAGCAGAATGCAATAGGACACTGCTTTATTTATATAGTCTCATATCCATGCACCTGTGAAGACAGTCTAGTGGCTGTGGAGCTCGACTGCTAATTCGAAGGTCGTCAGATTCAGTCCGGGCCACGGCGGCCGTATCTATATAGAGATGATATACTTGAGGCCCGTCTACTTATATTTAGGTGCACGTAAAGGAACTCATGACAATAAATCATTTCCGGAGCCATACAATACGGCGCACCTCATAATAATGTCGTGGTATTAGAAAGTAAAAGGCTAATATTTATTATATTACGTGCAGCGCGCGATCCTACCCCTATAGAAATGATGATGGAATCTTTCAGGACCCCAAAAAAAGTTTTACATCTATCATCATTATCCATCATCTAAATTGGTTGAACTCTGAGGTGGAAGATGTCACTGCCAGCTCGTGGCTTTCGCATACTTTTCAAGGTAACTTGTTGTTTCGCAAGCGGTATTGCGTTTACAGACAAGCCGAAATTGCCAGTGCATGCTTGCATTTGTTGCAGGAGCCAATTAAAACTTCACAGTATTTGTTGTTAACTTGCATTGCATGAATAATTCGGTGACCGAGATGAATTATACTTAAAACGACTTACAATGGCCTATAGAACAGGAAGTTACTGACAGTCCATAGCATTGACTGAAACTAATTCCGTCTTTTCATGAGAGGTAGCTTTATGTATAATTATATATATATATATATATATATATATATATATATATATATATATATATATATATGTCACAAAAAATAACATGTGGCACCTCTGGGGGCAAAAGCATGAATCACGACGGGCCTACAGCATTTTCGCCTCCATCAAAAATGCAGCCGCCGCAGCCGGGATTCGATCCCAGTACCTGCGTGTCAACAGCCAAGTGCTTTAGTTAGCGCTTTGCTATCATTTTATGCCAGCACTTTTTTCACTTTCACCGCCCAACTTAACCCTCTGCCGCCCTCCACTCTGTTTCCCTTCCCTTGGTATCCATTACTTTGCTCTAAAGGTGAGTCTGCGCCAGCGGCTCGGTGGTTCACAATGCTCCGTTCGCCGTTCTATCCAGCGGCTTCACTCAAGCACTTCAAGTTTTTATTACCGTTCCAATAACGGGCTCGGAACCCAGTTTTTTCAATGTTCTGCGGCTACCACAAAGCGAAACTGGAAATCAGAGACGGATGAGTCAGAGGCGGACGCTGTGGAGATGGACGCTGTAGAGTTGCCAGCTGCTCACCATGCAGCCTCAAAAATATTTCATGGCCTCCTACCGGTTGATGGTCGGGTCATTCTTTGTAATCATCTTCATAGGCCCGAAATCCATCCGTATAGCCACATTGAGTTCTTAACCTCACTGATTTGTATCTCTAACAACGAAACAAAAAGTGCTACGGCGTGCACATGAAATCAGTTGGGTTGGAGTCTTCGACATTTCATGGCCTTACTCATTCACGTCGCGATATACAGGGAAAAAATATTGTTTTTCCAGCCTAATGTGGCAGTGCCCATATTTTTCACGATAAATTATATACAGAGAAAATACATATGCATAGCTGCTGTTTCAGCTACGCTGAAGGGACACGTTACACTATATGTATGCACTGGTGTTCTGTTAAAGAATATTGGGCCCAGAACATTTTCTCACTTTGTAATCGGCGTACGGGGTCGTTAGAAAACGTGCGCTAACAAGCACCCTTCTGACATCCTGTCGACGGGTGTTGCTTGTCGCGGAAATACGAAACTCTTACACCGTGCAGTTTGACGCTACGGCCACTACAGAGGGTGCGAAGCAATTGCTACCACGCTGAAGAGTCTGCACCACCTCTGCTATTGTTTTTCTTCTTTTTGCCATGCGTTCACAAAGTGCTGAGTCGCTGTCTTGGGGCGCCTGCTAAGAAAATTCAGCAACGTGCACTACCAAAGGAAAGTATATGCATCTTTTCATGTAAAGGGATAGGTGGTCGATACTCAATTTGCGAGGACTTGCAACTACGAGCTAAGGGGAGACTGACGGTGAAAGAAAAGAAGTGAGTTTAATATGGCGTAGACAGGTGGTTATTGCAAGTTTCTCTTGCTTCCTTAGCAGCAACACGCTCTGCTAAAGGAGAAGCATATGAGCAGCGAGTGCGCACTGCGTGATATACAACAAATTTACATTGGACAGGACCGAATCAGCCATTGTTTGCTTTTTTGTTTTCTCCACCTCCTTCCATCGCTTTTCTGATCAATCTTCTTATTCACCGCTCCCTCTCCTTGAAACGCCACAGTTTGAAAACTGTCGAGCCCGCGTGTTTAACTACATTCGTAATACCCGGAAATATGATGGCTTTTGCCGTTTTCTCTGCACTTATTATGAAACTGGACGCACGTGCCCCGATGATTACAGAAAGCAAATTTTCGAAGGTTTCGATTATTTCCTAACTAGCGAACTAATCAACCAACGTATAGTTCTCGAACTCGGTGTTTTATAACGCTCCATTATGGCACATTGTTAAAAGAATTGGTTATTTCTGTGTGTGCAATCAATTGCTTGAAACTTCGAACAGTGCAGAAGACTAGATACCATGGTTCTGAAATGAAGAGACAGACAACCTCTGTGTCTTTATTACCCGACTTCGAAAAATAAGTCGTAACAATTACTTTTATGAACCTCTACGTTGCGATCACACAAGTCTTCAAGATTGCACGTTCTTCTTCTTTTTATTTTTTTGTCTTCTTACTCGTTGCGGTGTTATTGTATTTATGGTGCTCCACCGCTGATACAAAGGTCGTGGGATCGAATCCCGGCCAAGTAAGCCGCGTTTCAACGGAAGCAAAAGAAAAAAATGGAGGCTTGAGGCCCGTTTGATAAGATTAGAAGTACGTTAAAGAACCCCAGGTAGTCAGAATTTCTCAAGCCCTACTCTAAGGCGTCCCTCGTATTCAAATTGCTCTATAAGGACGTAAAACTCAATCTATTGCAATATTTCAGGCTGTTTTAATGATAAGCACAAGTTTTACCATTAGCCCAAACGTATTCTTCGCAGTGATTTAATCTCTGATTACGCCGATTTGACGCTATAATCAATCTTACCTTACATTTTTCAGTGGGTGGCCATGTATTCTGCTGAACGAGAAACAATTATTGATCGGAGACCAGCTGCCAAAGTTCCGATCTCGAAGCACTCGGTCGTCACGTGAGCATACTGACCAGCGCTAAATGAGAGGAGACTTGGAGGCGCGAAGTATGGCTGTGCGGATAGTGAATTTCACTTCATATTTGAGGCAAAGCTGTGTGGTGCTACGTAACTGATCTGCACAATGCAGCCTAAACCATTGAAAGGTTGATGTGTGGGGTTTAACGCCCCAAAACCACCATATGAATATGAGAGACGCCGTAGTGAATGGGCGCGGTAATTTCGACCACCTGCAGTCCTTAACAAGTTTTCAAATCTGAGAACACAGGCCTACAGCATTTTCACCGCCACCAAAAATAGATTCGCCACAGCCGGGATTCGATCCCGTGACCTGCGCGCCAGCAGCTGAGTACCTTAGTCACTAGACCACCACGGCTGGGCTGCAACTTAAAGCAGCGTGGTAGTGCGCTGTTTTGCTCAAGGTCTCGGTCACTTGACCTGCTATAGCGGATGAACAGAGACGCGCTGCATATGACTGTGTGTTTTGCAGGCTCTGTTTCCAATTAGTCTCAATAGATTAGTCTCGATGAAGATTTTTCAGCGGCGGCTCTGCCCTAGCCGAGAAATTCTGGCATGTTCTATATCATTTGCCACAATACAACTTGGCCGTTTTTTTGTTTTTTGAATGAATCATGCACGTCCGCCGGAGCCTAGGGCTCATTATAGATGTACCATATATAGACCATCAGAGGAACGTAATCAAAGAAGAATGCCTTAGATACTTCATAAAACGCAAAAGTTTACCGTCGCCCCGCCGCGGTGGTCTAGTGGCTAAGGTACTCGGCTGCTGACCCGCAGGTCGCGGAATCGAATCCCGGCTGCGGCGGCTGCATTTCCGATGGAGGCGGAAATGTTGTAGGCCCGTGTGCTCAGATTTGGGTGCACGTTAAAGAACCCCAGGTGGTCAAAATTTCCGGAGCCCTCCACTACGGCGTCTCTCATAATCATATGGTGGTTTTGGGACGTTAAACCCCACATATCAATCAATCAATCAATCAAAAGTTTACCGTCGGAACTTCGACATTTCGTGAGACCTGACGACACATTGCGAGACCGGCGCCGGCGTCAGCCACGGTGATGCAAAAAAAATTACTAAACAATAAATGTCAGCAAAATCTCACTTGATACTTAGGTAAATTAGAGTGTGCCAGTGAATTGTCCCCGTAGTTGGTGCGCGCTTTCTGATAACGATCAATGCATGCCCACTCGGCCCGCTGTCTCCTTCGTATAGCACGCGCATTAAGTGTACCAAAAGTCCTATGGCCTCAGGGAAACGTGACGGCCTCATGACGGCATAGATAGACAGAACTTGTGACATCATAGAGACATCATTATAACGCTATATTGACGTCACATACTGATGACATCGCAGAACATCGTCGCGGGTTAAAGTCGGGCCCGGTCACGTAGGCTGTGCAAACCTACACTCTTAGTCAAACCCTGGCTATATAATACGCGCCTGCAGGCAGGAAATCAAGTCAAACTATGGCCGCTACTAGGCGGCTCCGTAGACATGTCCCAGAAGAACAGGCCCAATTCGAAGTGGCCTTCAGAATAGCCGGCACAAGGATCAACTGGAATTTTAGGTCAAATTTTTCCTTGCAAGTTACGGCCTACGGTTAGGCGTGACATTTCCGTAGGCGGCCTGGCCCAGACGTATTGACAGAAAAAGCGCATTATTTTACGCAATCGAGAGTGATTTCTCGTGGAGAATGCAGTGGATGTTATAACTATAGGTAAAAAGAAAACCATTAGTAAAATATTCATCTACATCTGCATGAATAACATTCAAAGCGCACTCAGCACTAGAATCGAATTCGGGACCGCATACACGTAAAGCAGATGTCTCACTCATTGCACCACAGCGCCACCGCACGAAGGCGAGTTTTTTGCGGGAGTATATATCTACCAAGTGACTTTTTGCAAACCGTCAGCGGAACATTAAACTTGTTTTGTGCCATATGCATTTGTTTCCACATGCCCACTTATGAACCTCTACGTTGCAATCACACAAACCTTCATGATTGCGCATTCTTCTTCTTTTTAATTTTTTTTCTTTTCACTCATCGCGGTGTTATTGTATTTATGGTGCTCCACCGCTGACCCGAAGGTCGTGGGATTGAATCTCGGCTATGGCAGCCGAATTTCAACAGATGCAAAAGAAAAAAAGATGCTTGAAGCCCGTTTGATAAGATTAGAAGTACGTTAAAAAACCCAATCTAGTCAGAATTTCTCGAGCCCTACCCATGGCGTCTGTCGTAATTAAAACGCTGTATAGGGACATAAAACTCAATCTATTGCAATATTTTAGGCTGTTTCAATGCTATTTAGGCTGTTTCAATCAGCGAATAGTTTGTATGGTGTGATGAGTGAAGAAAACGACAACGACAGAAGTGCAGGGCAAGGCGTGTGTAATGTGCGCGTGAGTGTCAACGAATCAGCTGATGACCTGTGGTGGCCCATAGAGGTGGCGTGCCACGATTGGGCCACGGGTGACCATCACGTGGCAGTGGGCTTTGTGGCTGGAGACGAGCCGAAGCAGCGGCAGACGGGAGACAGCGGGCCGAAGCGTCGGACGCCGGCGAGCCAGGTTCTGGCCAGGGAACGCGGCCGTTCACGCTGCTGCCGTCCAACCACCAGCTGGGGTGGCATTGCCGGCACGAGTACTGCATCTCGGGGCGCGGCCTGGCCTGCTGTTCTCTTCCTTGCCGAGGGCAGCGCGGATCTCGGCGAGGCGTCTCCACGGTCAGCTGTTCGACACAGCGATCAACATGGCCTGGCTAATGGTCACGGTTGCGTCGAGCATCGCGTCTCGGCGCACGCTCTTCGCTGCACGGGCTGGCCATGCCCCACATGGAGCATCGTGTCTCCGATGCGGGTTGACTGCTCCGTGGCCGCACCCATGCCAACAAGCGCCGGTGTCACCAGAGCGTCGCACATCGGCAAGGGACGAGCGAGATGTTCTGCCGGGCAAGACGCAGGCGTGTGTACGGAGGACCATGGAGCCGGACGAGGTTCAGGGTGGCCGAGGATTCTGATGCCAAGAGTTGCTGGCTGACTCGAGGATCGCCGAGCGGTGCCGAGCCGTACCGAGCGACGCGCCAGACTCGGAAGTGGGCCGCGAGCTCATGAGCTGCAGTGTGCACCCGAGGGTACCTGGCGGTGCCCTGGCCAAGAAGAAGGAACGTGCGGAAAAGAGAGTTCGAGGGTTGAGGCCACGAAGGCAGAGGAAGGGGTGCGCCGCTCGAGAGGACGAGTTCCTGGCAGCGTTCCTGGGCCTGACGAGGGACCCGTACGTGTCGGCCAGGTAGAACCCCGGTGTGTCTGTTTGAGGTCGAGTCCGTCGGCCTGTACAAGGTCCAAGGACGGGGCCTGCTGAACGGCTCCTGCCTGCGTGCAGTGGCCGGGAGCAGGTTCGTGGGCGAGACCTACCGGGTGTGGTCCTCGTGAGCCGTGGCCTGATCCTGGACCTACGGAGTTGCGACCCTGACTGCTGGGTTGGCGGCGACGTCCGACTCAACGGCGCTGCACACGGTAGCGTATCCGTGCGCCGTCAGCCGTTCCACCCTTGCCATGAAATAAAAGTTCATGTTAATCCTTTTTCGTCCGCTATCGACAAACATAGTGACGAACAATCCTTAATCCTCACAATAAATGGCGAGCCTGCCAGGATTAAGCTCACGCGTTACATCTTAGAGCCTCACGTTTCTTGTGTGTGGCCGACGAGAATGGACGACAAGAGAAAGCTAGTTGAGCTAGGAAAGAAGATGGGGCTGAGTGGAGAGGCTTTGCTGGCATGGGTGAGCACTGAGGAAAAAGAAATAAGGGACCAGAGAGCTCGGAAACGTGGCCCGAGGCCGCGCTGGTCCAGGCATCTCCGCCACCACTGCTCGAGGGTCGTGAGTCCACGAGACTGTTCTTCCTCATCCCTGTGTATTGTGAGAAAAGTTGTTTGACTGAAACAACTTTCTTGTGCGGGGGGTTATTGTGATGAGTGAAGAAAACGACAACGACGGAAGTGCGGGGCAAGGCGCGTGTAATGCGCGCGTGAGTGTCAGCGAATCAGCTGATGACCTGTGGTGGCCCATAGAGGTGGCGTGCCACGATTGGGCCACGGGCGACCATCACGTGGCAGTGGGCTTTGTGGCTGGGGACGAGCCGAAGCAGCGGCAGACGGGAGACAGTGGGCCGAAGCATCGGACGCAGACGAGCCAGGTTCCGGCCAGGGAACGCGGCCGTTCACGCTGCTGCCGTCCAACCACCAGCTAGGGCGGCATTGCCGGCACGAGTACTGCATCTCGGGGCATGGCCTGGCCTGCTGTTTTCTTCCTTGCCGAGGGCATCGCGGATCTCGGCGAGGCGTCTCCACGGTCAGCCGTTCGACACAGCGATCAACATGGCCTGGCTAATGGTCACGGTTGCGTCGAGCATCGCGTCTCGGCGCACGCTCTTCGCTGGACGGGCTGGCCATGCCCCGCATGGAGCATCGCGTCTCCGATGCGGGTTGACTGCTCCGTGGCCGCACCCATGCCAACAAGCGCCAGTGTCACCAGAGCGTCGCACATCGGCAAGGGACGAGCGAGACGTTCTGCCGGGCGAGACGCGGGTGTGTGCACGGACCACGGAGCCGTGCAAGGTCCAGGGTGGCTGAGGATCCAGGTGCCAGGGGAGTTCTGGCTGAATCGGGAATCGCCGAGCGGTGCCGAGTCATACCGAGCGACGCGCCAGAGTCGGACGCGGGCCGCGAGCTCATGAGCTGCAGTGTGCACCCGAGGGTACCTGGCGGTGCCCTGGCCAAGAAGAAGGAACGTGCGGAAAAGAGAGCTCGAGGGTTGAGGCCACGAAGGCAGAGGAAGCGGTGCGCCGCTCGAGAGGACGAGTTATTGGCAGCGTTCCTGAGCCGGACGTGAGACCCGTACGTGTCGGCCAGGTCGAGCTCAGGTGTGTCTGTTCAATGTCCAAGGCGGAGACCTGCCGAACGGCTCCTGCCTGGGTGCAGTGGCCGGGAGCAGGTTCGTGGGCGAGGCCTACCGGGTGTGGTCCTCGTGAGCCGTGGCCTGATCCTGGACCTCCGGAGTTGCGTCCCTGACTGCTGGGTTGGCCGCGACGTCCGACTCAACGGCGCTGCACACGGTAGCGTATCCGTGTGCCGTCAGCCGTTCCAGCCGTACCACCTTTGCCCTCGTGCACGTCGACGACCGCATCATGTCGGGACGACGGCGACCCAAACTGTGAGGCAGCGGTTTCTGCTTGTGAACTGAGAAATATACGCGCTGAACACTTAGTAAGCGTAGCCGCGAGCTCTCCGCATAATAGAGGTCTGACACTCCTGCAGGTGGCGTGATGCTTGGCGTGTAGGGTTGTATATATATAGTTTCATTTTCACCTGCCATTTCCTCTTTATTGTGCAATATAAAGCTTCTTTTGTTCGCATCAATTGTTGATGTTAATCCTTTTTCGTCCGCTATCGACAAGCATAGTGACGAACGTCCTTAACCATCACATATGGCTTTATGAACTCGGGACAAACACGGTGAGCCCTTTCGGCTCAAACTTCTGTTCGTGGTTCGCCGTTCCGCATGAACGTTTAACGTGTGTTCGTGCATCGTTCTAGTGCTTGCCCGTGAGCCGCGGGTGTTTTACTCACCAAAATTCGCGGATACCGGCGCTACGAGGCTGTGTGCGGCTGTGGAAACCTACGTATGTTTCTCGTGCGTGCGTGTGCTGTGAGCCATTGCGCTTTTTTGTGTCACGAGGTACCCGCGTGTCCGTGACAGCAGCCTATTCTCAGCTGTTTGAAGGGAATACGCTTTCGCACGTAAACTTTGCATTGGTACTTTGCCTATTCTAACATTTACATTTCGTACGCGCTAACTGCCGCCAGCTGCACACCGGGGCAGCAGCGCCTTTATAGGACTTCGGTCATACTTATTTCCGCAATTAAATTTTATGCGCATTATTTAGTGATATAGAGTGATTTTACTCATTTTCAGTCTTTAGCTGATTTTGTTTATGGGGAGTGGCTACTATTACCTTTATTAGGCTTCACACTGCTTTTCAAGTGAATGTCGAAACGCGCGCCAAGGTCAAGTATGACGTACACAAATTAGCGAAGGACAGGTAGGTCTACCTCCAAATAAATAATGCTTCCTGAAGATCTCTTTCGCGAACGTCTTCATGCAGTTGAGTTCAAGGATTGGTGCATAACGAACCTCAAAATCTTTATTGTTACTGCAAGCAGTTGATTTTTAGAAAATAGGCATTTTTATCTCTGGTACATATTCTCCACAGCAGTACACTGGTTGCCTTGGTCGTGATTCACTGTCACAAATCTATGCTGGAATATAAGAACTGTACCTATTATTTGGCGTTTCCCTTCCTTTTTTTCCGCGCCCGCGCCCATCACTGAACAGGTCTGCGTAAGCTGATTACGGCTCCGGGCGCCAGGATGGCGTGACAGAGGTGGCGGTTCTTACTTTTTTTTCCTTCTTGCGCCCGCTTTTACCAGCTATAGGCAGTACCTCCACGCCTCGCGTCTGTCACGGGTATTTTTTTTATTGCTGGGCTCCTTTATACCGGATTTTAGTCAGTTCATAGGATTGGTCCGCGAATGTACCATTCGTTATCTGGCACCCAACTGAGAGTGTATAGGAGGTGCCGAAAGCTTGTATTTCCTCCGAGCTTGGAGACTGAGCCAGACCCTGTTAGGTTCAAAAAGCGAAGGAGGGCGCACATTGACTGAGAAGAAAAGGAAGCCGTCTTTCATGCTCTCCTTAAGTTATAGACTATTACAAATGAGACCCTGCGAGTTTTTTTGCGTACGCGGTGGATATAGATTTTCCAACCAAATTTTCTGATGTTGATTGATTGATCGATATATAAGGTTTATCGTCCCAAAACCACCATACGATTATGAGAGAAGCCGTAGTGAAGGGCTCAGGAAATTTCGACCATCTGCTCGTTACGAGCCGCCTTTTCGGCCGGAACGTGCCGACGCGCTTGAGCTGTCTAATTGTTTGTTTCGTTTGCCTTATAAGACCATCAGTGACTAAGTGATAGGTAAGAGCATGTGTCATATATATTACACCATCATGTTTTCTTAAACCCCAGTTGACTATGATTACAGCTCAGCTGGCGGCTATGCTGTCACGTATAATCGACTCTGCTGTGTCTTTTTTTCCAACCAAATCTCCTAGTTTATATAGCTGAGCAAATCACTTACAAGTTGCCTTTAAGTTACAGGTTCCACGTTTTCAAGTAGTCTATTCGTATAAACTTACTCATTAGTAAGTGTTAGTCAGCATTTGGCTGTTCATAGGCAACAGCACGTTCAGTTTCATTTTCAGTAATCGGGCGTCTTCATTCGTAAAGTTGTCAAGAACGCCCGAAACAGTACACTCGTAAAAGCCTTTTTTTTCGCTGAAAATATAAAAAATACTTCAGGCCACGTGAGCGCATAGATAGCAGGGACGATTCTTTTAGCAGGGTTTGTGATGGTAATGATTTCTTTATTTGATATGCATACACAGCTGCACAAGGACACAGAAGAAAGAGAGAGAGATCAAGCTGGGAACTGCTACCTGGGGAGGCACAACACCTGCTCACTCTTTTGGGAGGAAGAAAGAAACAGAGGAAACAAAGATTAGAGGGGAGAAAGAGGAAAGAAGATGAGGAGGGAAAAAATTACGAAGACTTCGATGAGTATGAGTGAAAAAAAACTAAAAATATTAAAAAAACGTCTATAAACAGGTGGCCAGGTCTGTTTGGTTCATAAATGTAAGGAGAGTTCGGTGGGCCTGGTCGCGTCAGGAATCACAACTGCTCGGAAAGAGGTAGTCATCTAGGGTCGCGCACTGAAGGCGTAGAAATTTATATTCCTTAATCAGCGAAGACCACAGCGTAGCAAAAGTGGGACATTGCACAATGACATGCTCAAGTGTTTCGCGGAAGCCACAAGCGGCGCACAACATACTGTCCACACGCCCTTGACGGTGTAATTGTTCACACACCATTACAGAGCCCACTGTTAATTTGTACAACAGCGCTCCAGATTGACGAGGCAAGCCACCGCCATGAACACGGGGAGGGAACGATTCATTCGCCCCACGCTGGTCTGGGTGCTGCTTTAGGCAGTGTCGGCGTATAAGCAGACGAGTGTTGTCCATCGCACATAGAATTCCCTGACAGTGACAATCACCATGGTTGCAAGACGAAGCAAGGCAATCTGTTTCTTGATTTCCCGCAATTCCCGCATGTGAAGGTACCTTGTGCATACCCCACGTGACACAGTATTGTTGATGAATTCCATGATGCTGCTTATATTAGGGCTGTAGGTCTCTTTGCTGGTAAACTGCTAAGAGCTGGTGAGGATGACATCCTTCGATGCTGGTAACCCTTCTTGTACGTATTTAAGGGTGACATCAATCACTGCTAGCTCGGTCGTCACCGACAATGAGGGGTGCGGTATTTTAAACAACCGCCTGATATCGGTTGAAGGGCAGAAGGAAGCTGCAGAAGCGGTCAGGTCATCACTGCGTACAGAAGCGTCCGCAAATGAAGAGTCTTTGAGGTTTTGAAATAAGTGTGAGGAGGCTAATTGGTATTGTTCCGAAACAGTTTGGTCAGCCTTTTTGCGTATTCCTGGAATTGAGAGATGGGTGGGGAAGGCACATGGTCTGTGTTTCGTCGATGTTGCCAACTCAATAGTTTTACAGGAATTGCCAGTAATGTCATTCAACAAAGCCGCCATTTTACCTATCCGAGAATGTGGGCGCTGTAACAGTCTTTTAAAAAGTGTCTGGCCATCTGTGGCTCGGTTCATACGCTTAATATGATGTAGCGCTCTCTGGTCAGCTTTCAGCTTTAGCGGCAACTGGTGTGCTTCACTCAGTAGTAGAATGGATTGCACTTCGCGAGGTAAGCCAAACAGTATTTGGAGAGCAACACGATGATCATGTTCCAGCTGAGACTATAAAGCAGGTAGTACATTCAAGACTGGCAAGGCAAACATAACGCAGGACAGTACAGCTGATTGATAAACCTGTAGTGCTGTCTTCTGATCAATGTCCTCACCCCTAGCAGTCAAGGCGGCTACATACGTGAACCGGGACAGCGATTTTCGCCTTGCAGTTTTGACAGCGGGGCCTCAAGAAAGGCGAACATCGATGATTACACCCAGGCAGCGGTGTCGGAGTACCCACTGTATCGGTGTGTCTCCGAGGTAAAGCCTGCTAAGGCTATGACGAGCGCGTTGCCTTAGATGATGCGCGATCGCAGCTGACTTCGTAGGTGAAACCTGCAGGCCAACTTCCACCAAGTATTATAAAGTTGCATTCAGAGCTCACTGCAATATATCACAAAGATATGGACCATGGTGTCACGGACCACTGACCCAGAGTGCGATGTCATCAGCATAAATCGCTATGCCTGTAGGGAAAGTCACATTCTTGCAGTGATCCGCCTGGAAGTCCAGCAAAGACGCTGGTAAAGAAAAGCGGTGACAAGACGCTGCCTTGCGGGACGCCATGTTTAACAGGATGAGGTTCACTCTGTATTGCTCCAATGCCCACTTTCATTCTGCGCTCAGATAGAAAATCACAGAGAAAGGGTAACAGAATCCATGAAATTCCTTCATTCATCAATGCGCAAATAATCGCTTTATGTGGTAGGGAGTCAAACGCTTGCTGTATGTCAAGAAATAGAACATACGCTGAACGTCCATTTGCTCTAGCAGATTCAAGCGATGATTCAAGATCTGCTATGCTCTCTACGGCTGAATAGCACACTAGGCGTAATCTGGTTAACCTCCATACCTTTTGTAACTTCTCTCTCCTCTTTCTTACTATATATATATATATATAAATATATATATATATATCCCTCTAGTGCATGAATTTGGAAAAAAAACATTCTAAAATTTATTTTTTCAGCAATTATTATTGATTGAATGAACCTAAACGCGTACAAAAATTTTCAGAATTTTAATGGCTGTATTGAAAAAGCTACAGTTTTGTGTCAAATATGGCACGCCACAAAGATGGCGGAGCGGTCTTGCTGCCATGGGCAAAAACATAGCATTGAGGAAGGTGATCTTTTTAGCGCGATGTGCGGAATGAATTGAAACGGTCGTTTTTCAGGCCCAGATAATTGTTGTACTTCCTGCATCTTACTGACGACTTCTTTGTGCAAGATGGCCGCTCACATTTTCATCCTTTATCATCAAATTTTAGTCATTGACCAACTTGGTCAGATCAGACGTCTTTGAGGAGCAATGGTGCAGCCGGTCCCCGTGCTTTTTTTTGCTTGAACTTGGAATTCGATATGTTGTCTAGAAGACCTTCCTGGTCACTTTTTGGGTAGGCACTTGTTGTGAGAAGCAAGGCATTCTGCCATCTCGCTTTTGATTTGAGCCAGTGGTAGCACTTCTTTCTTCCCAAGCTTCTCCTGCACCCTTCAGTTCAGTAACCATGCTGCAACAACCGATAAGTCTAGCATATGCGTAAAACTTCAAGTGCCACTGTGGTTGACCAAGCAGTGAGTCCAGCAGGTCGACTCCGACCAAGTGTCTGTTGCAGACTTTTGCTACGCTGGGGCGATCATTCTAACGAAACTCCTTGGCTAAAGTAAACCAGCGCCAAGTCTTTTGGACTGAATCCCTCCCAAGAAAGTTCGACAGAAATGACACGGCGCGGTTACCGTACCAACGCACTCACGATAACTCCATATCATATATCGTGGTTGTGAGTTCCTCTGAAGCATGATGGCCTTTAGATTCCAGTTCCTATGAGGTGGGAGGGGGGGGAGATCGCAAAGTCCGCCCCCTACATTGACTTAGTAGACTTAGTAATAGGAAGGCGGCAGCGCTGCGAGGAACTTTCACCCCTAATACCATGGAGGGTAACCTTCTAGAGCACGCTTATGGCCACGAGTACAATATGATGGACACGAAATACAAAAGACAATCCAGTGTACATAAATTAAGGTTAATATGACCGAACCAAAGGCAGTGGAAATAAGTCTGGAGACTCCATAATAAATTCTGACGCTATATGAACTAAGCCAAGGCATTGTTATCACATCGTTCACTCCATTTCTGACCCCCTGATTTCTTGGTTCACTCAGAGACTGTGTAGACGTGCGCGCTTCTTTGGACGAGTGTTTCTTTGCTTCGAGTGTTTCGAGCGTTTCGAGTGTTTCGAAGCCAGCGCTGTTTGTGTAAAAAGTTGAATATATAGACAATTTCAAGGTCACAAGTGTTGTACGTCAGAAAACTTCCAGTCACTTAATTTACCGGCTTTTTACGTCAAAACTGAAACCACATCATTTTAAATGTAGGAAATATCTATTTTTAGCTTTTCAGATAAAAGGAACGTGCGTGAAGTTCAAGAAAATCTCGTATGATTTTTATCTAGCTCAAAAGAACATTTATTTGAATATATTTTGCGAAAGAACATAAAGAAGTTGTAGAAACTCGGCGGGCTATTTTCTGAAGCTCTTCTTGCCAACCGGTCCTATTTTGCCACATCGGTCGAGGAAACCGGATGTCATCAAGGGCCTGTGTTAGTAAACAGTGAAAGGGTCTATAGACAAAGGTGATTTATTCTGGATCGCTCGTGCAGATTGGAAAAAATTGAAGTGACATCCCGGTGTTTTGCTAAGACCACAATGGTATTTGAAGTTGGAGCATTCCAAACCAGACGTCAGGAACATAACTAAGCAAGAGGAATTCAAACGCACTGATTTAATTTTATACAGAGATACGCACCACGAATGTTCATTTTAGCCCTGATGCATTTTATGTTATCACGCACTATGGAAGCCCCGTAACTAGGCTTACGCAAATATGCCTCAAGCAAGCTATACGCGTAGATAGTGAAACAGCGGCATACTGCAAAACACGTGCACAGCAGCCGCCCCGATTGTAGCATCACTTGCAGAGCTGCCGTTTCTGGCAGCTCTGCAAGGCAGTATACGGGATATACTGTTCATCGGGCGATGTTACTCAGTGCGAAATGACTTAGTCATGCACCCACTCGACCGGAGAGTGACATACTGAAGCAGGACCCTACGAGTTTGCTGGCCTCGAGTGGCTGAGGTTATGACGTATAGTTGGCGGTGCACGGCGCGTTGGCAATACACAGCTTGCACATAGCACTGACGTGCGTTGTCCCCTAGTAAGGGTTAGCGTTTGCCTGGCATTCAGGCCGTTTCACGTAAAGCGGTATGGCTTTTCCCGGCACGAGCACGACTGGAGGAAAAGTGGTCATGCTTGTATTACGCATTTTGGAGCTGATACCCCCCTCCCCTTGAACGAAGCATTACCTGCAATTTCTGTGTGTTTGGAGCTAGTGCGCGGATGCGCACACTGCGAAGACTAAAGCCGAAGCCACACACGCCATTCCTCGCGAGGTGTGTTCGGAACAATGGTGGTTGGATCTCACGCTTTAAGCTCGCCGCGCGTTTTGAAGCGTGGCCGTGGTTCCGGGTGCACAGTGTCTGCTAACAAGCGACCGAAACTAAAACTGAAAGTGCAAGAAAAAGTGGCGCGAAGTAAGCGGCGCGCTGAACAAAAATGTCTTTCACACACCGCGAGAGAGAACCTAGCTTTTAATAAAGTCTATGAGCATCCGGTTTTTGCGGTATATGCGGTTTTTCCATTTTCTTTTCTCCCTGTTTGTCCTCTCTTACACCACTTTCTACTCAAGTGCAGGGTAGCAAACAGAAATCTCGTACGTAGCTCGCCACTTGCCTTTCCAACTATCTCTATCTGCATAAACGAGCTTTCAAAGTTTTCATGCGTCTTGTACAGAAATTTCGCACCCGACTTCTCCGGGGTCATTTGTACATTCCCAGCTTGCGCGTCCACTACAACGTCGGAACGACATGCGCGACGAATCTGACATATGTTTCTGGCTCAGATCCTGCATGTATAGCTATCGTTATTTCACTCCGATGGTGCAACCGTACAGTGGCGCCCCTCGAGCTGACGTCACTATGTGGCACGTGCAGTCATGCAGCCCTGCCTCATGGAGGTGTTTTCCTCGGACAGTAAACTCCAGCTCATGCACCTTACAAACAGCGTTAAATCCAATTATAGGCTAAACAAGATTACGCAATATCAAGAGTTTCTATCAGTCAGATTGAATGCGATTATAATAAAATCAGTCCTCACGGGGCTGAGAAAGCTCGTTTTCCCTAACCGGAGAATAAAGAACGGAACTTCGTTCGGGTAATCAGATCTCAAGAGACCGAAAATGTAGACTCAGGGGAGAAAAAAAAGGCAAGATAACGCTCTCTCGGATCACAAGTGATCGCAGCGAGCGCCAATCAATGCAGCGGCAAATGGAAATAATAAGCAGACGATCAGTCATGCACACATGCGCGGGAATGGTTGCAGAAAGCAGGCACTCGCGGAGTTTCAATTACTGGGACGGAGCTCCCAGCGCAATGCCGTTTTCACCATATCAAGGTATACGAGACGCCCATTACAAAACTCCCTCCTGTCCCACTAAGTCCGATATCTTGCAGTTATCTCTTTTCTTTCTTTCTTTCTTTTAACTTCTGATGTACGGGAGTGATCATATGCTTACGGCACCAATATTACAGTTTCTTTCAAGGATCGTTGGTTTTAGGAGAAAAAAACGTGCTGTAAATGCATCCGCGTACTGTATGGCGCGGTTTCCCGAAACCAAGTACTTGAGGTTAAAAAAAAAAGCATGTGTGAAGAGCAAAACAAAAATAAAGATAGCGAAATACCGTTATCCGATTTCAAAACCGCTGCATCTGCCGTGCTCCAGCCGTCTCACATACGAGGATTAGGCTACTTGAGGCCCTGCAGTCTACGCTGTAGCTTTCGCTATGGATTAGGGCGATTTTGAATAAACCAAGGTAGAGAGGCCTCGAAGCAAGGAAAGAGCATGGCTCCGGCAGTTACCGAGCGGAAGAACATGAGAGCCGCAGTTTGAGGAATTGGGAGCGAGCCTGCCTCGGCAGACATTACGAAACACAAGAGCTTTCCAGCGAAACCATGCGCTCAAAAAATTGCATAGCTGCAATCAACGTCGCTCATCGACTTACGCACTGTCCACGCCATTACTCTAAATTTCATCTCGCAAAGATGCAAATACACTTGCCCCCTATGGCGGGAACTGCCCGAACCGACAGACTTTGCGTGGCCATGGCCTATTCCAGCCTAAACCTAATCTCTGCCAATAGCAATAGAAAGAAAGAAAGAAAGAAAGAAAAAACGCCCGATTTAACAATTCTGGCTTACTTTTTAGCGTCGAAAACAGCATATACAGTTGAATTTCGCCACACAGATGCACTTTTGTGTCGCTCGCATCGGGTAGAAAACATGTGCTTCCTGACAAACCTGATGAAACATGCTGAAAGCCCTTAAATTGTCAAAAATATTTTTTTAAAAAAAGAAGCGCTTTTATTTTCAAACTTATCTGGTATATACATCAATAGAGAGAAGTTGCGCGCTTTTCGATCGTAAACTGGCTGATACGACTTTAATACGGCGGTGTAGAATAAGAGTGGGTGGGCTTAGAAGCTGAGCTTAGCGCTGTCTTCTGGTATCCTGCGTTCGCACAGCAAACAAAATGAACCTTGTGGGCAAAAGACACAATATTATAACGCGGGAAAAATAACGCGTTAAGAGAGCATGTATTTTATGTGGTGAGTGGTGGAGGGGCTTTGTGCAGTATCCTGCGTTTGCACAGCAAACAAAATGAACCTTGTGGGCAAAAGGTACCATATTATAACGCGGAAAAAATAACGCGTTCAGAGAGCATGTGTTTTTATGTGGGAGTTGTTGAGGGGCTTTGTGCAGTATTCTGCTTACGCACAGCAAACAAAATGAACCTTGTGGGCAAAAGGCACAATATTATAACGCGGGGAAAATAACCCGTTAAGAGAGCATATGTTTTTATGTGGTGAGTGGTGGAGGGGCTCTGTGCAGTATTCGGCTCCATCGCTCGGATTAAACTTAAGGAGGCCACTGCGCTGTGTATACACCTCTATATACGTCAGTCTGCGCTAGTACTGCAGTAAATGGTAAATAAATAGCTAAAACTAACAAACACCACGCCTCTCATCAAATGTCTTTTTCTTCCACTTCGCTACGATTTCCAGTTCCTTTCTTGCTCCAACGACTGAAACAACGCAAATAAAGTTTCACTCAGTTTGCAGTGTGGTGGAGTTATCTCGCGGGGCTGAAATATTACGAGCTAAGGAAACGACACAAGCAAAAAAAGTACTGGCCAGAGCCAATGCCTGAAGTACAAATGGTTGGAGATTAGGGCTAGACAAATGTGGTTTGTACTTTCTAGCAGGACGCTGTCCACTCTCGGAGCATTTTCTCATACGCCACCCGGAACCCAACCAGCGCGCTCGACAGCACCGATCGGTGGTGTCCCACCCACCCTCTCCACGCCTCCACCCAACTCAACCATGGAGCTACACATACACACGAGTGTGGTCCAACCGCTGGCTATAGCTGCTGGAGATTCGGGTCACTGCTGGCTGGGCGCTTGTTCTAACGTCGCGCCGCTCTTTCCCAACAAGCCATATGTCATCCTAGATGATGTGTCGTGTGAGAGCGCAGCTGCCATCGTGTGTGAAGAAAATGACAACCGCCGCGTCATACGCCACCCCCCTCCCCTGCGCTTCCGTAAGCCTAGGCTCGCTTTTCCAGGAGTAGGCGACAGCCCAGCACGTTTTCAAGTGCACGCACACGCATCACCGTCAGCAACGCCGCCAAAACTGCGCAACAGGGATAGCTTAATTTACAGGCCACAAGGAAAATCGCATCGCCTCTCCATTCCCTCGCACAGGGCGGTACCAAGTGAAGGTTTACTTCTCTTGTGGTCGTGCCGCAGATTTCAGGGAAGTGCCAAGTCTGAAAGGAAGAAGTGTGACGATCGCCCCGCCGCGGTGGTCTAGTGGCTAAGGTACTCGGCTGCTGACCCGCAGGTCGCGGGTTCGATTCCCGGCTGCGGCGGCTGCATTTCCGATGGAGGCGGAAATGTTGTAGGCCCGTGTACTCAGATTTGGGTGCACGTTAAAGAACCCCAGGTGGTCAAAATTTCCGGAGCCCTCCACTACGGCGTCTCTCATAATCAGAAGTGGTTTTGGGACGTTAAACCCCACAAATCAATCAAGAAGTGTGACGATCATTATCTAAACCAAACTGCATATAAAAATGTGGAGAGTAAGGGGGAGCAGGGAGGAGGAGAATTCTATACAATGGCTTTCACGAGAACACGCGTATTCACGCCGACTCCTCTACACTTACAGTCCCCTTATGAAGGACTCCCTTTGGAACGATGCTTTAGAAAATAAACCACGAGAGAATTTTATGACTAGAGTTTCAAAACGGTATAGAACTCGCGTGGACCACCGCAGTGAGGCGGCACGCACAGTATGTCTTCCAACCGGGCGCTTTCCTTTGCCTCAAATTGCAGCCTTCCCAACTGTCACGGGGAGATCTCGACCAGTGTACAAATCTTCATAGCGTGACTTAATCTTTAACCACGCCGTATCTCTGTGTGCCACGCTCTCGCTTAAGATATCTGCCAATAAAATGAAGTGAAAAACAGGAGCTACGAGCGAAGTTTTTGAAACAAAAGGCCGACTGCAATTCATGCATCCTTCCTGACCAGAAAGGGCGGACTGGTAACCTCCGGTCACCATACACTCCAAGGCCTGTTCTTGAGGCCACCTGTTAGGACCGTTCACATAAGCCACATTACAATACGATATAGTCCACTCGTGCGCATACACTATATACGCGTTGATGAAATTGACGCCCAGGCGACTGTTTTCGATGGCTACAAATCTGCTGCTGAATAAATGCACCAGGTGTGATTTGATCGTCGGAGACGCACTATAGATGTATTTATGCAATCTATGAAGAGTAAATGCGTCGCTTGCGTGTAAGTGATGATGATTTAGCAGGAATGTCTCAACTTTATTTTGATAAGGGAAGAATAGCAAGAAAACAGCACACTGACATATGACGCGCTGTTTCTCCCCAAACTAGAATACTCCTTAATGGCTCACTGTGATTTGTTGTCGGTTTTAGCGTGCAACAAGTGAAAAAAAGTACGACTTGGGAGAAAAAGCGAAAGAGCGATCGGCGCACGAGTTCGATAGCGCGAGCTCGCGATGCGAGTCGACAATGTGTTGTGGTAACTGTCGCTCATAGTTGCGTGCAATTTCTTAAAGGCGCGCCTCCATAATCGATAAAACGCAAGGGCGTTCCCCAGGAATGACTGCTATACAGCATCTACTTGTCCTTCATGTTTTCTACTCAATGCACGTAGCTAACGAGTTCGTCGTTTTCTAAGCGATCATGTGCAGTCAGTTACCAAAAGCATAAACATATATTTTTAAACTTCACTAACCAGTCTTTTATGAACAACAGTGGAGAGAAGTGTATATAACTTAATGTAATACTGACCGTAACTTATTGCCACAAATCACTGCATAAGCATTTATACGTGTATTGCACACGCGTGTCGGCATATGAGCAGTGCCTGAACAGCTCTTTGCGCTCAGTTCTACCGATTGGTATATAACAAATGTATGTATTACATTTTGTTCGTATAGGCTACATCTCCTTCGTACTTTACACTTTCAACGTGATTTGCCTTCGATTTGAAATGAAATGTCCTGTTAACATTCGTCATGGAGGAAAAATTATTCGCAGCTGCCTTTCAATTCAGCTGATATCGATAAAGCCGATTGGGAAAGATATTACCGGCTACAGCGTGGGGCCGTTCACTTTTTGAAAAATACGCAAAGCTTTTCCCCAATATGAGCCTACATTAACTTCGTTTTAATCGCTGATGCACTGTATGAATACTCCTTCGCACATCACACACGCAGCAAAGGCAATTTATTTAGTGATTAAAAACCTATACCGGGACTTCTAACTCAAACCAAGTTTTTAGAAAATGTTCCTCCAGGGAAGTAGTACCACCCTAATTATAGCCGTGATTGTGTATATATACTTTGAACCAGTATTTTTTGTCACAGCGCATTATTCGTTTGGTTTGCCGACTTTGTATAATCGCATGAATCGGTAGCAAACAAATTTTAAGCAGCAGGCCAACTGAATTGAGCTCGGAAAAAAAGCTTTTATTTCGTGCTGAAATGTGTGTGGTTGTTTTTCCCGAGTCAGTGAGCTAAAAAACTTAAAAACCAAAGACCAATGAATATAAAAATAACCCTATTCGGAGGAACTTGTTAATCTCCACCGTAACGATGTGTGAGAGCTATGAAATCACGCCACTGTGTCTTATGAAACAATTTCCAGTAGGAGCAATGCTGCACCAATATGTTTGCATTATTTCCACTCTAGGTCCGATGCACTTGGAATAGCTCATGCTCGATATCCTCTGCACTTGTTCTGGGAGACTTCGCCAAGGTTTAATTCTCTTAACGTAATGATGGAGAAAAGCCGAAAGAACAGCTTGCTGGGCTTCACCAACAACTCGCCGTAAACATGAGGACCCGCAGGCATGCCGAAGCAAGAAATTACCGCGTTAACGCGTGATAAAACATGACAACATTTACACGAGCTTGCACAAAGGTTGTGCGTTGCGACTCCTTCGTGATTCCGTAAATTAGCGTCCGAAGCTGCCTTGCCGAAAATAACGCCTTACATGTCTATGGTCTGTATACACATCTACCTCCTCGTTCCACGCGTCTCATTTTCCCCTCTCGAGTCGTCTGCAGGTCCCATCTAAAGATACACACTCAGTCGTGAAAGTAATCATTTTCTATCCCAGGTTAGCGGCTCTCACCCTTCTGGCTCTTATCGGTGTATTTTTTGCGTAATGACAGACGGCGGGAGGGTTTACTTTCTGCTTCAGCAGCGATTGTATGTATCTTTCGCATGCTTCCACTCGCTCATATAAAGTACAACGTGCGGCGCGATATTGTGAATTTGGATTTTATACAGAACATAACGGCGACGTTGACGCCAACGGCAAAAGTGTGCTTGAAGTGTCCACATTACTGCTATCACAAAGACAACATCAGCAACATAAATAATAATAATAATTTTAGTAAAAATAATAATAATATTAATAATAATAATAATAATAATAATAATAATAATAATAATTGCATGAAGCGGGACAAAATCATGGAGGGCGTGCCAGCGGCCACAAATTGATGCGTAGTCAAAATGAATGAGCGAGTATTTTGCTGACTTTTTGCGCATGAAATTTGAGAGCTATAGGTAGAGGCTTGGTACCTTTCTATATAGCGCTTAGCAGCGCATCGTCATTGCCGATGCGCCACCATGCTGGGTGTTTCGAAAATTCAAGAAAGAAGGCCTGGCGACTTATACATGGAGCTCCTCGGCAAGTCCTCTTTGTATATGTACTATCTTCGCCATTTTCATATAATTTTTTATCTAAAAGTTCCTCGGTTTCCTCGCAATTTGACGCGAATGCCGGCGATGCGCGTGGTCGGGTGCGCGGAGTTCATCGGAAACAAATAAATCGATGATGCTGCGCGCTCGGGATTCACTACGTGCTCTGCCCACTGTAGTATGCTCCCTCGCGGTACTCCCTCGCGTGTACTGTATGCTCCCTCGCGGTAGGGCTAACCGCTGATGAAGAAAAAAAAAGCTGAGCGTCCGTTAAACAAACAGAATGCGCTATTCCCTCCTCAGCGAATGCAAGATGGCGACCGCACCCTATATATTGTAAGGTAAAAAGAAATGTATATACCTCTTTATGTGTATTGCTATACATATAACACTACACTAAATGCACCACTTGCGCAAGATGCGTGCGCAGCGCTGCAAACGACTTGTTGCAGCAGAATGCGCCACTCTTCCCGCCCGAATGCACGAACATAGCGACACAAGCATATCGTTGGAGGCAGCACGCCCATTTACAGAAGTGAATAAATAAATAGCTCGAAATGTTCAGTTACCTAACTACTAAGAATACATGAGCCTTCATGAATACAGGAAGCAACGTTGCGCAGAAGCTCATAATCATATCTGAAGAACTCCTCGCCAATGTCGTAAATTATAAATACACAAAGGACCCAAATCGGGTTTGCCATAAATCACCACACGATACAACTTATCAATATAAACAACTGTCCTAATGTGCATAACTAAAAGTTTATTAAAGGGTTTTTGTTCAATAGTCACTACAGTGTAATCTCGACGTAGAGTTCATGTGCGGAAACTACATGAGCTTAAGAATCTTAGGATTTCGGTTAGAATACAAGTGTTGTCTAAGAAAAAAAAACCGCCCCGCATTGGGCTTCGTTATAATATTACAATTTCCTTTCTAGGGAATAATATGCTACTATAATGGCCACAATGACAAATATTTATTACATATCAAATATTAACCTCTGTCAATGCTGCCTCATCGCTTGGTATACATCACACAGTGCGACAACAAACTTTGTCGTCAAAGCAAGACTAGTACATCACATGAGTGCAGTAATCTTGTCGCGACAATTCCTGCGCTCAATGAAACGCCATTTCGTCATTTCTGAAGAAGTAGTTTTACTACTGCCACGAAAATTCAAAATTGATTCGAGAGTGATTGTAAAGATAAAGAGAGAGAGAAACCAAGGACAAAACATTACACGATAATTTAATATAACTTAGGCTTCATATTGGAATATTCAGGGGCCCACTTTCGAGATGGGAAGCATTCACTGTCATAGATTGGATGCATTTTCGGGTTGGCCCTTCGTTAAACCCAACCTATCAGTTAATCAGCATCAAGGTTCACCATTATTCGCCCACACAGAACGTCCTCGTAACCTGGGGTTCTTTAACGTGCACCTGAATCTGACCACACGGGCCGACAACATTTTTACCTCCATCGAAAATTGGAATTTAAAACACGCATGACTTTCATTTTCTACTGACTTCTATGACACGTGGATAAGCCATGTTTTTTTTGTTTTTTTGTAAATGCGGTTGTGAAAGTTTTGAGAGCGTTCCTTACCGCGCCTGGGACTACTCGCTCGAAGCGTGCATAGAATTTACCGAGTGTGCCCCGCCTAACTATTTCCTCCTTCAAAAAAAGAGCCTTATCGCGCGCCATCTACAAGTGGCAGTGACAAACGCGGAATACACAGCGGGCGCCATTCTTTAGGGGCCGAACACGCCAGAGAAACTACCGCAGCAGATGGATCTCAGGAGTAAAAGCGAAGCCAGTCAGTCGACGCAGGCGCTGCGATATGGCGGCGAGCGGCGCAAAGCGATTTGTCGGCATCGTTTCCCCGCTACGTTCTTTATCCTGCTCTTCCATTGTTTCCTCTGTTTTTGCACCGTTCATCCTTGACAGGCGAGAAATATACATACATAATTATATATAAACACACCTATACACACCCCAGCCACTGGTGTGTTCAGAGGAGCACCACAGCCGCATTTTCGCCCCTGCACGAAGTCGTAAAAGAAACACCCGCGAAAACTGCAAGCAGCCGCCGGCCATCGCACCTGAACATACATCCGGAGGCACCGCAACTATGAATGAAATTTCGCGCAAAACTACCGCGTCGAGCACCCGACATTTCGCCGGAAGGCTGAAATGGGGGCGTCTGCGAAAGTTTCTCCCGGCGGACGTTTGTAATCACAAGCAGGGAGAACGGACGCCATCTTCAGAGGCCCGCCCCTACTGTTTCATCTGTGTCTTTTCGTCTTTTTTGCGCCTGCTATCGTGCTTTCTTCATCTTCGCTGGGACAATGCGCTCACATTCGAGGCCACGCTGTGGTCTCCAATTCAACCTTCAGCAATGCGGGATTTCGTAAGCCCGCTGGATTTATATTTACGTAAGAGTAGCAGAGGAGAAGCATCACCAACACTATGACTGGATGTCACGGCTATAGGTCGCGCAACATCTTTCATGTAAGAGCGAAGCCCTTTAGGCCCGCACTACGCCATCACCATCGAAGCTCTCTGCGCCGGGAAGCGCGCCGAGCAAAACAACAGGTGCGCGCTCCATGAAGATGGCTCGCACTGCGCCTCGCGCGCCGCGCACTCACTCGCTTAGTCGTTCCCGCCACCGAGCACAAAAAACACTCTCCCCACCCACTCCCAACCCGGTCGCCTTCATGAAAGCCAGCAGCGAGATCCGACGCATAGGGTCTTGCGTCGCATTTCCAAGGAACTTTGGTCATGGTTTGTATTTTTACACTGAGCAACTGCTAATTTTCGATGCGAAACAGCTTATGGCGGGATTCAATCCGTTGTGTGACGTGACCACGCTTACTGCGCATAGGCAACAACTGTCCCAAGCACCACCAGAACGCGCCCACGTGCTAGCACGTGTATACCTTCGTAAGTGGCTGTGTAAGAAGCTGTAGCCTCTCCAGTTCACACTCTTTCAGCAATCGCGTGATGGCGTCGAGGAACGAAAATCTGCCGACGCGCGATGAACACCCGTGCTCCCGCGTGGCGTGGCGATGAACTGGCGTGGCGTGCTTCAACAAGAGTTCGGGATGAGCAACAGCAACAGAAACTACAATGATATCATGGTGTCCTTTACTTGCAAGGACGCCTTAAGCTCGGGCAAGGTGCCCGAGCTGAACAGAACTTTCAGTCGACCCATGCACTGCTTCGCATGTTACTCATGGTGCCCTTTAGTGGGAGATATTGTATCTTTTTCTTCGTGCTTTCAATTAGGAAACAACGTTTACACGAACAATAAGTGATGAAATAAAATAAAGAAAAAATGGCGTAGTGACAAAGAGCATTACTTTCCGTAAATTATGCATTTGGGATGTGTTTTAGGTGTCCTAGCATTACGCTAATCGTGAGGATTGGAATACCACAAATAAATGAGTGGAAAACATTTTAGTAAGTGAATGATGAAAAGATTTCTTCTAATACCCGACTACCGCAAACGCCACTCAACAGCCAACTCTATACCTGCAAGGCAATTCTCATAACACTATCCCCCCAGTGTACTGGATAGCGTCCGTTATTAAAGGAAATGTCCCGTTGGCTAGCATCCTTGGCGCGGCATTGCTGCAGTTTGGCAAGTTTGCAAGTTTCAGTAAATAGTCTTAAAAACGTAATCATATTATCTGGAGTTTTACACCGCAAAACCAGCATTTGACTGTGAGAGACACCGCAGTTGCGTGCTCCGGAAATTACGAACAACTGGTGTTCTTTACCGTACGCAAACATCGCTTAGTACACATGCACCTGACATTTTACCTCCATCGAAATGTGACTGGCGCGCCCAGGATCGAACTCGTGACCTTCGTGTTTGCAGCCGAGCACCCTAACCACTGATTCACCACGGCAGACTTGACACTTGCGCACCGACAAACAAGTGCGAATGTAAACACGCTTCGGTTCCACGTTGCATAACAAGACCTGGGCATATAAAGGTATAAGCCATATTGACATCTCAAGTCAACAACGCATGATGAAAATATTATCATTATTAATAATATTATCTAGCGTTTTAGGTCTTAAAAATTTATATGATTATGAGGGACGCTGTAGAAGAGCGCTTCGAAAAAAATTACCATCTGGTTTTGTCTAACTTGCACTCTAATCAAAGTTTCACGCGCCTTTAGCATTTCTCCTCCATCCAAATGCCACTGCCAGCGTCGGGATTCAATCCCGTGATCTTCGGGCGAGCAGTTGGGAACCGTAATCACTAGATTACCACGGAATGCGCCAAGAGCTACGAAAAGAGATGCTTCTTATTGGAGGTGAAATCTACGTCAGAAAAGTCAGGGTGGCTCACAGACACCTCTTCGTCGTGAAACAGCGGCTCAAGTACCTCTCGAAAGAGCGCCTTCAATGAAAACTTATTCCCTTAGCTAGATTAATTCTAGAACGGCCTTCAAACTAGTCATCCACTTTAGCCACTTAGCAACTGAACTGCTGCACAGATAAATTCTGTTAACTGCGTACAAATTCGTGAGACTTACTCAGCATTTAGAGGCCAACAATCTAGTGACTGGAGTACCGAAAACAATTCGAGGTGAGTTAAACAGGTCTAACCTCAAACCAAAGGTGAAGATAGTTATAGCGCGAGAACAAAACGACGACACAGAGACAAGAAGGACACGCGACGTCCTTTTGTCTCTGTGTCGTCGTTTTGTTCTCGCGCTATAACTATCGTCATGCCATACCAACTAGCCCAAGCTGCTACCCTTCTAAGCCAATGGTGAAGTTGGTTATTTATTGTGGTCCTCGACATAGTTACTCCGTATGGTCAATGGTATACATTCCCCCTCTCAACAAGCTTCAAGGGCTTTCTTTATCCTTGTGACGTCAATTATAGGGCCACACCATGCATCAATTTTACTTAGCTATTTAACAGCTTAGACGATTAACTGTACGCATTCCAACATAGCTTGCATGTGGTGTATAAGCTAAGCAATATCACGAGATGAAAGTTGTGAACGTTTGGGTAGATAAACGTTTTGCTATATAGGGCACTACCCGTGGCCACCGTTACCTGCTTCGTTTAGTTACACGTGCCTCCGAAACTGCGTGTTACGTAGTTGCAAACATGGTGTGTTACATGTGAACATTTCCATTTTTCAGTGAAGTTCAAAAGCCACTGTTCATCGTAAGTAAATTTATTCTGCGTGATGTTCTGTTCTATACAGGGCGTGTTTGAGGAACTTTCTTTCATAGGCATCGATCACAGGGAGATTATTTGGAGGAAATTGGAAGGAAGCCTTAGTGAGTACCAATGAACATTCTTCCTTAAAGCAGAGATTTTAATGAATTATGCTTACGGTCTGCGATCAATAAATAAAGATAACGAGGTGGTCACGTCTCCACCACACGAGATGAAAGTTGTGAACGTTTGGGTAGGTAAACGTTTCGCTATATAGGGCACTACCCGTGGCCACCGTTACCTGCTTCGTTTAGTTACACGTGCCACCGAAACTGCGTGTTACATAGTTGCAAACATGGTGTGTTACTTGTGAACATTTCCATTTTTCAGTGAAGTTCAAAAGCCACTGTTCATCGTAAGTAAATTTATTCTGCGTGATGTTCTGTTCTATACAGGGCGTGTTTGAGGAACTTTCTTTCATAGGCATCGATCACAGGGAGATTATTTGGAGGAAATTGGAAGGAAGCCTTAGTGAGTACCAATGAACATTCTTCCTTAAAGCAGAGATTTTAATTAATTATGCTTACGGTCTGTGATCAATAAATAACGATAACGAGGTGGTCACGTCTCCACCTAAAGCACCGAATGGCATCGCCTGAAATGATATTCAGAATTCATGATTCGTGGTCTTCTTACATTCAGTGGTTATATTTTATTAAGGGTATTGACGCGACGTCATCACGCGCCATTTAGATGTACGGTTCGCAAGCTGTTCTGAAGATAGGCAGATTAAGATAAGAAAAGGCGTCTTTCTCTGTGCTTTCTGTACAATAAAATTGTGGCCGCAGTGACGTCAGTGCATACTCTTCCTATACTTGCCAACGCTTAGCCTAGTGTGATGTGCATACACAACGGCCCTAATAAAGTTTGGCATCCAAATGAGAGGCCGATAATAAGTTCCGGCGTCAGTAGGGCAGCCTAAAAGTTGGCCATGTTCTTAAAGCATAGATTTGAATAGCACTATGGTATTTACTCATCGACTGCGCGGCATATTTGTGAATGCCTTCAGTGCTCGTACCATTGTTCCGCTTTTTTTTCGCACACAACTTGCCGTCAATAATCGGAACCGGCAAAACTCTGGCGTACAACCAAAACTTGATTGATTGATATGTGGGGTTTAACGTCCCAAAACCACCATATGATTATAAGAGACGCCGTAGTTGAGGGCTCCGGAAATTTCGACCACCTAGGGTTCTTTAACGTGCACCCAAATCTGAGCACACGGGCCTACAACATTTCCGCCTCCATCAGAAATGCAGCCGCCGCAGCCGGGATTTGAACCCGCGACCTGCGGGTCAGCAGCCGAGTATCTTAGCCACAAGAATCCATAACTTCGTAAAGATCACGGTTAAAAAACATGATGCATTTCTTTTTGTTTTGAGTGTGGCAGCCTGCGTGTACACTTTCCATCAGCGATACAGCTGCGACAGTCCAAACAAGGAGTGCTTGAAATGCTATAGGCTGTGGCGTCATCTGTCACTCTCTTGAGGCTCAGAACGTGCGGAAATGTATTGTAAGTAACAGGCTTAACTGCAAAACTAACAGCAAACGCTGAAACCGATACGACAACGCAGTTTTGATGAGAGGAGCTGGTGCGCGGGGCGCTGTTAGTATGGAAATTAAGTCATCAACCTTAAAATAAAGCAAACAAAATAGAAAATGACTCCGAACAGAAGCACGTCACTTGAACAAATCGAATAAAAATACGAAGATAAAAATAATACGGTAAGAGATAGAGTTGGGAAGAATTGGCCCGAATCTGCAAGTTACACTGCAAATGTCATCGAATGACGATAGTCTTGCGTCTAGAGAGAGTGAACAAAACGTTTATTTGATGTTCTGCGCAAGAAAAATGGTGAATGGTATTCTGGAGGCGCTGCGTTAGGGTGCCTCGAGCGTGTAGCGGAGGCGAACGAGCCCATCGAGGCACGTTAGACACGAGCGCCATCTGGCAGTTATCTTCGAAAACGAAGGCATGCGCGTCTGCGGAGAAAGAGGCGCGCCAGTCTCGGAGGTGATAAGGTGTAGAACAAAAAGCGACGGGCAAGTGCCACCACCGTGTCGTTGTCGCAAAGCGTTGGAAACACTTATCTTTTTGAACATCGCGTTGTACTGTCAGCGCAGCACGATAAACGCTACAGTCCTTGGAGTTACTTGTGTGTGCCGCTTCTAGCATAAAGGCAGACATACAAAACATAGACGTGTTGTTATGGCGCCTCGGATATGCGTAATAATTCCTTTTAATTGACAATCACACAACTATAAACGCCAAATCTTGAGCAATATTGGTGGGCCCTGCGAATGGCGTTGGCCGTTTGGTGCTGTTTGAGGAATCGTTAAAGGCGGAGAAACACACAAATGTACAGTGAGACCAAAATTTTACGTCAAAAGTCTCCCAGAGAGACTATTGTGTTTAAAAAAGAAGTACAGGGGAACTACTAAGCGGAAACCGACGTGTAAAGATCGCCCCTCTATGAAACTCCGCTACTCTTCATATCATTATATGTAGCCAAAAACGCCACACACACACACACACACACACACACATATATATATATATATATATATATATATATGTTTATATTGAGAGTAATATTTTAATGGACCAGTTTATCTTGGTGAAGATGTGGGATATAACAAAGCAGGAGCGCTGTGTCAACAAGAATAAATATATTTCCTAACTGTTTTGGAGGGGACCTTAATTCGTCAGAGGATGAGTTAAAATGATGTAGACGTTAAAACTTCGTTCCTGCCGTATCCTTCTTGACTTGAAAGATGTTTGCGAGAGTGAAAAAAAAACTAAACGCTGAGTAGAAAACCAAACTGTGTACATTTGAAAAAGTCGGTGCAAGTCCACATCTGGTTCTCATTTTGTGCTGGCCAGTTCTCGGTGTGTGTGGGGCCACCCAAGATGGCCGCCGCGGTGGCAGAAGGGGCCCGCGCCACCGCGCCTAAGAGAAGAGTGTCCCCTTAATGGGTCGGTCGGCTTTTTACCTTTCATCTTTGCTCATTCCCCTTCATTGACCTTCAAGTTCTAGGCAAGCCTAAACACTTCGCTTTGTACGTTCACATGAAGAGTTGAAAAAACAAACAAAAAAGAAAAGCCACTGTACACGTCCGAGTCAGTCAAAAAACCAAGCAAAAAAAACGAAATAAGAAAATTTACCCAGGCTAGAATGGGGTCCCAACGTGGGCATCTTAGCGTAGCAGCTCGCTATTCTAACCAAGAGCAAGGTTTACGAAACTGCTGGGCATGAAAGCCTTCAACACGAGTTTTGTCGAGAAGGAACCGCGTTAACATGCGTGTTATAGCGTGGCAGAAGAGTGAAATTACAACGATGCGTCAAAGAATCCGAATTGTGCAAGCAGGTATCCCGATGTATGAATTGCGTTACGAGTGGGTCATTGAATACTTGCACCCGCTTGCAAAAGGCTCAACCATAATTTTTCATGTTGACCAACGAGCTGAAGCGGGCTCTGAAGGACCTAATTAAGTTCGTCCATTCATCCATGCTTCCATCAACCACCGGGTGAAATGATGGAGTAGAGGGTATGTGACAAGCGTACTTCTATTAGTAGCATCAAGACAGTTTACATTACATTAAGCACCACACTTGCCTATAGGCTATCGGTAATCTTTCTGCTATACCTCCATCATTCTAAATCTGAACAGTAAATTTTAAAGCCACTCAATTCTTGGCCAATCCCCCACAGTGGGTATGCGCCACTAACAATAGGTGAACAACAACAACAACAACAGTTTACAGTAGGCTGTAGAAATCACACTAATCCAGCTTTCACAGTTGTTTTACGGCGCTGCAGCGCTGGCCTGGCGTTTTTTGTTGTTTTCTTTTCGCTTCAGGATTCTATCAGTGCACATTGCACATACGTTTCCTGTCTCAGGCTACGCTTTTCTGTAGAGGTTTCTTGCCACGATTCACACACAAAAAAAAATATTTACGACGATACGTCTCTCCCTTATCTGCTCCGGATGTCGTTCTCTCCTTGTTCTTGTTTTCAATTTTCCCTATCATAAAAAAGGGAGAATCCAAATTCAACAAAAATTATCGAATGACAGAGTGCGTTAAGCAAACTTCAGGCTGCTACAATTTTCTCTCGTTCATCACCTTCCTCGTCTTGCACTTGTTGTTTTATTCGCGTCGTTTTTTTTCTCCCTTTCACGCCCTTTTGGACTTCGTGTAACAGATCGCTGGAGCAATTAAGTGTGACTTCGAATCCACGATAACGATGGAGAAGGAGGGGGAGCAAGCAGGAGACTATCCGTTTTTCATTCTCATTTCTCCGCTTCTTCAGCCCCTCTACGTGTCTTTAGCGTTTTGTTCTTTGGCACACACGTTTACACAATTCATTTTACCCCTTAATTTCATTCGCTGTCAAGCAAGACAGCCTCGCGTTGTTCGTAGACAACTTTATTGGGAGGTGGAGGGTGCAGCCACCATAAACGCACATAGAAAAGACGCGAGCAATCGCGCAGCTCTGAAGAAAATAAAAGATAAGTCAGCCGTTCATTTTGTTATTCTCTGTTACGAAACTTTTAAGAATTCGCTTGGTGAGCTATTCGTTCACTCGAATGCTGTAATTAACTCATAACACGCAGGCCGCCAAAGCACCCTCCATTGAAGCTAATGAAGTGAGGTAAATTAATTTTCTCTTTCTTTCACTTCCCCCGGCCTAGCGTTCAAAATCCTGCAGGATTTTTTTTTCGCTTCTCCAGCGCGCAGGCTTAAAACAATTCTCCTCACCCTTCCTTGATTTCTTTTTGTTTACCTTTGTGTTTTGATGTTGACCACTGCGCCGTAGTTGTAGAATTCTTTCCATATATCGTAACACTCCTCATGGGCACTTTTCCTGTTATGTACATCGCTCACCGCTCTGAACTCTTTGTAATCATCTACTATGAAGCTCTTAATATTTTTTTTCTACTTCAATCAATGGACGAGGGAGGCCCATCTCATTACTGAATGAGTCCTTTTCCGTTGATTCCTTTTGTCACATACACCAGGGCGCGTTCTGAAAGTGAAGAAGCCAAAGATAGGCGTGAGCTTTGCACCCATCTTTACATCGCATTCTGGCACAACGTTGAGTGCTCAGGCTATGACATCCCCACTGTATGTATCAGGTGCTTCGAAACGGCTCAAGTACAATACAATTTAGCACGCAGCTTTCTTTGTATAGCTGTGCTCTTCGGTGGAATTTGGAGCTGACCGGCCTTTTTCGGTTCCTCTTTAGTTTTCTCTCTCTTGTTTTTTCTCTTCTGTCAGTTTTTCCTCACTGATTATTTCTACCTTGTTTTTCTACCCCTGTTAGTCCTTGCTATGTTGTACAAGAAAAGGATACGCTCTGCTAGCGTGCCTGGATGTTGTGCTCGTTGTAATGCTCGCCATCGGTGCCTGGAACGCAGCTGCAAATTCCACCTCCCCAAGTTTTTAAATTTTTTTTTGCCAAGAATGGCCATTGCTTTCCTTTCGTTCTCTGTCCCTCTGTGACCTCTACGCGAAACAAAGTAGTAAGCCATCGTTGAAAGAAAAAAAATTCTAAATTTTATATCTCTTTATTCGAAGTTTACACCACTGAGAATATCTTTCAAGAGTGGATCGTTAAGCGTAAATCAGCAGCAGACGCATGTGCGCATGTTACGAAGTCCATATTCACATGACACCAATCGATGCAGCGCGCAGGATGAACTTTTGCATTTCTCGTACCAACCAGTCAAGGGAAATAGTGTTGCGAAGATCACTTCGCTACATGGTGGCCTTCTCTCGGTACAAAATTCATCGTCTCACGATGACTGACGTACGAGGCCCGCGCACAATACTACGCGTTATATGATTTCGGCCATCATCACACGAGCCCCGCCGCTGTGGTCTAGTGGCTAAGGTACTCGGCTGCTGACCCGCAGGTCGCGGGATCGAACGCGGCTGCAGTGGTTGCATTTTTGATGGAGGCAAAAATGCTGTAGGCCCGTGTGCTCAGATTTAGGTGCACGTTAAAGAATCCCAAGTGGTCGAAATTTCCGGCGCCCTCCACTAGGGCGTCTCTCGTAATCATATGGTGCTTGCGGGACGTTCAACCCACCACATATCCATCAAATCAATCATCACACGACCTGTATGGTGTGGCGCGTTGTTGTAACGTTACTTTCACGAGCTCCCGGTGCGGATCATGCATTCCACGACTCTTTCAGAGCATCTTCTTTCAGAACAAAGTACCGCTTATAACGAAGTCGACTTCCAGTCATACTCACTACTTGTAGTAACGAGGCTTATATATATATGTATACATGTGTGTGTGTATAAAGATCAATAATTGTATACCTAAGGGCTCGTTTTTTCCGTGTTTTGACACAATATAAATGATATCTAACAGACAATATTGCCAAGGATTGTGTAGGGGAAGTTATCAGAACCAATGTAGTGTAAATAAGACAGAAAACTGGGTGAATATAAATATATATAAAATATATATATATATATATATATATATATATATATATATATATATATATGTGAAAAAGAAGGCGGCCTTAAATCCAGTGGAGAAGAAATACCAAAAAGTGGAGGACGGGCAAAACGAAAACCTTTTTATTTTTCCTACGTTTCAGCCGAGGACCGGCCTTCATCAGGGAAAACACGATGCAAAAATGCGCTTTTCTTAAGTAGGCATGGTATATCAAGGACCCCTGATACGTACACCATCACTATCGTGCTCTATCTACTGTGACGTGGCGAGTAATGAACGCTGCCCGTCCTCCACTTTTCGGTATATATATATATATATATATATATATATATATATATATATATGAGATATAACAGACAGTAATGCCAAGGAATGTACAGGGGAAGTTATTAAAACCAATGGAATGTAAATAAGAAGAAAGAAAAGTGAATAAAAAAATTACCAACTGTGAGCAGGAATCGAACCTACGACCTTCGAATTACGCGTTCGATGCTCTAACCACTAAGCTATCACAGCGGCCCTCCCTCCATCCACTTTTTTGGGTTTATCTGTGAATTTAGAAGTAGGAGTGACAGTCAGCGCCATCTATAAGCCAAACAACGAGTGTGAAACACTCTTATGCGCATGTTTGGCGCCACGTAGCACGTGAACTTATTATGAGTGGGCAGCTGATTAATTGTCCCTCTTATACAACCTAAACACACCAAGTCTGCCAGTACGAGACCCTCGTTCAATGAAATAAGGGAAAGAAGTGTATGTCTAAGGGCTCGTTTTTCCGTGTTTTAACACAATATTAATGAGATATAACAGACAGTAATGCCAAGGCATGTACAGGGGAAGTTATTAAAACCAATGGAATGTAAATAAGAAGAAAGAAAAGTGGATGAAAAAATTACCAACTGTGAGCAGGAATCGAACCTACGACCTTCGAATTACGCGTTCGATGCTCTAACCACTAAGCTATCACAGCGGCCCTCCCTCCATCCACTTTTTTGGGTTTATCTGTGAATTTAGAAGTAGGAGTGACAGTCAGCGCCATCTATAAGCCAAACAACGAGTGTGAAACACTCTTATGCGCAAGTTTGGCGCCACGTAGCACGTGAACTTATTATGAGTGGGCAGCTGATTAATTGTCCCTCTTATACAACCTAAACACACCAAGTCTGCCAGTACGAGACCCTCGTTCAATGAAATAAGGGAAAGAAGTGTATGTCTAAGGGCTCGTTTTTGCGTGTTTTAACACAATATTAATGAGATATAACAGACAGTAATGCCAAGGAATGTACAGGGGAAGTTATTAAAACCAATGGAATGTAAATAAGAAGACAGAAAAGTGGATGAAAAAATTACCAACTGTGAGCAGGAATCGAACCTACGACCTTCGAATTACGCGTTCGATGCTCTAACCGCTAAGCTATCACAGCGGCCCTCCCTCCATCCTCTTTTTTGGGTTTATCTGTGAATTTAGAAGTAGGAGTGACAGTCAGCGCCATCTATAAGCCAAACAACGAGTGTGAAACACTCTTATGCGCATGTTTGGCGCCACGTAGCACGTGAACTTATTATGAGTAGGAGTGACAGATGGCGCTGACTGTCACTCCTACTTCTAAATTCACACATGATAGTAGCTTCTCTGTGATAGTAGCTTCTCTAATAAGCCGACTTGGCGGTTTGTTGTCCAGAGAAGTACCAGAGACCCTGGCGAGAAGTGCACGCTTTGGTGGCGACTGTCATAGCGGTCTTTTTGGTGCGCTTGCGCAAGTGCAGCCGATCACGGGCAAGCTGACGGGCTGCATGGGCTCGAAAAACGACATCGCTGGCGTACTCAGTAGACAAGGGGGAAGCCGAAGCAAGGAGCGCGTCAAATGGTAATGCTGGATATCAGCCAAATAGCAAATAAAACGGTGAATAACTAGCTGTGTCGTGCCGTGAAGAATTGTACGCGAACGTGACAAAGAGGAGTGCTTTGTCCCAGTCACGGTGATCTGGCGAAACGTACATTGACAGCATCTGCGTCAGCGTTCGGTTCAGACGCTCGGTCAATCCATTTTTCTGTTGATGATAAGTGGTGGTAAGCTTGTGCTCAGTGGAGCAGGCGCGGAGAATGACATCCACAACACGTGAAAGAAAGTACCTTCCTTGATCAGTTAGCAGCTGCCACGGAGCGCCGTGTTGAAGAATGACTTCATACAAGAGAAAGTCAGCGACGTCAGTGGAACAGCTTGTCGGCAGTGCTTTAGTGATGGCAAAGCGTGTGGCGTTGTCTGTGGCGACTTCAACCAATTTATTTCCGGAAGTGGACGAAGGAAACGGGCCCAACAGGTCAAAGCCAACACGGAAGAATGGTTCCGTCGGGCTGTAGGAGGCCAGACGGTAGTTCCGTCAATAGGCTGTAGGAGGCCAGACGGTAGCACAGAGGGGTGCTTGCGGCGTTGGCAGTGGTCGCAAGCAGTGACGTAGCGAACCTCAGAACGATACAGTCCGGGCCAGAAAAAGCGACGTCGCACACGATCGTAGGTACGACAGACACCTAGGTGACCGGCTGTAGTTGTACGTCATGTAATTGTTCGAGAACGCTGGTACGCAGGTGATGGTGAAGCACGAGCCATCATTCCGGGCCATCACCGTTAAAGCTGCGACGGTACAGAATGTTCTCGTGCAGTTGAAACAGGCGTTTTTGGTGCATCATCGACAGGAGCAAGCGTGGCACTTTATGTAGGCGTCGCGAAGGTTCGCGCTCATTACAGAATTGTGCGCTCCAGTATCTATAAGGGCAGAAATAGCCACACCGTCAACATCAACGTCTAACAAACTTTGTCTCGTCGGAAACGTCAAGAGAGGATTTGTGTAGGGAGTTGAAAATGCAGCATCACCTTCCGGGTAGGCAGGAGCGAAGTTGAATGGGGACGACGGCCTGCGAGTCTGCAATGAGCGAGAAGACTGGCGACGTCCTGGAGGCGAACCGTACTGACGACCATGCGGTGACGGAGGTTGGATGTTGAACCTTCTGTAGTTTGGCGGAGAAGGCTGCGCGGCACATGCGAAGCGGGTGCTGTCCTGTCGGTAGTGAGGTTGAGATAAAGTCCGAGGTGGCGAGGACCAGTGGTAATTGCAGTAACAGACGACAAGACCGATACGGTGGCAATGAAAACAAATTGGTTGATTGTCGAGGGCTCTACGCGCTGCAGGGTCGCGAGATCGGGCCGTAAACTGCTGCTTGTGATAGGACGAGGGTGGACGCCATGGAGCTCGCTGCGGGCTGGGCAAAGCGCACACCGAGGGAATACCTATGCTGGCGAGTTATTGGCGGACCATGGCTTGAACCATGTTAGCAGTGAGTGGGGTCATGTCACTTGCAGCGGTGTGAGCCGGAGCAGAGGCAATGGCTTCAAGTTCGCGCCGTACAGTTCAGGTCACCTGATGCGATTAATCTAGAGGTGGCGGCTGTGTTCTTGCACGGTCTTCGCAAGACGACGTTGTAGACGTATTAGGAAGGCGGTTAAAACCGCTGTTAATCCACTGGCTCTTCGCTTGCTCAAAGCGCCGACATTCTTTTATAATGGCGTCCACTGTAAAAAAAAATTTTGCAGATGAGGAGGTTGAATGCGTCATCCGCTATCCCCTTAAGAATATGTCCGACCTTGTCAGCCTCCGGCATCTCGGCATTATCTTTGTGACACAACCATAACACATCTTGTATATGGGAGACGTAAGACTCGGTCGAGGTCTGCGGCCGAGACGCGAGCATTTTGTTCGCAGCCATTTTTCTTCCAATCGGCCTTGCAAACAGGTCCAACATTTTCTCCCTGCACACTGCGCAACTCCCAAATTCTGTTTCATGGTTCTCATACCACAATTTGGCGGTTCCCCTAAGATAGAATAACAGGTTCGCCAGCATAAAAGTTGGGCCCCATCGGTATCGAGTACTCACACGTTCGTACTCTGCCAGCCAATCTTCAACGTCAACTTCATCTGGATCGCCGGAACCGCTGATCGTGCCAGGATCCCACGGAGTTTCGAGCACGAAGGTTGTGGTCACAGAAGGAGATGTAGTTACCGCATTATCTCCGGCCTCAGGAACACCAGGAGCAGATGCGGACGCCGTACTTTCCGTCTTCGTTGTGGAATGACCCTTCAAACGACGGCCGCTGCGAAGTTTCATTGCGAGTTGGCTACCCAGCACCTCCACAAAATTTGACGGGGCGAGGTCTAGGCTTGTAGGATAGCGTCCACCGAGGATCGGCAGCCGAACAAGATGTCTGAGTTGCCCCTCGCGCAAGCGCCTAACGCACAGGCGTCTTCTTCATCTTCGCAAAGTGCCACGCTTGCTCCTGTCGATGATTGTCATGGACTGCCATTTTTGCGACCCGACGTCACGGCAAATAACAGGCGCCGTACTACCCCGCTGACCGCGGGAACGGCGGGCGCAAGAAAGAGAGCCGGGAAGTGCAGAATGGGGTGCTCTTCTTCGAACGTCGCCGCCGACGTTTGATCCTTTGTACCTGCGGCGGCGTCTGCAGGGTCGTGGAAGGCCGCGATGTACCCCGAACAAGGATTACACTACGGGACGCACCGGCTGAGAGCCAAACAGTCTGACCGTTCCCACGGGAAAACCGTGGGAAAACCTCTGGCGGCCAAGCCGTAAGACAGCGCCCCAACAGATTGTCACTCTCGCTGGTTGAGGGCTCTCTCCTAATGAAAAAGTGGTGGGGTCAATATATTTTTGGGGCGGAGTTTCCATCAATGAAACGCGCATAATTGGGCCCATGTAGAGGTCTCTCGTCCCCAAGGAAGAGAGCGAGGGAACACGAGGGGGATTTAAGCGCAGGATTTTGCCCTGCTAGGCAGGCTAGTCGCTGACCAACATCGTTTAGAAACAGATCAACAAGTATCTCATCTAGAAGTTTTTAGTGTGGCTCTGTATCGGCTGGCCACCTAAACTTAGCTGTTCGTCTAGTTGTGACGCGATATTAACGTCTGCAATGTAGACATCGGGACTTCGCCTCGAGTTAGCTCAACCTGCTCGAAGTCACCTGCAAGCACTAGCCTCCCGGAGCCACCAGCGTTGCAACACCGCCGACATCGCAGTCGTGCCAGAACTCTCTTCGACTTCTCGCATCCGATCGTCGAGGACGCAACGCTGCCGGTCATCACACGTATGCCTTCACCTGTTTATATCTTTGAACTTTCTCCTCCGTAGTTCTATTGTTGTTAGTTTGTGCAGTTTGTAATAGTTCTCTCTCATAAGCTGATTTATTGTTTTTTAATTGTATTTTTTGTTGTATCAAGTGTTGATGTATTTTGTTAATTGTATTGAAGTGTTGTACTAGATCCCGTGTGCTGCAATATCACTATAGTAAAGTTTGTTTTGTTTTCTCACGTCTCTGATCTCTTCCCTGTCTCTGCTTGCGTACGGAATGAACTAATCTGCTGTCATTCCCGTCGCCGACTTCGCGCTGGCGACGCTAGAGTGGCAGCGTGTAACAATGATGCACCGTAAAAATATATATATATATATATATATATATATATATATATATATATATATATATATATATATATATATATATATATATATATATATATATATATACAAACATGCGCAGGAGTCTACAAAGAGCCCCAAGGCCAAAGCAATGCAACTTGGCTACTCGGGAGCCTCTCGTGCAAAGGGCCCCCTATTGACGCGACACGGCCGAAGTGAGCGTAATCGCGCTATCAGCAGAAGCCCGCAGCATAGAGCAGCGAAATTGGGGAGAGAATTCATTGATTGCCTCGGCTAATCAATCAGAGTGGAGGCATGGGAAAGCTCCAGGGCTCCAAGAGAGGGCAGCCGTACATGTGCAGCAGAAAAAGGTGAGCAAAAATAGATGGGACACGGCGCTGCTGCGCTTTTATCTTGAATGATGGCGTTTGACTATATATATATATATATATATATATATGGAAATTTGTGATGGTCCTTCAAAAGCTGTATGCAGTGAATACACCAACAATTGGGAAGAATGGGCATGATGTGTTCAACTTTTGTACTTTGATGTACAATGAATCTCTCCCTATCACAAACTCAACTTTGAAGAGCATTAAACTTTAGCGACAGTTCATTAAAGGTTTGCGCGTGCTTTTGATATTGTAAGTGGCTTCCCGAGATTTCAGTTCTTGTTGGTTGTTTTCCTCACTATTTCATCTTGCACGTGTGTTGTACGCCACATTTTGCGGTTACAAAAGTAAGCACAGGCAGCGGGAATTCGATGGGACGCGCTCGCCTTCACCATAGAGTTTTTTCCCTCGTCTGTTCAAAACAAGACCAGCAACACGAAAATATAAAAAAGCTAGAAAAAATTCTTTCCTGCGCCTACATGAGATCAGTAAGGCAGTTGCAAAAGCAGCAGCAACAGCGATGGTGACAGTGGCGGCAGCTCGCGAAAACGTGCTAGCGGGATTAGTTAATTACTGAGCCCGCGCTCGCGGGCTCTCTCGCGAGTGTGCCTGCCCGATTTCCATGTGTATAGAGGCGACCGAGCGGCCATGATCCTCAGGTAAACAAAGACGAAAAGGCCCCAATCATCAGCTGCTACACACTGCTCCGAGCATTGTCTCTTTATGAGGCATGATTAACGCCTCTCCGCGTATATGCCGCCATTTTAGTTGTTGCTCAAGGCACCCCGAAAGCAACGAACGCAATAGCAACAAATTGGAAGGTCTCGCGCAGAATAGCAAGCAGAGCGAAACTTGACCCGCGTTTCTCACGTACAAGTAACGCACGAAGCGTCCTCACAGGTACAGATGAACGCGAATAAGCGTCACAGTTCTTACTTCGTTGTGTCTGAAAAGCGCGTTCTTTTCACAAACGGAGACTGTGCAACGATTGCTGTGACCTTGCACCCAGTAACTACAACAGAATTGTTCCGGTGAAACCGAAAGGCTGGCCAAGACGTAGGATCCTCCCCATTGCTAAATAAGGGCGCGCGATCGAGCATACACCCCCTTATTCTCTATGCGGTACAGAGTACACGAGGGAAATGAGCGCGCACCGCCACGTTGTGACTCTGTGACGACGCAAGCTCATTGCGCCATCTTGCAGGTAATGCTGAAAACGCAATAGCCTCTCACCCCCCGAGATGCGCGTGAGCAGCGGTAAGTGGTGGATATAAATAGCTTGCCGTTTGAATTTTTAGTGACGTGCTTTTCTGTAGCTCAAAGTTCACGCCTCGCACTCACGTCTCAGAGGTATCACGTTCGATTGCGCGCGCCAGAATTTTTTCTGCGTTTTTTTTTTCTTTCTCGCGTTTTCATATATACAGATACGTATACACATACAGTAAGTGACACCGCCGTCGACGCCCACGCCTGCGCTGGCGGCAAAATGCAGCCGAGAGTGTTCATATAATTGCTATTGCAATAAAAAACTTCTGAAGTCTTTGCCATTTGCCATCATAAATTTTGTTTGCGTAGCAGGAGGGAGTGTACTCGCTGGTGCCACTAAGGCTGACCTCCTCACGCACACATTCGATACTGAACGTTCAGAATGCAAACTTGGCACAACCGCAGCTCCGCTGTTTTTTCGGACTTCAAAAGCGAGTAGGTGAGCATAACCTCGTCGAAGCGAAAACGCTTTTGCCAGTTCTCCTATAAGCATTAGCTAGAGGTTCTGGCGGCTCGTAATTTTAATTTTAGAAGTAAATTGACTGTAACTCTGGAATTTACGAGAAAAATGTAGCAGTTCTATATGCACAGAATAATTTAATTTGTCGGGAGATAGCAGGTTCTTCATTATGGGTATTATTTTTCTACTTAAATTACGCTGGCATGAGAAGGCACTAGTATCTGCTGAAAAACATCGAGTACTGTAAGCCATGATAAGCCAACGTGCCCTTTCTTCCTCCTTTGTTTGGTTTGAGGGAGGAGCAACGAGGCATACATACACAACTACTCGACTCCAGCACATACAACCTGCTTTCGAATTCTTCGTAATAGGCTATAGGAACCTTGAGAGAATATGTAATTTAATAATGGACCTAGAATTACGACTCTCTGACTTCTCTTTAAGCATGCACCAGAAGCATGCGTGCGATTTTCTAGTCATTTAAAACACCGCTATGGTGCAAAGAGACATTTTCCAAGAGTTCACTTATCTGCGTGAAGTCACACTTTATTAAAAAATATCTATTTCATTCTTCGTGGCACAGATTAGCAACGCAACACGGTAGCCTACAAACAGACATGGCGCGTAATATTAAGCACTATAATTAGTTAGCCTCCAATGACGACATTTTTCACGCTCCTTTTCCCTCTGTGTTGTTTGTGAAATCGAACAGTCTAGATGAATCAATAACTGATATAATATCGCAGCCTCACTTCGCTCTATTATAAAAAGCTCCAATAAAACAAGATAAGTTTGTTATTGTTTATTTGTCATTACTCTAGCTTTCAGAATTTTAATTATGGCTAAAATAGAAATGTGTAATATCTCTTCCCTATATTCTGAGCGTCAATGTCTGCCCCAAAATTGAGCAATAATAGTACAAGTTATGTTAGTTGTTCATTTCCGTAACACTGTATGCATGCCATTTACATGGAGGCTCCAAGCCACGAACAAAACTAATTCAGAGAGAGAGAGAGAGAAACAACTTTTATTGAAACGGCAAGTGTTAGAGGAGTTGACTCCCCTCCCTTAGATGGCAGCTAGGAGTCCTTGGGCCCTAGCGGCATCTTCGGCTTGCCTGATGACCTGTAGTTGGTCCTCGATGCTTGAGCCTACCAGCGCGGTCTCCCACTGCTCCGTATTCATGTATGTGTTTGGCCCCTTCACGATGTTGGGGCAAGCCCAGATAATGTGTTTGAGGTCCGCCCGCTGATTGCAGTGTTTACATCTGTCTGAGTAGAGGTCCGGGTAACAATGATTATAAGCGATTGGGTTTGGGAACGTGTTTGTTTGTAATAGGCGCCACGCTGTCGCCTGCTGCTTATATAATGAGGAGTGTGGTGGCGGGTAATGCTGCCTCCCTAATCTGTAGTGCTTGGTAATTTTGTTGTAACTGAACATGCGGTCTCTCTCCGCACGCGGGCTTCGCGTCATTCCTGCCCCTGCTCGGCTCGCTAACTCTCGAGCTAGGGTGTGTGCGGTTTCATTGCCCGGGAGGGAGGAGTGGGCGGGCGTCCATATAACATAAACGTCGCGCTCTCCGCGAAAGTTGTTTAAGATTCTTAACGCCTCTTTCGAGACCCTTCTGTTAGCGAAGTTATGAATCGCGGTTTTAGAATCACTGATTACGACGCTGGCCCTTGTGGACGCAAGCGTCAGCGCTATGGCCGTTTCTTCAGCGATTTCCGAATTTCCTGAAAATATTTTCCGACAAGCACAATCAAACAGGCACCCTCTCGCTCCTCAGCGCGCGGTGTTAGACACTAAGCCACAAAAGCGCGCGTCCTTCGCCCAACTAATGGCGAGCTATTTATATAAACCAGTTACAGCTAGCGGTATGCCGATCCCAGGGAAAATATCAGCGTGCTGTCAGCTTTCGCAGTCAGATGTCTCGATGGGACAACTCGGCGGCCTGTTCGTGTACTTTGCCCTATATATGGTGCGTGGTCTCCAGTGGGCACGCTGATCTCGGGGTGATGGAGTATTTCACGTTTTGCACATTCACCGGAACGATTGCGTTGTATAGTTACAAGGCCCATGAAGATCACTTCAATCGCTGCAGTCTCTCCGTTCGCAAAAAAGGGGCGGTTTTCCAACACAGCGAAGAAACGGCTGTCACAAGATAGTCTACGCTACCCTTGCGTATACATGTGCGTATACGTCTCGCACGCCATTTGAGTGACAGCATTGAGCTGTAAACGTTGCTAGCTCGCACTCGTCCTGTGTGTTCGTTTTGTGCTTTCTTTCGTCTTGAGAAGCGCGCTGAAGGTTTGATCTGGTATCGTCCTTTGCGTGACATTCTATAGTTTGTTTCTATCGTATTCATTGCTTCGCCCTTGCAGCGAAACTGACTTTTTTTCTGACAAATACGTCCATTCATCCTTTTTCTTACACCTTGGTACTTAAAAATTGCTACTCATTAGACTTTGTTTTTTTGTTCACTGTCTATAGCATTTTGTGGTCATATGTCCATTTCTCATACTCTTCATATGAGAATGAGAGTAAAAATACAAATATATAACTATGAAAATAAACAAGAAACATAAGATAGTTCTGCCTGTTCATGCGGCTCTCTTTTCTCGTTTGTTCACCATAGGGTACTCTAATATCTTATAATAATTGTACAAAAGTATAGAGGGGCATGGCAGTCTAGTTCCTGCAGTGGTCACGAACGAAAAAGCCCAGCTCCGTCACAAAGAGCTAGCCCAGTTAATAAAGGCGAGCACGTCTTATGTCCCGTCATCCTAGCCAGCCTGGCCGTTGATTTTTATTTGCCACCAATTCTTTTCTTTTCTCTTCCCAACTGACACTCTTACTGAAGCGTGCGACTACATTTGCTTTTCTGCCCCGCCGTGGTGGTCTAGTGGCTAAGGTACTCGTCTGCTGACCCGCTGGGCGCGGGTTCGAATCCGCGGCGGCTGCATTTCCGATGCGGCGGAAATGCAGCCGCCGCGTCGATGTGGCGGCTGCGAATTCGATGCGGCGGCTTCCGATGCGGCGGCTGCAAATGCGGCGGCTGCATTTCCGATGGAGGCGGAAATGTTGTAGGCCCGTGTGCTCAGATTTGGGCGCACGTTAAAGAACCCCAGGTGGTCGAAATTTCCGGAGCCCTCCACTGCGGCGTCTCTCATAATCATATAGTGGTTTTGGGACGTTAAACCCCACATATCAATCAATACATTTGCTTTTCTTTTTTGTTTCTCAGAACAAAAATTCTTGCTCCTATCGCTGTAATTCCCAATTCATTCCCCTCATGTCGTCAGAAAGAGTTCTTCACTCGGTGTTTCCTGGTCGTTTCGAAAGAGTGTAACGAACGGAACTGAGCCTCGCGAAGCTCTCGTTAGGCGGAGCGCGAGTGAGTCCGCATCAAGAACAGAATGGAGACGGCACGAGAGAGATGACCCGCACAAAGCCTTACCACGGAGGCATCGCGGCCGCTGTATTATAGGAAGACAAAGGAAACAATTCAGCGCTCTTTCAACTCGCATTGCTGTCGTTCAGATTCCTTACCCCTGCTCCCTGCTTTAAGTTTCTTCAATTTTATTCTTTTCGTTCTCACCAGCACACGTTTTTTTAAAATTTTTTTTCAATCTGCTGTTATATAGCAGTTGAACTGTCTGCGCAGACGCATTCTGCTCGCGAGAGTTAACTTTCACGGCGCGTAATCAGAATGCCACTAAATGTAGAAATAAGAAAACGCGCAAAGACGCACTGCTGTCTTGTTGTCAACGCGAAAATCGTTATGGCTTAGAAAGATAAACACGGCTGTTTGAGTTTTTTAGGGCTGTGTCAAAAATATGATAATATATAATATCTAAGCATAGATAGATCGCTAGATAGATAGATAGATACATAGATAGATAGATAGATAGATAGATAGATAGATAGATAGATGGATAGATAGATAGATAGATGGATAGATAGATAGATAGATAGATACATTCCTAATTATTTGGTTTTTGTTATTTCTTTAATTTTATTTTGCCATTCATTGCCATAGGTTTCTATTTGTGCTTTTGTTTTCTGTTTCGGTGGAGCAAACTGCAAATTCATAGAAGGCATCATGTTGATTTGTTTTTATTTTCCTGATTCACATATTTCTCTGCTTTTTCGACATCTCATTTTTGTCGCGTAAATCTCCCATAGTCGGTAGGAGCCTGATCGCCGGAACAAACCAGCAAGCAAACAGGCGGATACAGCAAGGACCGACATGTGACGAAATTGAAACCAGAAAAATGTGCCAGAGAGCTGCGCTCTGAAATTTGTACTAGAAATTGAAAAGGAGACCTTCACAAACGAGTGCAGCGAGAATTGACATTGTGCTGCGCGTGATCGTGAGCTGAGACTCCGTGGTGATAGTGACCGGCACAGACCATGCGTCTGGTGTTCTCTCCTTTTCTCTTTCTCTCCACTTAACCTCCATCTATCTTCAGTTTACCGTACTGGGAACCAACTATTCTTATTGGGGCTTCACTTCCTCATGGGTAACTAAGTCTATAAAGGTGTAGCTAAAACCTGCCTCTTTGAAGCATTTTAGTACTGCCTTCAAAGTAGCATGGTCGCTGGATATATATTTTTATTCAGCGGCCGTGAGAGTAGTCTTCACACACGCATCAAGCTTCTCGCAACGTTGCTATTGCCCCTAATGCCCTTTATTATTCTCTTTGCTTTTTATTCTACTTTAACCGCGACACACATCTCTGAGCGCCAGAGCGACGATGCAGACGAGCAAACATAACACAGAAGCATTACTTATTGCTCAGTTTTCTGACTGCGCCGAGCGTGCAGCGTGCGTGCACAGCGTGCGTGGCTTGGTACTCGCGCCGGCCGGCTCACTCGAAGCCCGAGACCTTCCCGAAACGAACGCACTTACTATGCGCTACGCAAAGCTCAGTTCACGTCCAATCTATAACACGGGCAAGCTGCGAACGCAAAAATCGGGGAGCCTTTGAGCTTCGCCTTTAAGATTTGAACACGATAGCGAATTCCGGACCCTAGTGCGCCCTTCAACCGCTAGCTGCCTATATTTTGTTACACACACACGCACACAAACGCGCGCGCGCACGCGCAAACGTGACGTATCTATAGTAATGCAGCGACTGTGCAGAGTGGCCCCTTCCCTCTGCTATAACGACGCTGTGCTGTAGTCTAAACACGTTTTTCATGATTTCTGACAGATGACACACAAACGCACGCGTACGCGCGCGAATGGTACATACAGGTTTTTGATCTAAAGCAATAGTCGCATGGCCTTCAAGATACAGCCGCGCGCTCGCCATCTTGGAGGTCACAAAGAGTCTCACAATGTCTCTCAGATGGCAACACATTATCTAGCGTTTGTTGTTTGCTTGATCAAGATCTCGGGATAGGCATGATATGTTTTCCGCTAGATGGACATAGTTGTCCAATTTTAAAACTCCTTGAAAGCTCCTGTGTGTTTTTAGCGGCGATGGCTGCACTATCCCGGCCTTTTCGACGTAGTTTGACGGCCTCCCGAATGCCCCTACAAATCACCGAATGGGCTCGTTTTCGTCGTGACACCTATCGAACAAAATGTATTAAGGAGACTCCTTCCACTAGATGGCACTTATGGAGTGTTTTTCCCGAAGCAGCTGCAAGCACCATAGTGGCTTTGTTGTAAAGGAAAGAAACGTCGTGGCTTTGTGGAAGGACACCTGCTTACCACGCGAATTGCCCGGGTTCGATTCTTCAATGAGACCGATAGTTTTATTTTTTATTTTATTTGCTTCTTTCTCGATTTTCCACTCACGGAATATTTTTCGCTCACATTGAACGGCACCAACGCCGACGGCGGAATTTTTGCGACACGATCTCTCTAACGCTATCGCGTTAAAACACGCACACAATGTTGACACCACCAAGCGATTCCGAAGCGATTATCACAAGACAGCGGGACAAAACAGCGACGCAAAAAGGCCATGGTGAATGCGTCTGCGTCAGCTGATGCCGGCCTAGGGCACCGGGGCTGTCGAGACAGCGGCGGCGGGTGGCGGCTCCTTTTAGGGGCAAAGCTTCTTAAAGCTGTTTCACATGCGAGCAATTTTGCCCCAGGAGAGGAGCGGCTGTCGCCGCGTGAGCCCTAAACAGGTACGTAGAGCGGCGACTTGAGGTTCTTGTGAATATCGCCAGAGTTGGAAAACTTCGCTCGCGGCAGTTGCGACAGAGCGTCCAGTGACGTGGATGACACGTGACGCCAGGGGTGAAGTCGAGGAGAGGACGCGCGCTGCGAGGACCTGGCTACACAGGACAACTCGCTCCGACTGAGTAGCAGACGACATCCGTCCACTCTCCGACTCCCAAATGTCTCGCGCTGCCTTCAACGAGTTGCCCATCGCTGAAGTAGTAAACTTCTATTTCTTGGGGACGATAAGATGGAGGATTTCCGCAACAAGTCTAAGACGAGCATTCTTTGGGACGAAATTGCCGAGCTTCTCAAAGGGTCCGTAAACAACCAACAGATTCTCGCTTGCTGCTCTCCATGCTTTTCCTCTATCGAGAACAGCAGGCATGACGTCAACTGACGCTGCGCACAATACAAACGACGCTGCGTACCAGAGACATTCTCATTGGGTGAAAGAAAGCCCGTTGTCTGCTAGCACATGCACCTGCCTGTTTCGTTTCATCTCGGACGCTGAGAAAGGGCCCTAGAAGGGGTGGTCAAACGAGCCTATAAACGCAGCCTAGCGAAGGAAAGAGCGAAACGAGGAAAGGCGTGTGTCACAGGTCCCGTTAATTAGGGAGGCGATCGCCGGGCTAATTCCAAGGGCCGAAGTATCGGCCCCCCCGAACCGCACCACGAAAGCGTGGACAATTTAGAAGTGGTTCTTTTTGGTGCGCCAGCGGACGCCGGCTGTGGCCCAAAGAACAAGTCAGAGCCGAGAGTTGATAAACAAACAAAATTATAATCTCAATAATGGCAGATCGAAAACAATACACAAGAATGCACACTCCACAATAGTTGCATACAATATAACACCAATCAAACAACGTACTACACAGTACAATCAGCCACACTCGAAACAACGGACACAGACAACAATACGCTTTACAATGCAGTCGCATGCATTGATCAACCAAGACACTTAAAGACTAAAGAGATAGAAAACCTATTCAGTCCAAAGTTCTTGGAACAAAAGTCTGGATGATAGAATCACTCACTAAAAGTCCAGCGTGGTTGTCGTTCTGCTGCTCCCGAAGTTTCTCTTCCAGGAAACCTCGCGTCTTCAAGTGCTCCCGAAGTTTCTCTTCCAGGAAACCTCGCGTCTTTAAGTGGTCCCGAAGTTTCTCTTCCAGGAAACCTCGCGTCTTCAAGTGGTCACTCTCCAAGCTTCAAACTTCTTCGCCGGAAACACGTCGGCTTCACGCACGCAGCTGTTGACACGCGTCTTCGCACGATAGCGGAAAACACACACTCTTGCCTGTAGCTCGAGTCGTCACCCCTCAGATGGAAATCACCTTCTCCTCCTGCTTTGTCTCTACGGACAAAACCTTCGCCGACTACACGGCGGAATCCCTACGCGCTCTGGCGCTAACTTCCGTCTTCTCCTGATCTCTCGTCTCGGCTGCTCGGTTAAATACCTTCCGCGCGACATTCCAGAAAGTTCTCATCATTTCGTTGGCGCGATGCGCAGCGAAGGCTGGGGGAAAGCGCGACACCGTACGAGTACCGTCCGCGACGGATGACTCAACCCGGCATCACCACGCCTCTTTCCATCGAGAAATTTCGAGTTCTTGTTCGGCCGCGATGTGGTTAGAGGAGGTTCATCGGCGAAGCCACGCTTCCGAGGGGAGAGGCGCGCGCCCGGGGGTCTTTGGATGTTTGTTTTCTTTTTTTTATGGTTGACCTCGCAGCGTCACTCTGGCGCTTCGTCGCGAGAATTCGGTGGCGCGCCCTTTTTGAGCGCTCGTTTTGTGACAGCGTGGAATTCCCCCAGTGTCCACTGCAGACTCGTACGCAGCTGCAACGGCACATCTACCTTTCTGCCACTGGGTGGTTTACAGACCCTTTAGGAAATCACATACTCCCATAAAGTAAAAATCGTCGCTTGAACTACCCATGTAAAGCAGCAAATGTTGCTGGTTTAACAAACGATCAAATTTGGTGACACGGTGCATAGATGTAAGGGTTCGCATGAACAAGAGAGCAAGGACGGGTGCTACGGCAGTCGACTTGAGAAGTAGCATTTCCACACAGGTCACTGAAAAGGAATTTTGTGATCTGACTCAACAAGGAAGGGGCGCGAAGCTTGCTGTCATAGCTCGGGGAAATAAGGCATTCACCAGGGACCTTTACTTTTGTTCTCCCCGTCACCATTACCTCGATTTCTCCCTAAAACACAGGCTCACTTGTCCGCGTCTTCTGCGACGCTTTTCGCGCAAGTAACAGTTGCACCGCACAGCGCTCTAGTTCAGCCTGTCGACAGGTCCTGCCACACTGGCCTGCTGCTCTCCGTGATACTGAGTGCCGGTATGCGTGGCTGCCTGAGCAAAAATACATGTTCGGTCGCGAGCACAACATACATTGCGTAGATAACGAAGAACAGCTGTTGATTTCAGGAACCAGTGCAGGAACACATGCATGGGGGCATGCTTCCTAAATTGCACGGCCGGAGGCTACCAACTAAGTGTCACTGTGTTCCGAAAGCAAAGGTGTGGTGTGTGAAATGATGTGATCTTTTGGCTTTCCTGTTCTCCACCGCAGCATTTACGGACGCCAATTCTCACTAAAGCAAGAACTGCTGCGTAGTCCCCGATCTGGGTCGCGCACAAGTGTATGTACAGGAGCCAAAGAACCGCGACAACGAGCCCTGTCAACGAGACATTCACCACCTGTCGTTGGTGAATGTCTTCCTGAGGTGGTTTACTGAATCATTGGAAATCCTAAGGGACTTACTATTTAGGGTGGAAGCATACAAATTCTAGCGCCAAAAGAGATGTAGACCATTCAAAAAGTGGTTGATTGATTTATTTATTGATATGTGGGTTTTAATGTCTCAAAACCACCATTTGATTATGAGAGACGCCGTAGTGGACGGATCCGGAAATTTTGACCACCTGAGACTATTCAGAAAATGCCGATGAAGAATTAAAATGTGCTCGAATATGCGACAGGGTGACCACAAACCCGGCCAAAGCTTACCACTGAGGCTTCTTATGTGAACATTTATTTTGACTCAAGTGAACAGGTACAAAAACTTAGGTAAGAATTTTGTGAGCTCTCTATACTGTGCTCACAAAAACCTCGTTCCATGTCCCAAAGCTAGATCGCTGAAAGCAAAAGCAATAAATCCGAGAATGACGGGAAGTGCTCGTAGTCCTTAGGCATTCACCTAGCTGGAACAGCTGTCTAGTAAAACCATACCAGTAAACTCGTTCTTTCGCTTCTCCGTGAACAAGAATACGTCATTATTGATTGCAACCCCACTCTGCAACGACTCCACCCGGAGTTAGCAGTATTGCCAAGTAAATAGAATAAATAAACAAGTATATGAGCACGCAACAAGAACTGTACGTTATAAAGCCAGAACAAAACAAAAAGTGACTGCAAACACTGTTTATTCTAAAAGTCACGTCACACATAGTTCAGTATACGAACGCGTCAAAGTCGAGCGGCTATTGATGATGAACCTCGCAGCACAAGGGTGCCAAAGTAAGGATACATGGAGCAAAGCGTGGCTTTAACATACCATTCAACGCAGCGGGTAACCGGTGCCTTTCGCGGGCAACACAGAGCGGTGGGCGTCACGCCAAAGCACCAGTAGCAGCAGCCATGGCAGAAACGCATGTGAAACGAACACGCGTTCGTGCGTCTACTGCCGCTCATCGCCGCGACCACCACCGCTCAGTCGCTCGCATGTGAAACAGGCTTAAGGTCGCATATGAAACAGGCTGGGTCCTGCGTTTCCTGTATGTAGTAGCCATCTCTTGTTTTAGTCCTTATAATGTCCGCTGAATGGCGGTACTTGTATATGTTGAATATATGATGAAAAGATGCCAGATAGCGGAACTTGAAGTGTTCACTAAATGGATGGACGGATGGACAGACATAAAAATAAACGGACATGCGGACAGACGGGCAGACGTACATACATACAGATAGATTTATGGACACGGCCTGCGGATGATTCACGGTATGATAATAAAACCCTTCGAAGCTTTACCCCACTGATCATTATTCACACCGTGGATATGCTGTGATTTGTTTTTTCCGCGATTGCACCCGCCGCCGCTGAATGCGTGTGCGCCGCTGATGCCGGCTCTGGGCACTGGGCTGGCGAGACATCAGCGGTGGCCTTCCCTTTCCCCCCCATTTCCCCTTCTTGCTCGCTTGCGCCCACTTTTACACACCTCCAGGCAGTATTCCCGCACCATGCGACTGTTTAGTTTCAAAACTCATTTAGTTTCAAAACTCTTTTAGTTTCAAAAGCTTAAACTGTATTAGTTGTGTTTTATGAAGAGGCTTAATACTGGAAATATGGACCGCGGTATAGGCGGCTCATGCCAAACATAATTAGCAATGAAATGAGGTGGATAGATGGAAACACCAAAATCGGGGAGTAAAAATTAAGGAAACCGAGATAAGATGTAGACTATGTGAGTGAAGTGACAGCTATGAGGGACTTCATGTATGGCGAAAAGTCCTTACTCTGCAGGGCAATCTGAAGCAGCGCAATGCAAGCCCGAGACGCCAAAAGTCAACGCCTGTCCAAACCGTAACCGCATGCGTTGAAGTAAGTGCCGCGCAGGCATCGCATTAAGTGGTGAGGCAAGCTTGTTTCCAGCAGCGCCAGCGTTGGGGGGTTGACGCTGTGACCTCGAAGGGTATTCCCCAAAGACGTGCTTCTTTGTGGCTATCGGGAGGGACACTCAGTGTGTAGTCCTGTACATCTTTGATGAATCTGTGGTGCGTCTTAGTCGCAACACACCGAACGACGGCTTTGTGCCTTCCCACCAACTTTCGATGGCTTTGAAGGCCGTAGTTACGCTTTGTTCACTGACAATGCACATTGTTTACTCTTAAGTATGCGGTGGCGGCTTTCCACTGTCAGAGGCGGCTCTCTGCTTATGTGCATTGCATATCTCGTCAAACAGCAGAACAATGTAAAGCCTTGCACTGCACTTTAGCGGAGGTAAAGGGTAGCTCGCTTCACTGCAGCTCAGCAAGAGATATATAGTTTAGCCAAAGTGCTTCCGCTGCGCATAGCATTGCGAATAGATGAAGTGAACATATCCGGTGGTGTTTACCGCAGAAATAAATCAAAGGAGTATTTCTGACTTTTATTAGAATGTAGGGGTGACCACAAAACCCTGCGGAGCAACCCGGGAAGCGAGAGAATTGGGTGCAGCATGGAGACGAGATGCAGGGGCCCCGTTGAAAAGAATAAAGAGAGCGTAGTGTCAACTCAATGGATCAAGTACTGCATTAACCTCACTCCTCTTGCATATTTAAAGTGACCTTAACGCTCGGTAAGTTACCACGGGCCTATTATGCAGCCCAGAGTTCTGAAATGGTTATTCCACCGCCTCCTCATCGTATCGCGAAGACGTGTCGTAGTGATTTTACCAACTCATTATTTTCGCACCAATATCAGCCAAATGTGAAAAACCTCCTTTCCAGTGTCCAACGGTAATTCTGGAAAAGGCTAAAAGCTTGCACGTTAATGAAAAGAAAGCAACAACAAACACTCTGCCTCTTCAAGCTGCGTAGAAGTATCTTCTTTAAGAGAGCGACATCGACGGTTTCTATAAGCCTATCAGTCATTTCTATACGTATCTTGACCTTAACAATACTTTCTATATGTGTTATTTTTCGCATATCAATCGTATATTCGTATATCATATATTCTATATATGTTCCTATTTGTATGGGCCAATCAACACGACTGAAAGTCATTCAGTTTTCTTGCAAGTAAATGTTACAAGAGTGGTAGTGCGTACCCGAACCATGAATATGCCATCAAATGAGCGACTTTTTACGGACAATGTTGCATTTGCGGAGTCAGAATCAAGAGTAACCGAGGCGTATTAGTGCTTATGTTTTTCGACCGCTGACCTCAAGGTCGCGGGATTGAATTCTGGTTAGGGAGAATACATTCTGAAGGAGGGGAAATGCTAGAGCCCTGTAAATTTATATTGAGCTGCGGGTTAAAGAGCACCGGACTGTGAAGATTTACGGAGTCCTGCACTACGGCGTCCTTCATAATCATATCGTGGTTTTGGAACGTTAAATTTGAGCAATTAATTATTATTATTATTATATTATTATTATTATTATTATTATTATTATTATTATTATTATTATTATTATTATTATTATTATTATTATTATTATTATTATTATTATTATTAATGAATTCTAAACCCATGCCAAACCTTCAACACTGACATCGTGTCAGATATATTGGTTGTCAAACTCCGAGGCCGGCTCAGCCTACCATGTCATCAGATGACATCGTTCGCCTATTCTGTACTGTTACGTACGTTGTGGCGTAAATATAACTGACATTGCAGAAACTAGCTGGTCGTTTGGGTTTCCAGACATGTAGATTACCGGTTATTTGAAATTATTGATAAACTTTGAGCAGATCAAACCATCTGGCCGCTTGTAGCTCTGTCAATACTACCCTACGGATAAAAAGCAATAGAGTTGCCTTTTAAGTACAAAGTCAAAATTACCGAATCGTTTAGTTTGTGCGCACTTTTTGTCACAGGCCAGGCCGATTGGCCTTATTCTCTAATGATGTCTACTTTAATGGCTGATTGCAATGTACTTTGTGTTACGAAGAGCGATGAAAAAGCAGCCATGATTGTCGTCTCAGAGAAAGTGTTATAATAATTATGCCACTCTTTCTCCTTATCTTTTCGTAGCATATTCGCATACAAAATTCATCTCTCTTATTCCCAATGTGGCAATGTTGTAGAAAAAATTACGCCGTCTCCCACTAGAGGGAACAATCTGTAGATGTCCAGCAGCGGGTGCTAACGCTTACACTGGCGGCGACGCTGACACCGGCGCTCATCACGCCGTTGCGCTAGAGAGAAACTTGGGTAGGCGAAAAGCGCGCACTGATGGACCGGTGTTTCCTACTGGAACACGCCAATTGTTGCAAAGGGGCACTGAGAGACAGAAGACTCCGATTGGACATAGGGACCTGCAGTCCGCTTTTGGTTAACGTTCATGCTGCAAATTATCACCGTTCAACAACGCACAGGAGAAATCTCTCACCGGCACTCCATTGGAGGTCAAAATGCAGTGTCTATATATACTGGTTGGCCAATTAACAGTTGTGCAGCGCGACCAGTCAGGTTTTTTTTTTTAATCAAGAAACTCGCTTGCAGACGCCGTCTGCGTCGGCGTTGCGAGGCGAAAGAGAGGAGCGTAGGAGAGGAGAGAGAGGAGGGAGGGCACGCGCATGCGCAATGGTGGAACAAAATATGTTCATAATTCAACGTAGAAGAAATAATCGTCAAACCCTCGGTTGCTTGGGTACTCATGCCAGTTGCCACCGCATCAATCAAACACTCACTATGCGAAGCCATTATCCGCCTTCCTTTCAGAGTGTGTAGCCATATTCCATGTTTGTAAACATGGGTAGGCGCCGTTGACATACTGAGGCGCTTTTAGTGACGTCATGGAGCGTATAGGCTCCGCCCATTCCAAAGCTCGCCATCGCCCTTTATTATCGGGGGAGCATCCCGTGTTTGCGCAGGAGGATCCCCCGTCGTGCTGCGCTTGAGAGACGCTCAAGTACTAACGCGATAGCGTTAAGAGTTCGTTCCGCAAGAATTTCGGCGTCCGTGTAGCCGGTGGCGTTATTGGTTATGACCGCGAAATGCGAAAAAGATGCAAATAAAAGTGAGAAATGAATCCAGACCTTCTGCGTGGCAAGCTGGTGTTCTACAATGAAGCAGCGCCCCTGCTCTGAGCTGTTTGGGAAAAAAAAACGCCAGGCCAGCACGAAAGACGCAGCACAGTCACCGCAAAATTTAGCAGAGTGGCCTTTCAGGGTCCTTTTTGCGCGCTCTTTGGGTACTTGCTACAAGCACACTAGCAGGATACACCCTTTCCCGACATCAGGCCTGACAATAGCCAGTTTGCAACGGAGCGTAAAGGGGCCCTGGAACACTTGTTTGAGTAACTATGGAATCAATTCAGTGGAAAAGCGTATTGCCTCAAAAAATGAACGCCGCAAAAATATCACAAATCTCTCCAGTACGAGCGGAGTTACAAAGATTTGTCACATGCTGCAATCACATTCTCCCTTCTCTCGTCCCGACGAAAGCGCTGCATGCTGAACAGGGAGAGATGGGAATGACAAACAAAAAACGTCACGCACGCCTCCTGACCTTGATCACTTTTTTTCTCTTTTTTTTTCTTGGAATGCGCGGGCTTTTAAATGTGATTGCGCACGCACGTGTGGACAAGTGGCGGCCTCCCGTGGCGATCTCTGTAACGACCAAGCCGGCCATGTTCATCAGTGAATGGGTGATAGATCGGCTTACTACGAGTGAATTTCGGGCTTAATACGTGATTTGTCGACAAAAGAGAAAGCATTCTTCAGCTGACTTTGATAATTTATTGTGAATTGAATTTATTGTGAAGGCGAAGCTCAAGCGCGCTGCAAGTTTTTGAATGAGTTTTCAAGCTAAGCGAAAGCGGATAGCATTGGTAGAATAGCATACTTTAACAGCACGAACGAAATAAAGGAGAAAATTAAGGCAACATAAGCTTTGACTCGCAACTCAACGCTGTACGGTGCTGGCAACACCGTCGAAACAAGATGCTTAACGAGCATGCTGCCTACTTCACAGAAGTTTTTTGACACATTTTGAAAATTCGCAACTGAAACCAATTATCACCGCAAGTACTGACGTTGCAGCATTCACCACAAGGAAGTGCGTCTGTCCGCATTCAAGTAACCGCCTTTCCGTGAGTCGATAATCGGCTTATAGCAACACATTCAGGTACTGAGGGCGTGAATGCGAGTATGGTATATTACACGAATAACAAAAGGGTATACTTTTAAAAATGCCTGACGGAAAATTTACCCACGATCTACGAAAAGAATGACATTTCATGTTCTACTTTTTTGTTGTTTTTTTTTCGATCGAATACGAGCAACACCAAAGCGAAGGTGACGCGAGACAACTGAAATAGTGACCAAAGGCACACACCAGCCCGTGAACATTGATCTTGCTTCGCTACCTTCTCGGGTACGCTTTTTAGATTCCGTTGTTCTTGCGTTCCCGCTGTATTCATGTATAATTGATAGGAGCTAACCACACACTCGTGAATGCGTCAGGTTGAGACTTGCGCTACTCAGCTATATAGGCAGATGGATCAATACGGCGACATTGTAGTGGACATAAGCCATGGCCAGGGCGTAAACAAAGTGTTTTAGCAGGGTTTCTCAGTCATGGTTAGGACTGTAGGAAAAACAAGAGTCATTAGATTTTCAAATGCGACGCATTTCTTAGCGAACTTTGGTGCCTTTGAGCGTACACTCTTAGTAAAATCCTGGCTAGAATACACGCCTTCAGGCAAGAAATAAAGTCAAACTATGGCCGCTTCTACGCGGCTCCATAGCCTTGTCCCATAGAAACTGGCCCGATTCGAAGTGGCCTTCAGCATTGCCGGGATTTCAGGTCAAATTTTCCTTGGCAAGATACGTCCTGCGGTTAGGCGTGAAGTGTTCGTAGGCGGCCTGGCCCTGACGTAGTGGCAGAAAAAAAGGATTACTTTACGCATTCGAGAGTTGTTTCTCGTCAATAATGCGGTGGATGTTATGACTATAGGTAATTAGAAAACCATTATTATCACAACTATCTACACCTGCGAGTTGTCACATGCTAAGCACACTCAGCCCTGGAATCGAACTCGGGACCGCCTGCTCGTGAAGCACATGCCTTTACAGCGCCACTGCATGAAGGCGAATCTTCTTGCAGGGATATATATCTACCAAGTGGTTTTTTTGCAAACCATCCGTGGAACTTTGAACTGTCTATGTGTCATATGCACTTGTTTGAGCATGCATTTGATCAGCGCACAGTTGATAGGCCTTCATCAACTCAAGACAACCGCAGTGAGCGCTTTCGGCTCCGACTTCAGCTCGTGGTGCGCCGTTCCGCAAGAACGATTAACGTGTGTTTGTGCGTCTTTTCAGTGCTTCCCCGTGAACCGCGGGTAATTCACTCACAACAATTCGCGGACGAGGCTGTGTTCGGCTGTCAAAACCTACGTGCGTTTCTCGTGCGTGCGTATCCTGTGAGCAATTTCGCTTATTTGCGCCGGGAGGTATACGCGTGTCAGTGACAGGAGCCTATTCTCAGCTGTTTGAAGACAATGCGCTTTCGCACTGTGATGCAAGGTTCTTGTTGCTGATTTGTTTTCCTCCTGGGCTGAGCCTCAGAGAGTTTTGTTAATAAGGACAAAGCCGTTCGGTTTCCAAGAAACACACAAAAAGTTTAATTGAAAAGAAAAAAAGGCGAAAATTCCTCACAAAACAAAACACTTAATAAACAGTTGACTGGACATGATGAAACACATCTGTAAACACCCAACAAGAACGTTCAAAGTCAGTAACTAAACCTAACGCTCGAAAGGGGCTGAGTGATGAGAGTAGCGCAAGAGTATTGGTGCAGTCTCACCCACAAGTTGGTTTTCGGCGGTGATGAGAAACCGGAACGCCGTGACTCCGGCGTCAGTGCGTGGGCTGGACGAGGACGAGGGAACGCTGGCTGCTGGCGACACGTCGGAAAGCCCTACCAAATCGTGATGGTTTCGGCTTGAGGAGCGTGTACACGTCGGAGACGGGAGAACGCAGGCTGGTGGCGACGCGTCAGGGAACCAGGGTCGACCTAGTCAAGCAGCTGGGCGCACAGCTCGGGCCCGGAGCCCGACGGCTGTAGCTCGCCTGCCGGAACCAAAGTCCGCAGGCCCTGGAAAGGAGTTCAGGACCGGATGGCCACGGTCCTTTGGAGCGGGAACCCGACAGCAGGAGGCCCCGGCCGGTTGAAGTCCTGTAGGCTCGGGTCCGGAACCCAACGGCTCATCTTCAGCGCCCGGTCCGGTGACGACCTTCCGCTTGCACTGCCTGCCTCGAACTACTAGCTCTCTTGCCCTTCAGGATTGGCTTCCTCTGGGGCACACTTGTCTCGTCCCGATTGGCCTTTCAAAACTCCGTGGTGATCAGCCATTGGCCCTTGTTTGCTTTATGGTCTTGGATGCTCGCGCTCCACGCTCTCACGTGTACCGGTCCTCGGCGTCGTCGTTGTTCAGGCGACCCAGCACGTGCACTCGGTCATCCTTTAATTTCGCGCACTTTTCAATCATTCACAATTACGCGCACCAGTCGCATCACCATCGCATCACAATGGCCCCCTTTCGAAGAAGTTTTTCCGGTTGAAAAACTGTCGTTCCATGCGCACCACACAAGCTATCACAACACACCTATGGCACCACACTGCTTCTTCGTTGACATGTCTCACGTCGAAACACCGAGTCCACAGAACGTAACATTCAACCAACAACAATAAGAAAAGTTTTTGGCAGCAACTAAGAACAGTACAAATACAGTCATTAACTCCAGCAACAGTCCACCACACAAGCATAACCTTGTAATAATAACACACAGAACATATTCATTGCAACCTACTCATGTAGTCGGCTCCAACATTCTCGGATCCCTTTATATGTTCTACGTGAAAGTTGTACTCTTGCAGTACTAAACTCCACCGCAGAACTCTGTTGTTGAGGTGTTTTGCTCGAGATAAGTACTGCAACGGTTGGTGATCTGTTTGAACCGTGAAATATGTCCCATATAAAAATATGTGGAACTTTTCCACTGCCCACACCAACGCGAGACACTCCCGCTCGATTGTTGAGTAGTTCTGTTCTCGAGGCAGTAGCTGACGACTGGCGTATTTTACCGGGTGTAAAACACCGTCGTGCTCTTGCATAAGGACTGCACCGATGCAAGAATCGGAGGCGTCACTGCGGAGTACAAATCCACGTTTGAGATCCGGAGCCTTTAAAATAGGTCCAGACGCCAGAGTTTGCTTTAGTGTTTCGAAGGCTGTCTGCCCTTCACTATTCCAATTGATCTTGTTACTCTCCCTTTTCTTTGTCATCTCTGTCAGAGGCAGTGCCTTCTCAGCGTAGTGAGGGATTAGATCACGATAATATCCTGCCAAGCCAAGAAACGAACGTAGTTGTTTCTTCGTAGTGGGTAATGGGGCTTTGGCGATTTTTATGATCGTGTCCTCTACCGGCTGAATTGTTCCATCTCCCAGTCGATGACCCAGGAACACAATCGACGTCATTCCAATCTCCGATTTCTGGGGCTTAATTTTGAGTCCTGCTTCTCGAATCCTATTCATCAGTTCACTCAGAGTCTGCATGTGTTCCTCCCAGGTTGTCGTAGCGACGAGAACATCATCGATATAATGAACGACGTTCGGGATGCCCTGAAGGAGACGTCTCATTAGCCGGGTAAACACTGCGGACGCTGTTTTGATACCGAATGGCATATAGAGGAAATGGTAGTGTCCCGATTGGGTGGAGAATGCCGTTTTTAGCCGGGATTCTTTGTCCAAGGGCACCTGCCAGTATCCTTTCGTAAGGTCAAACTTGGAGAAGAATTTTCTAGTGCCGATCTCTGTAAACAATACATCCGTTCTCGGAATTGGTTCTGCGTCGGAGACCAACACATCATTGATGCGACGGAAGTCGATGCAAGTACGGTAACTCTTATCGGGCTTCTTCACCAGCACCAATGGCGAGTTGTAAGGTGAGTCGGACCTTTCAATCACTCCGAGTCGCAGCATTTCTCCGACTTCTTTCTCAACTACCTCTTTCATTGCGAATGGTAACGGATATTGTGGAGTGTTGATAGGCTCGGACGTTGTCAGTTTAAGACGACACTCCAACAAGTTTGTCTTGCCGGGGACTTCGGAAAAGACGTCTTTATGGGTGGCTAGGAGCTCGTCAATTTCTTCCCTTTGTCTATTCCTGAGGTTAGGACCAAGCTTGATAGCTTCAGTACCAAAGCCCTCAGTAGCTTTAAAGGTAGGCACTGGCGTGTCTGTCTCTTCCTCTTCCACTACAATGAAAGATGCGGACTGGGGTGATATTTCTGGAGGACGCTCTTCGTAGCGTTTTAACATGTTTATATGGAACAGCTTGGTAGTATGTCCCATATCCAGCCAGTAGTCAGAGTCACCCTTCTTTCCTGTGACCCTGAAAGGTCCTTTCCAATGCATCATAAGCTTGTTTTCCGTCGTGGGAAGTAGTACGAGGGCGCGGTCTCCAACCTTTAGCCGACGCATCCGACTTCCCCGGTCATAGTATTTCTTCTGCGTTGTTTTAGCTCGTGACAGGTTTTCTTGTGCCAACTGCAATGTTTTTTCTAGGCGATCTCTGAGATCCAGGACATACCCATATGTTGTCTTCACTTCCTCGCTTTGATTGTCTCCGGTCCATAATTCTTTAAGTAGACTGAGAGGTCCTCGAACATTTCTACCGTAGATCAGCTCAAAAGGCGAAAATCCCAAGCTGGCTTGCGGGACTTCCCGGTACGCAAACAGGAGTGGGGCTAATAGTCGGTCCCATGTCTTGGGTTCCTCTTGGCACAATTTACGCAACATTTGCTTTAGTGTGCCATTAAATCTCTCCACTAAGCCATTACACATGGGATGATAGATGTGGAGCTGAGATGCTTGATCGCCAACAAGTTATTGACCTCTCTCATTAGCTCCGATGTAAAGCATGATGCCTGATCACAAAGTACCTCACGCGGGAACCCGATTCGAGAAAACATCTCTACCAGTGCCTCGGCTACTGTGGCTGAATCGATGGATGGCAGGGCTATTGCATCTGGGTATCTAGTAGCGAAGTCCACTAGTGTTAGTATATATCGATTACCCATGTGTGATATTGGCTTTAAAGGCCCGATAATGTCCACTGCCACTCTTTCGAATGGGGTGTCTATCAAAGGCATTCGACCTAGTGGTGCCTTACCAACTCTGCTCTTGGGGTAGGTTCGTTGGCATGCGTCACAAGAGCGCACGTATCTCCTCACTGCCTCTTGAACTCCTGGCCAGTAAAATGATTGTAGAACACGATCAATCGTTCTTTTTATTCCTTGATGCCCCGACATCAGGGTTTCGTGCGCCAAAGTAAGCACTTGGCTGCGCAATCTTTGGGGCACTACTACTTGTTGAATCACCTTACCAGATGGTAGGTGATAATAGCGGTATAGCAGCCCCTCTTCTATCTCGAACGAATAGGACTTTGATCCTCCCTGTAGCCCTTGACCTACTTTACTCCTGCAAGAATCTAGGGTCTTGTCCTGTTTTTGAGCGGCACTAAGATCCCTTCGGGTCGTCTTCAAGGTGGGCACATCGATTTCAGATGAGATTGACCGTTGCTCTCGGATTTTGATACCAACCACTGAAGACTTCAGGGTACCATCCTCTCTATCTGCTCCTTTTCCACTCGCTATATAGTTGGGGTAGGTTTTTACCGGAATCCTTTCCTCCCACTTGGTATCGGGGTCATGGACTTCACGTGAACCTGGCACATTTCCGACGATAAGGTCGTAGAGTGGGTTTGTCATGCATTTGACAATAGATGTACCAGAAAAATAAGGTGAATGAATTTCCACCTCCGCCTCAGGAACGGTGATGCTACTGCCATCGGCTAAGAATAGCGTAGCGGTAGTACCTATGAGGGCTTCATCGGGTACCAGAGAACGACGCACCACCAGCGTATTGCTACCCGTATCCCGCAACACTGAGACGGTTCGGCCAAAGATTCTGCCCTGTAACACGGGCATTTTGTGTGTGGCAAACTTCGGGTGAGTATTCACGGCGCCCGCCATGTCCTCTTCTTTGTCCGGTGAAAGCTTCACTTCCGTTGAGTGCTCCTCTGGCGACAAAAGACATGACGTCTTGTTGGCTGAACCGTTCTTCTTTGAGCAAGTTTTGGAATCATGCCCCGTCTTCTGACAATATCCACAGAAAGGTTGTTTTGGCCTTGATCGGCACTCCGATGCCCTGTGACCCATTTTGCCACATACAAAGCAACGTACTGCTCCTCTCTCCGAGTAACTACCACTTTTTTCCGTATTGCTTTTAGATTCCACTTTTTCTCGGAAAACTAACAGGTTGACTTGCCTCTGAGCTTCTAAAAAGTTATCTGAGGCCTCGGCCATGTCCTCTAGCTTGTTGAAGTTCTTTTCTCGCAGGAAAAGTGCCAAACGGTGATGACAGTTTCTTAAAAACTGTTCTGTAACTATCAAGTTACGAAGAGCCGAATATTCTTTTCCGGTCCTCGACATTTCGACCCAACGATCGAAAAAACTCAGTAGCCTAGTTGCGTACTGCTTGCCTGTTTCGCCGTCCTGTGGCTTGCTTTGTCGGAACTTTTCCCGATACCCTTCGGCCGTAAAACGGAAACGCTGGAGCAACGCCAACTTGGCTTTATCATAATCGAGTGAATCCTCCGGCGAAAGTCTTCCAAACACCTTTAAGGCTTCTCCGCTCAAACATAAACTTAAAGCTGTGGCCCATTTGTCCCTAGGCCATTCTTGACCGATGGCGACTCTCTCGAACCTTTTTAAATAGGCGTCCAAGTCGTCCCGGCTTTCATTAAATCCCGGTATCAAATTATGAGGATTCACGCTGCATGAAACACTCCTTTCTTGTGCTGAGCCTGGTGCTGAGTCAACAGTTCTTGTCTCTACACGGCTATTCTCAGCTTCGGCAAGTCTAAGACGCAGTTGCAGGTTTTGGTTCTCTAATTCCAGCTGCTCCTTCTTTGCGCGTGTCTCCAGTTCGAGCTGTTTTTCTTTTTCGCGCGTCTCGAGCTCAAGCTGCTCCTTCTTGGCCTGCGTCTCCCGTTCCAACTGTTCCTTTCGAGCTTCTCGTTCCGCAGCCCGTTCCTCTCGTGCTCGTGCCTCCTTCTCCTCGTACCATGTTTTAAAATCCGCCCCATCAATTCCCATGCGATCCGCCAAGGCCATTAGCTCTCGCATATTCGACATGATGTCAACCGCGTCAATAAATGAAGGTGTCAAACCAACGGCTTTGTCCTGTCGCTGCGGACGCCAGTTTGTGATGCAAGGTTCTTGTTGCTGATTTGTTTTCCTCCTGGGCTGAGCCTCAGAGAGTTTTGTTAATAAGGACAAAGCCGTTCGGTTTCCAAGAAACACACAAAAAGTTTAATTGAAAAGAAAAAAAAGGCGAAAATTCCTCACAAAACAAAACACTTAATAAACAGTTGACTGGACATGATGAAACACATCTGTAAACACCCAACAAGAACGTTCAAAGTCAGTAACTAAACCTAACGCTCGAAAGGGGCTGAGTGATGAGAGTAGCGCAAGAGTATCGGTGCAGTCTCACCCACAAGTTGGTTTTCGGCGGTGATGAGAAACCGGAACGCCGTGACTCCGGCGTCAGTGCGTGGGCTGGACGAGGACGAGGGAACGCTGGCTGCTGGCGACACGTCGGAAAGCCCTACCAAATCGTGATGGTTTCGGCTTGAGGAGCGTGTACACGTCGGAGACGGGAGAACGCAGGCTGGTGGCGACGCGTCAGGGAACCAGGGTCGACCTAGTCAAGCAGCTGGGCGCACAGCTCGGGCCCGGAGCCCGACGGCTGTAGCTCGCCTGCCGGAACCAAAGTCCGCAGGCCCTGGAAAGGAGTTCAGGACCGGATGGCCACGGTCCTTTGGAGCGGGAACCCGACAGCAGGAGGCCCCGGCCGGTTGAAGTCCTGTAGGCTCGGGTCCGGAACCCAACGGCTCATCTTCAGCGCCCGGTCCGGTGACGACCTTCCGCTTGCACTGCCTGCCTCGAACTACTAGCTCTCTTGCCCTTCAGGATTGGCTTCCTCTGGGGCACACTTGTCTCGTCCCGATTGGCCTTTCAAAACTCCGTGGTGATCAGCCATTGGCCCTTGTTTGCTTTATGGTCTTGGATGCTCGCGCTCCACGCTCTCACGTGTACCGGTCCTCGGCGTCGTCGTTGTTCAGGCGACCCAGCACGTGCACTCGGTCATCCTTTAATTTCGCGCACTTTTCAATCATTCACAATTACGCGCACCAGTCGCATCACCATCGCATCACACGCACGTAAACGTTGCATGGGTATTTTAGCATACTCTAATATTTGCATCTCTTATGCGTGAACTGTCGCGAGCTGGGCACTGAAGCAGCAGCGCCTTTTTAGCAATTCGACGATTACTTATTTTCGAAATTGGAATTTATGCGCAATGTTTCGCGATATAGAGTGGTTTTTACCGATTTTCAGTCTTTAACTGATCTGATTTATGGGAAGTGGGTGCTCTTACCTTTATTCAGCATCACACCGCTGTTAAACTGAATGCCGAAACATGCGCCATGGTCAAGTATGACGTACACAAATTAGCGGGGGACAGGTTGGTCTCCCTCCAAATATATAATGCTTCTGCACAGCTCTTTCGCGAACGTCCGCGTTCAGTTGGGGTGAATATATGGGGTGCCGAATGAACCTAAATTTTTATTGTTGCTGCATTCAGTTGCTCTTCAGAAAATGGGGATTTTTGTAGCTGGTACATTATCCCCACAGCAGTACACTGGTTGTCTTGGTCGTGGTTCACTGTTACAAATCTACGCTGGAATATGAGAACTGTATACTTAATATTCAAAAGAGTGAGCAAATGTCGGTGGCATACGCTATCCTCCTGACTTCTGCATCTGGTTTCAGTACTTGATGTTCAAGTTGATCATCTACCTACGCAACCACTGTTTTTTTCTCTTTCTTTCTTTTTCTTCTTTTTTCTGCTTTTTTTGCGCTCACGCTTGTCACTCAATGGTTCTCTGTAAGTTGGTGCCGGCTCCTGGCGCCAGGCTGGCATAACAGAGGCAGCGGCTCTCCCCTTTTTTTCTTTTTTTTTTCTACTGCTCAATCTTACCGGCTATAGGCGTTACTTCCGCGCCGCGAAGCTGTTACGGGTATTTTTTTAGTTCTGGGCTCCCTATAGACAGGATTTTAGTCAGTACGCAGGAGCGCATCGCCTATATGTCGTTCGTTATACGGCACCTGACAGAGAGTCTATCTATCTATCTATCTATCTATCTATCTATCTATCTATCTATCCGTCTATCTGTCTATCTATCTTTCTGTCTATCTATCTATGGCATTGAACTCTCCAAGCCATTTCGATATAGGATCTATGCCAAGATTGGTATGGAATAACATGTCTGTGAGACGAACATAGGTGACTCGTCATAACATGAAAATATTGATGTATACGTCATCAATGCAATGATTTACAAATCATGGTCTTGATTATCTAGAGGTCGCTTCGTTCGCAGGACATATTACAAAAATGGTAAGGTTGACATGACTACGTGGCGAACACAACTGACGGTCTCTAACGTGGAAATCATGACTTGCGTGTCATGTAAAACATGACTACATGCTGCACTCACAGTGCGCTCATCATTGTTTCACTAGCTTCATATATACCAAACTTCCTGTTATGTGACGTAAATGAATGACGAAGGTATATGACTAGTCCAAACGCGATAATCACGACATGCGCGTTGTGTAAAACGTGGCTTCATGCTACGCTCATAGTGCACTCAAGGCCGTTTCTATAGCTTCACATACCAAATTTGGTGTTACGTGATGCGAACGGACTACGAAGGTATATGACTGGTGCAAACATAATAAGCATGAGAACGTGTCATGCAAGAACATGACTATATGCCATGCTCATGACGCACTCTCGGCCATTTCACTACTTCAGATATATAGAATTTCGTGTTACGTGACATCAATGAATAACGAGAGTATAGACTGGTGCAAACATGACAATGATGATACGCATCTCATGTAAATACATGACAACATACCACGCTCATCATGCGCTCCCGGCCATTTCGCTAGCTTCACATATACCAATTTTGGTGTTGCATGACGTGAATGGACGACGAAGATAAATAACACGTCCAAACATAATAATCATGACATGCGTGTCACGTAAAACATGACTACATGCTACGCTCATAGCGTGCTTACGGTCGCTTTGCTAGCTTTACATATTACAAATTTCGTATCACGTGACGTGAATAGCCGACGAACATTAACATAATAATGTTGATATGAAAGTGATGTACTGCAGAATTTATGACCGCCTGATAATGTTGTGTTGATTTTAAATCGGCATATCAATTTTCCGCATTCGTGCTTCGCACATTATCGATTCCCATGTCCTTGTAGGAGAGTCGCGTGGCTCAAAAGAGAGTTTGCGGGTATCTCTAAAAGAGTGTTATGAAGGTCATTATTGAGGAAGCACTGAAGGAATAGCACATACTCTTTTCCTTTTGTTTTGTTTTCAGAGTGTAGTGCTTTAGTAAAAGGCCCGCCAACCTCGGAGTTTCGTCCAGGAAGAGCCGTAACTATATAGGGCTCTCATTAAGACACGGCAAGCCGACTTCTAGTAACGGTAACATGACTTGCCAAGATGACAGAAAATTGTCGTATTTAGTCCGCACCAAATCGTCAGGACAAATATTTCTTCTACTTTCATATTTCATCATAATCATAGTATTCGTTCGCTCATACTCCGTATGCTATGCGACTATCTCTTGGCACTTGTCTAATGACCCCTTCGGACCGTCGCATGCGCAGCATCTTGCGCACTTACACATAAAAACAGAAATAAGACACGCTGGGGATAGTCATTGCAATCAATAGTAAGTAACACTGTTGCCTATTAGCCAAGCCCCTTCGGTTGACCTCAGAACGGCGGACAACGTCAGGCTTTATTTGGCCAAGACAACATGACTGTGACGAAAATGAGAAGTTGTTTTAAAATTTGCTCATCCATAAACAATTTTGCAAAGGCCTTTTTTTTCAGGTCAGGTGGTTAGTCAGTCCAGATCATGCGTAAAATACAGCGGGCCCGGAAACGATGGACCGAAGGATAGCAGCAAACAGGACTACAGCTGGCGCTGACTGTTCTCTGACATTTTTATTGGAAAAGAAACAATAAATATCTAAACTTAACACAGCCAAGTAACCAAAAAAACGCCACAGAACAAAAATACAGTAAATAACAAGTCACATTGCGTTTTTTGATACATTATTTCTCGCAAGTGTGAGATATTGAACTTCAATATCAATTAGGTATATCAACGGCCCGCTGTAACTTCGCTCCCTTTCCTTGTGAGATGGAAGGCGTCGCATTTTCTCCGGCTTCTTGATTTCGGTGATGTGTTAGGATCACTGGGGAGCTTCTAATTGCGTACGCTAAGTTAGTGAGCGTCGCGGGCGTAGCGCTCACTTATGGGCGCCGTACGAGTTTTCGAATAGCGTTCGTCCCCCACTGCAGGTGATCTCCTCCAGATCACCGCAAAGAGACCTTGTGCGCCACACACAATTTCGGATTTTCTCTCAGCGGACCACAAACGCTAATGGTGGTTGGCGTTGTGATGCATGCGTAGTTGCAGCGACCGAAACGAATAGCGTACTCAAAGCTTTACATACGGTATTCGAAAACTCATTGTGTTTTAGAAATGGGTGATGGGGGACGAACAAAATATTCCGTCGTTACGGCCGATATCGCTTTGGCTCACGCGTTGTCGGTGTCGTTATAAAAACAAAGGTCACTGCAATAGAGCATGATGAGCCGACATGCGTATTTAGTACGCTATAACCTATAATTCACTACAGCAGTGTTCGTTATAACGAGATTCAACTTTGCAAGAAAGTTTATTCCAAATATTTTATTTCGAAGGATCATTCGGACTCATGGTTTAAGCCAATTTGCCTGGTTTAAGTATTGCGAAATAGTTTTCACACTGAAAGACAGCTCTTCACTCTCATTTTGCGCCCATGTTTGTCAAGGCAAGAAGCTATTTTGCTAAGCTTAATTCGCTTTCGACGACCGCGAATTTTACACGCAACAGCTGGTGCACTTTGTAATTTCTGCTTTTTTTACATTAATCTCTTAGGCCGCTTTTGCGGGGGTACGTTATCGCGATCAGAGTTTTAGGGCTTTATTGCGCGACTAATTAACGCCATCAGGGGTAAAATAATAATAATTGAAGACGCGCAAAGAAGAGTGGGCCTGGACGAACTTAGATGAATCCCCGTTAATTAGCTGGTTTCCGGGCCACGCGAAAAGCCAAGCACACAAGAATGCGCTTCAATATCTACCCTCTCCGCACTGCCCTAAGGTACGGCACAAATCCACTAGCATATTGTTGAAATATGGATTTTAGAGTAAAAGCTAAAAGAACCAACACCGATAAAAGGAGCTTAGGTGCAGGCGCGATGCCGGGTGAAAATCTACGAAAGCAAAGGAAACAACAAAGCGTTGAAGTGGTGGTTGAATCTCGAAAGTGAATGAAATAATCTAAGCAGTGAGAAAGCCCACGAGTGCGCAGCAAATTTAATTAGGGGGACGTCGGGCCGATTGCATAGATAGAATCTCACAGCAGACTTATTAAACAGAGCTGTTCATACGGCGAGAGGAGCACCGCGAGTTGCCCGCAAATGTTCAGAGCGCCGTGCAACGTCCGCATTGCGGTGCGACCCCACACACGCCATATGCATAACATGTGTGGAACGGCTTGTGCACCGATGTCGTCGAGCTTAGATGGCACTCGTACGCTTGCACATATGAGTGAACATGAACTACATACCACTGCAAATGGGGAACAATAACGCCTAATACACACACTATCGAGCTGTGTGGTCAGTGCGATTAACTAATAGTATGTCTGCTGTAGCGTGAATATAAATTATGTCACATGATTAGTGAACGCAGTTATTGAATCCGCGCGCAGAAGCATAAGTATAACACAAAAAAACCTAAGATAGAGTGGCGTCAACCTGCTGCTACGCCTTTATTATGCCGTGAAGATGTGGCGAACCAATCACATAGGAGGCACAGATCAATCTCTAGATGTGACCCCACAAGCGATAATGACGCAGAAGCCTACATGATGACAATCATGTACAGATGATGAAGAGCCACAATAGATGGCGTTTCGAGAGGAAAGGCGGCGATCATCTTTGGTCTTGCGAAAGGTGCTGCTTACCCTGCAACTGCACCCTTGGGACAAACGGGCGCGGTTGCACTGTTAGGACGGACATCAGAGGACGGCCCATAACATAGTACGTTCGCTGCTCTCACTGATTACTTTACACTTACGGGGGTCGCTGCGCTTGCTGCGTTCTCTTATACGCCAGAGTGATGCCGAGTCGTGACAGACCTGATGGAAGATGAGTTAGCCACTACACTTTTCATCGCACTCAGTGCTTCACTCTTGCAGTGAAACTGCAACTTTTATTGCGATAACAACTGTATGGACACTCTCGGCTGGATTTCCCCGCCGGCGCCGGCGTGGGCGTCTATATCATGCTTCGTATATGTATACGCGTCTATATGTGTGTGTGTGTGAAAACGCAAGCAATAAGAAAAAAAAACTCAGAAAAAAAGACTCCAGCGCACGGAATCGAACATGGGTCCTTCACGTTGTGAAGCGGCGCGTTGCTCACTGAGCCACCGAGAGGTATCTGTTTCAACGTACAAACTGCAAGCTATTCATATCTACCACTTCCACTGTTGGCGTGCATGTCGGGGGGGGGGGGGACTATCCTGTTTCCAGCATTATCAGCAAGATGTCGCAGTGAGCGCGTGGTGGCTCGCATGTCTCACGCGTACTTTGGCCCGCGTAGAAAATAAGGGCACGTAAGCTCGATCGCGCGCCCTAATCTTGCAGTAGGGAGAATCGTACGTCTTGTCTAGCCTTTTAATTTCGTCGGAGCAATTCTGTTGTAGTTTCCGGGCACTCAAAGGTCACTGCAGTCGTTGCATAGCCTCCGTTTGCGAAAAGGGCGCGCTTTTCAGACACAGCGAAGTAACAGCTGAGACGCTTATTTGCGTTAATCTGCACCTGTGAGTACGTTTCGTGCGTTCTTTGTGCGTGAGAAACGCGGGCACGTTTCGATCGGCTTGCCAATCTGCGCGTGACCTTCCAATTTGTTGCTATCGCGTTCATTGCTTCGCGTTCGCGGCAAAGCTGTGACTTTTTTGTACAGTTTATGTTTTAGCGTGTTGCCACTAAAATATATGTTCAAATCTGGCGGCGCTATTATGAAACATCGACTTGTCTGGAGATGTGCCACCGATTCTATCAAATAGAAATAGGATGGATTTCCGGAGCCCTCCACTACGGCGTCTCTCATAATCAAATGGTGGTTTTGGGACGTTAAACCCCACAAATCAATCAGAAATAGGATGGAGGTAAAGTATGAACGCTTTTAATACATATACCACACAGTGAAGGTGTTGTGATTCTATCAACCATATTATTCTTCTTTCAAGAAATCATTACTGCGTCTACAAATGCAAGATGCGACATCACTGCAGATTATAAGCCAATCTTTGAGATTGCCGTTCAGCGTGCTCTCAAAGCATACGTCGTGGCAGCACGTCGTGGCATTTCCGACCACCGGAATACAGCGTGATAAGCACACTGTTAGTTGTTGGAGTAAAGAAAAACGACACAATGAAAACATCGTTTTTATATTCCCTTTGCAGAGAAAAAATTTATAGCGACCGCATTACAAACGATAGCGCTAGAGTCGCATCAGTGTATACGCACACAAGTGCATTGTCCTTTACGGAACAAACAAACGCACAATTTCGTGACAATAGTCTGGAAACTGTAAATTTTCATTCGCTTGAAATCGATGCTCGCTACCATTTTCTTTCTTGAAACGCTCTAAATACGATCCGGCCGCAACCAATGCTAAAAAGCCATTACAGCATGCCATTCTTTCCAACTGGAGCTTACTTCCTCCATTTCGTATGCTTCTTTCGGTTTACATATCTTCCCCTTCACCTTCTCTATCATCCTGTCGCTCGGGCATGACTTGACACGCAATGAAGAGAAAGTGCGACACGCCTCAGGACAGTGACGGAAGTGGCTGCGAGCCAGAAACGCGCCCTGCGGCGTCCGCATCCGTCTCGGACGGGGAAGAGCGCGGAACGACCAGCGGGAAGATACACAAGAAGATGAGGGGTAAGAAACGACAACAAAGTAGAAATTGGTAAATTAGAGGCAGCCTCTACGGCCGCTATGCTCCATTAGGGTGCTGTAAAATTGCGCCTAAACAGACATTCATACCCACCCGCCGCAAAACTTGCTTATTCTCGGTCCTCACTTTCAGTGGTTGGGGAAGATATGACGAGAAAAATATAGAAAGCTGAGAAACAAGCCCAAATAAGACCGCAAAAAAGCAGTAAAGAAATGAGATAAAATTAATTGGCACTTGCTTCCCTGTCTCCCCAGTCTTTCTTTTTTTTCAGTCTAGATAACTGCTACTTTATTTTTTTTTTTAGTCATCAGTTTGTTTCATTTCCAGCGGCCAGAAAGGGCGAATTCACATAACGGCTTTGCTTAAGGTTATAAAATAAAAACCATTCATCGTAAAAAACTTCAAGCTCGTCCTTATACCATCACGCGGTTCTAAATGGCGCTTCTCTTACTTACCTCAGTGCGCACTATAGCATGCAGGAAAGTAAAAACTGACTACTTTTTCGTAAAAAGTCTCATGACTGTGCAAGCGAGTAGGGCGGCTAAAGTAAACTAATATAACACTGCCGCCGACACCTTCACGCAAGCTGTAGCCCTGAAGGACTCGACGAGAGACGATTTTTCTTCTGTACACTCTCCGCTGCAAAGACAAGCACGTATACACAGACACTTTATGCACCCATGAGGCTACGCTTTGGAGCACACTGGTTCACGAATGCTGCACTGCCCAGGGGCGTAGCCAGGGCCAGGAGATGTGGTTCGAACCCCCCCAAAATTTTGGCGTTTTGCATTCACATACATACTAACACGCATACATACAAACACAAGCACGAACATCGAGTTAGGCTGGAATAATATCTAATGACGAATTTAGAAGAAGCTGTTGCGTGCCATTGTCGGCGTTAAAAAAACCAACCCAAGGTTAAGAAGAATGGCGCCTTCAACTACAACGTTGTGCACCTTGAAAGACATTGCGCAGTTATGAGAGGCAAAAGCATTTACATTACCACCATTAACGGCACCATTCACTTTACGAGAAAATTGCCCCTGTGTTCCAAACTGATCAATCAGAGAACTGCAGTGCGCTTTCAAAGCAAACAAAATGTATTGAATTATAGACTGACTTATTGGTTGCTTGTTTGATTGATTGATTGTTTGATTGACTGATTGGCACATTGATTGATTTATTGATTGATTGATTCGTTTATTGATTGCACAAACGTTGCCATCATGATTTCACATCTCCGTGCCTGCATGTCTGTCGTGAAAAAAAATATTTCAGCCAGTACAGTGGATAACGCATTGCAAGGTATTGACGCCAGTGACGTCGTTCGTACCTTTGCAGTCATGCCACTGAGCCTGTGCGCATGCAGCTTCGACTTGGAAATTCCACATTGGGGGTAGGGGGGCATGGAGCGTACGAACACCTGAAGAGCAGACAACTTCTGCAGAGCAGAGCTGACAGCTGATCCGTGAGAGAATTCACGTTCGCCGGGTCGATGCAGCTGTCCGAGCACAAGAACAGGCATGGGTGGCGAAGCGTAATCAGCAAATGCGCACCGGGGATCCCGCAGCCTTCAGAGCCGAACGCACGTGAGAACGGCGAGCCGAAGAACCGACGTTGCAGGCATAGCAGCGTTAACGTGGCAGTGACGGGAACGCGTTCACCGGGAATGGCGCCCACTTTCGATCGGTGTTTCTCGAGCGGCTTTGTAGCTCTGGCTGCGACACCCGCAACCGCTTGTGGCTGCACGTTTCAGCTTCGCTGGTAAGCCACCAGTATGGGGCCATGACTTTTTTATTATATTAAATATTTGTTTAGTATTACACATCAAGGTGGTGAAAAAAGAAAATAAAATTGAGGAGGATTAATGCGATGGTTAGGTGGAAAGAAATATGAATAAAGTAATGAGTACTGCGAGAGAGAGAGAGAAATAGAACCTTCAGGTATAGATAGAAAGAAAGAGAAGACACAGAGAAAAGATTGAAACCGAGAGACCGACTACATATTGAGACAGGGAGAGAAAGAGGGGTGCGGAAAAGGAAGAGAGAAAATACAAAGAGGAGGATTATTCATAAAGAAGCATACACAATTCAAAGGTAGAAAGATGAAAGTTTATCCATAGGCATGCGTAGTCATCATCATCATCAGCCTGACTACGTCCACTGCAGGACAAAGGCCTCTGCTATGTTCCACCAGTCAACTCGGTCCTGTGCATGCTGCTGCCATTACATACACTCTAAAAAAAAGAGCGAGTAAAAGGGTGTCTTTTTGTCCTACAATAATAATCGTCATCTATAGTGCGTTCCATCCTTGCGCTATCGCTCCGCGCCCGCTACATTCCGGTCACGATCGACATGCCCATTCTCAGGGTTACATTGCATTCTCGATAGGAAAGTGGCCAGCGCCGAGTTTTTAAGAAAGGAAGCGCACGAAAGCCTGATGACATTTATTGTTGTGGGACAAAAAGACACCCTCTGTACTCGATATTTTTTAGAGTGTACCTGCAAACTTCTTAACATCTGCCCACCTAACTTTCTGTCTCCCCCTACCTTGCTTGCCTTCTCTGGAAATCCAGCTAGTTACCTATAATGACCAGCGGTTATCCTGTCTACGCGCTACCGGCCTGACCCATCTCCATGTCTTCTCGATTTCAACTGTGATATGATTTACCCCAGTTTACTCCGTAATTTAATCTGCTCTCTTATAGTCTCTTATGGTTACACCAACCATTTTTCTCTACATTGCTTGCTGAATCTAGGTTACTGCTAGTTCTTACAGTAAGGTCGTGGTTGTCCCGGTTACTGTACAGACCTCTGTAAAACTCCTCCGCTATTTTAAATATCCTATCCATATTGGTAGTTATTTTACCTTCCTAGTCCCTTAGTGCATGCATCTAATTTTTGCTATTCCAAGATTCTTCTTCACTGTTTTGACGCTTCCTCCGTTTTTCAGAGCGTGTTCAATTCTCTCCATGTTATACCTTCTTACATCGCATACCTTACGTCGATTAATCAACTTCGAAAGCTCTGCCAGTCCTATTTTATCTGTTGTACTTGACACTTTCATGATTTGACGCTTCTTAATTAGGTTCTTCGTTTTCTGGGAAAGCTTGGCAGTGTCCGGTCTAACTACCCTGCCTCCAACTTCCACTGCACACTCCGTAATAATACTCGTCAGATAACCATTCATTGTATCTACGCTAAGGTTGGTTTCCTCACTAAGAGCCGAGTACCTGTTCAGAAGCAAGACTGAATTCCTGTACTTTCCCTCTCAGTGCTAGCTCATTGATTGGCTTCTTGCGTATCAGTTTCTGTCGTTCCTTCTTCATGTCTCGGCAAATTCGAGACCGTACCATTCAATGGTCACTGCATCGTACCTTGCCAACCACTTCCACATCCTGAACGATGCCTGGGTGTGCACTCAGTATAAAGTCTATTTCGTTCTTATTTTCATAATTAGGGCTCCTCCATGTCCACTTACGTTTCCCTCGCTTTCAGTAGAAGGTTTTCAAAATTTCTAAATTACTGCGTTCTGCGAATTCTACTAGTAGCTCCCCTCTGGCATTTTTAGTACCGATGCCATAATCTCCTACTGCCTGGTCTCCAGCCTGCTTCTTCCCTAACTTGGCATTGAAGTCTCCCATCAGTATAGTATAATGTGTTTTTTACCTTACTAATTGCCGATTCCACGTCTTCATAGAAGCTTTCAACTGACGCGTCATCATGGCTGGATGTAGGCGCGTAAGTATGTGCCACCTTCATCTTGAATCTCTTATTGAGTTTAATTAGAATATCTACCAACTTTTCATTATTGCTTTATCATTATTCAATGTTGTCAGCTATGTTTCTAGGGATAAGGAATCCCACTCCCAGTTCTCTTCTATCTGCCAAGCCACAACAGCACAGGACGTTCCCATTTTGTAGCACTGTATAGGCCTCATCTGTGCTCCTAACCTCAGTGAGCCCTATTACATCTCATTTAACACCCTCTAGCTGCTCGAATAGTACAGCTAGACTTGCCTCACAATATAAGGTTCTACAATAAACGTTGCCAAGTTCAGGTTCCTGTGCCGGCCTCTCCGGACCGAGAGATTCTCACCACCCTCTGCTGTGTTGTAGATCCGACCACCGCCATGGACAGTCGCTTCGCAGCCGTTGGAGACTGTGGGCCGTGAGTTAATTTACGTATGTATGCGGGAGGTAGATACACATGTGGGAGGAAGACAGGAAGATATTTAAGGAAGCATACACAAACCGAAGGTTGAACGAGCAGAGATGAGGCATAGGCATACGTAGTACAGCATAGAAATAATATATTGCCGTGTACGTATGAAAACTATCTTTGTGAACCGGCATAAGCTCTCTTCGTTATTTTCATCCTCTTCCTCTTCTATTTCTAGAGCAACAGCTCCGCTGTGACAGGAGCCCTCCACAAAGTTCACGTTAAAGAACCCCAGGTGGTCAAAATTTGCGGAGCCCTCCAATGCGGCGTCTCTCATAATTGTATGTTTATTTTGGCACGTTAAACCCCATTTACCCCTTGAATCAACTGCGCGACGTGGTGCCAGCTGCGCTAATTATTTTTATGATCGACAAGCGTCCCCGAAATAAGCTAATCTTTATCTTATTCTAATGTGAAGCATTTCTTTGCGTACAAAACTTTTGGTGTCTATCTGGTATCTAACTAGCCGCTAACGACTGGTTGCTCTCGTTATCACCCCCTAACCTGCTGTCAACTAAAATGAGCATGGGAGGGTAAGATGGTTGACTAGTATGATGCGCTAGTCAAGACTTGAATAATGTGACGTCGTGTACGTCATCAAACAATTCCTACTAAACAATGGCACATACCCGGCGGCGGGTATGTGCCATTTGTATGCGCGTATGTGCCACAGATGATTGAAACTTCGTATCAATACGCATGGACGGCCAGAACAGAGATAGGTAACTTAAAAGCGTTAGTGTTAGGAAAAAGCTGACATCGCCCGCGTTGATCCAACGAAAGCATACAATAAATATCCTGGTGTCGGCAGGAATCGAACCCCAGCATTCCACGCGACAATTGAGCATGCTTCCACAGAGCCACACGAGGTCCCGGAACTACTTTTCAAATAGACCGTAATGTTTGCGAAACGTCAACTGTGATTACAGTGCTGGTAGGGGGGGGTGGCTACCAATGTTATAAACGATACATATGTACTCCTATCGCACAGCCGTCACGTCGGGCTAACGTAAATTGTAGTTTGGTGACATTCGCTGAAGTTTATGTAGCAGTGCCCAGCGCTTCGTACCAGCTTATCGCTCCTGGTGTTGCAAATATTTATATTCCTGCTGTCATCATTGCGCAAGTGCAAACAGCTGCTTATGTAAGCATCAGTACAACATATGTCTATGCATGTAACATTTGTACATATATTTAGCGTCATTTTATGACACTCCATAAAAAAAATAATGGCACGGTCACCTTTTCTCCGCATGCTTCGCATAACGACGATTCCGAAGGTCCGTGGAATCTGCATATTTTTTTTTTCAAAGCTGTCTTGCTTATAGACAGATATGAATTCAAAGCCATGAAGACTTTCAGTATCAATAACGGCCCTAGCGATGTCTCCATTAAGTTCCACTTGGGGAAACGTTTGATGCACATACTTTTTTTTACTTAACATGCCTCGCACTGACCTGAAGGCTAGATAATACCAAAGTGTATTACATGCAACCTATATACCAAACAGCAAAGAAGTGTTAGTTATTGGGTCCATCCCCAGCGTCTTTATTTTATCAAGATTTTTCTCATTAGTTTTTTTACTGGTCCATATCTTTCATTCCCTGTATATTAAGTCGTTCACCTCAAGCCCATATTTTATAATAGCTAAGCCCCAGCCAGTGTGTGACACACTGGCTTGACTTTGTGGGTCAGAAACGCGCCATGCAGTGATGTCCGAACGCATATAAATTTAGCCCCGTGGACGCTCGTGGCACGTTTTGCAGGTTTATATTTATAGATAAACAAGCGCTCAGCATCCCACTCAGCCCTTGGAGTATTTTCGGGACCATGAGTATGCAAGTGGCGCGATGCACTGCTCTTCTGGCACGTGTCGCTCTTTTATGCTGCGTCTGAAGGCATAATAATAAAACAGGCAGTTTCAAGCATACTTACCCTTCCTGTCCCCCGGGTTTCGAAACGAGGCGCTATATACGCAAGAAAGGTTGCAATGGAAAAGGGCAATCTTGCATCGCAGATGAGTGCACGTGACGATCATATTGGCTCCGGATTGAGAATGGCGAAAAGGAACGCGCACTTCAGAGCGAGGAGTGCACACCTGCTGCTTTCTCTATTATTACAATGGAGAAAAAACAAAAGCTGGTAATCTCTATTGGAAGTTTGTTTGAAAAACTAATAACAGTAATAATAACATTATTAATATCAAATTCGAGTCTGACTTCCCGAAACCTAGATAAGATTCTGAGATACTTAAGAAAACTGTCTTTCGTGGGCTGGCACGACGAGATAATTGAAATGACCGAAATTTCATCAGGAAGAAACACGTGCTCATGCTACTAAAATGTTGAAACTGACCAAAAAGGCAACTACTGTACAGTGGTGACACTCAATAAGTGAGATTTGGAGCGATATTTGGAGCAAGTACATGCACACTCCTAAATACTTTTCAGGATTCTAAATACTTCTAAAACGAAATTCCACAAAGACCAGTGTACAGCTCGTGCACCTGTCTTCTCGGTATTTCCTATTTTATGCGTCATTTAAATCAGTAGGGTTGCCATAAACATATTTCTGGCCCGGAGGAGGGGGAGTTAATCAAACTTTGTGTCGTGCGTGCGTTTGTGCGTTCACATGCTTTATATCAATGCAAAACTAAAACTCTCGGGGGGGGGTCTTTATTTACTATTTATTTATTTTCTTATATTCAAGCTTTCTCTTTCTTAACACCATGAAGAAGACAACCTCTAGCTACCACTCTCAGAATATTGACTATCCTGACTGATTGACTTCATCACTCCCTTTGTGGAAAACTAATTTTCACTACAGACGTTTATCTCTTTTTGTGATGTGCAGCTCATTTACATCCACGCCGACAACCATGGCAAGAATGCAATGCGCCCATTTTTATTATTTTGTTATAACCTTATACCTATGTGTCCAACCACCGGCGTTCGAATGCGTGCGACAATAAAAAAAAATCGTACCGTTTCTTTCTGTTACTTTTTTAACCTCATCAGACACACCGAATAAAACCAAACTGCATGCACGACTTACCACAAGCTTTTCTGAAATTTAAACGCGATTTCGAAATATAAGTCCTACTCATATCACGCTAAAGACACTTGACTGTGACCCTACCATTCACAGTATATTCATTCCCATCACGATCAATTCGCACAATCTCCCCGCCGCGGTGGTCTAGTGGCTAAGGTACTCGGCTGCTGATCCGCAGGTCGCGGGTTCAAATCCCGGCTGCAGTGGCTGGATTTCCGATGAAGACGGAAATGTTGTAGGCCCTTGTGCTCAGATTTGGGTGCACGTTAAAGAACACCAGATGGTCGAAATTTCCGGAGCCCTCCACTACGGCGTCTCTCATAAACATATAGTGGTTTTGGGACGTTAAACCCCACAAATCAATCAATCAACCAATTTTCACAATCTGGCCAGTTGTCGCTCTCTTTAATGGAACAGTCCGAGTATTCCAAGTTTGCGATCACACTCGATTCGTCAGCGGTGCAAAAAAACTACATCAAAGGATGATGTGTATATAGTTCAGACGTAATATTTTTATAAGGGGCCACACCCATCTCAACACGGCTAGCAAAAACAAACGTGGTTCTCTACCTCCCCTGACTCAAGACAAAAAAGGGGGAGGGGGTAGTGCCTAAGATAAAGTACACAACATACAGGATCGAAGCCTTGGACGTACATAGGCAGGGCGGATGCGGAGCGAACAAGCCGAAGCGCCTCGTACAAACACACAAGATTACAGAACAAAAAAGTAACGCTGAATAGAGGCGCATTATCGTCGTCTTTTCCGCCCCATACCACGACAGGCGCAATTATGTTTCCTCCAGACCCAAGTTCTTGGTCGGGCAGGAGACGCACTGAAGCACATCGTACGCTTCGATCGCAATCTTCGCGCCGTTTGTGAGGAGCGGCGGGGCTTGGCCCCAGCGAGCCTGTCACTGCTTGTGCACCTATGCCATACTATAGGGTATACCTTTGCACAACATAGCGAAAGTTTGCGTCAGAGATTTCCACACAGTTGTCGAAGGAAGAGACTTGTGGTGTACTTGCGTTATACGTTACCCTTGACCGTCTTCTACACAGTCATCCACAACTTCAGCCCCTTCCTGCGTTCCCGGCGCTGCTGTAGTGCGAGAGATCAAAATGAACGTGGATATAATGAACGATCTCATTGCCTACTGCGAAAAATGCGACATGCCTAGTAGCGATCGAGAAATGGAGAAATGGCAGTGTTTTCCTCTCTGCCCATCCTCGTCTCTACACCTCACAGCTACTCTACAGACAGATTAAAGCGCATAAAGAAGAGTGTGGCTAGGAACTTCCGACGCGTTACAGCAAAGTAAAGGAAAATAAAGCAAGGAACGAGACGAAGGGAGCCAAGCACATCGTCGAAATTCTCGCTGATTGAACTCAGCCACGCTTCCTGTCCGCGGCGCCAGTGAAGAGAACCGGGAGGCGGTGAAAGGGACGACGAGCCTTCCTAGAGGTGCTGCCTCTCTTTATACAGTGCCTACACACACAAAGAAACGGTCCTTTGAGTGGTCGCCCGGCTCGCTTCGACCGGCCGATCAAACAGAGCGGGCGGTGACGGCCGCACTTGGTCGGCGGCAGGCGAAGCATGTGCAGCCCACACGTTTCAGCGGGCGTTCTTTTGCTTGCTCTCGGCGCAGGCCGCCTGAAGTGCCCGAACGGAGCTGCCGGCCGGTGGCCAAGGCACACACCATATATGGCTCTCCGTGTGTCTTAATTCCTGGGAAAGGGAGGATATGTGCCCCACTGGTTTTTGCGTAAAGAGAGGAATAGACAACTAACGAGATCGCATGAGCAGCCGGCGCACTCGTGATGTGATTGAAGCAGGCGGCATGCTAGCGTCGGAAGGGGGCGCTGCTTGCGCTCACCAACCACAGTGTCGCCCTGATGGTGCCCCCTCGAAATTACCTATCACTATCTGCAAACGTGAGGCTGCACTCTTTTTTATTTGGGGGGGGGGGGCAGAGGAATTTCGGTCACTATACCATGGTGCAAGTTTCGCTGTGATGGTGAACCGATCCAAGGATAGAATTTCACCAAGCTGAACAACTCAAAGTAGGGCATTAAGTAGCCGGCATGAGTTACATCACACGAGCTAGGTTATGAGAATGCATAAAGAGCGCGGCTGTAAAATTTTTACATCAGCCCGCATGACACCAAAAAACACTTTAGTCGGAAGAAACTTTCCATTGAACAGGAAACTTACGCTTGTTCGTGAAGTCATTTGTTTGAGGAGGTCGTAAATAATGCAGCCATCCCGAATTCCTCATGAACCTGTCCGTTAGCTTTCTTTCTTTTCTGCTTTCTTCCTTTTTTCCCTTTCTTTCTTTCTTCCTTTCTTTTTTCTTTCTTTTTTTCTTTCTTACTTTCTGTAGATAACCATGTTTACGCATCGTTATGAAATAACAGGTCTGTGATCACCAAAAGTGTCATTTTTCTTCGCGCCGAATCTTTAGCGAACCAACAACACAGGAAGAAAACGAGGGAAACAGCACGAGCTCTGTTGTCTTGTGTCTTTCCTCGGTACCATGTTTGAGTTTATTATATGGGCTAAAGATGTGTTACCATGGGTTACTAAAGAGGCCCACTTCTTACCCTCGTCATTTCTCGACCAGTTTTCAAAAGCCTATGGCCTTGCTTAACTTTATATCTAGTTGTTTCTTTCTAACATCACCGTACATCTTTCCATGCGTTTCCGCGGCACTTGACGTCTCTTGCATATTACTACGTGGTGTCGACATTTCAGGCTGTTGAGATTTTAGGCAAAACTATTGCCTAAAATTTTATAAACACTCTGAGAAAGCTACCTACACTTTTAATGAAATCGAGTGGATAGTTCATTGTGAAGGCATTTACGCAATACGATACGACATCTCCTGGAAAAGAAATTTGAAGTAAAATCCCCCCGCATGCCAGGGCAACTGTGGAAGCAGTTTGCTTAAATAGAGATAAAGTTCCTATACCGAACCACCCACCCGCGAAGCATTTCGTATAATACGTTTCAGCTGTTTGCGATAAATGCTCAACCCTGCATTTACTCCTGCTCTGTAAACCAGCGTACAGTATAAATATATATATATATATATATATATATATATATATATATATATATATATGGGGCAAATGATTGCTGCATTTCGGGAGATTTGTTATGGAGAGTCAACGCACTTGCTCAATCTCTCCAAGCCTGGCTGACTTAGGTCGTCTGTGAAGCATACATTAAACAGCATGTGCATACTTATGCCCATCCACTGCGAAGGATACCGAGTTTCTCTCTGAATCACTAATGACTAGATAGCAGCCCACGCAGCGCTCCTCCTACATTTAATTTTTTTTGATGAAGTTCGAACAACACCGGAGTGGAGGTCCGACGGAGAGAATGGTCCTGTAACGAAAAAGAACGCAAGTAATGCCTAAGGCGCGCACCACCCCGTTGGCCTAGATATTTCTTCACCTTTTTGGGCACGCCCCTCCAGAGTGCGTCAATCTTCTTTTCGCTTCATTCGTATACACTGCGAGGAACGAACAGAACAATTGGGAAAGTCTCCAGTTGAGACTTGCGGCATATAACTATAGGCACATGGATTGATAGGACGACTCCGTGGTGGATATGGACCATCGCCTCTTCCAAAACACAGTTGTCAGAATGCGCTCTGTCCAGCTGTCCTCCTTTTGTACTTCGGTTGGTTGCGCTACTCAGTAAGTTGAATTACCAACTCTCCCAGCAGTCCGTGCTTCTATAACACAGTATTTGTTGGCAGGGTTTCGAGTTATAGCGGTGAGTGAGATGCCACTCGAGACTCTGCCGTTCATGTTCATAAATTTCTCAGATATATTGAAACCATCGCTTTGGAACGGCCAGAAATGTGCGAAAAAGGAGCTGGCCCTGTTATCCTAAAACGTAAGTAAGATGAATAGATTGTTGTTTTTGCCAGAAAAAAATAGTGTTTATGAGTATACCATGCATAGACGGCTCCTATCTGTACGCTCTTCAGCATTACACCTTCTACAAATGGCGACAAGTGAACTGCCTCACAACACGTATGATGTAAAAGGTGAACGAGCTATTGAAATAAGCTATACCTATCTATGTCAATAAAAAGCCGCCAAAATGTCGACAGGATTAGAGAAGTCTAGGTAGTAGTAGTAGTAATAGACTTTTATTCAGCCAAATTTACAGGCCGAGCATTTCGACCGCCTGTGCGATCAGTCGACGCTGTTCTTCTTCCCCTTCGGCGCCGATCCAATCGAGCCAAGAGGTGATGGAAAGGGATGGGGGGGGGTAATAGCTGGATTGCTGAGCAGTTGGGCAGTAAAACAGGCAGTGTGACAGGTCAGCGTATGGGGAAGGACAATTAGGACAGCAGGGGTTAGACCTATATTTATAAAGGAAAAGGCGAGAGGGGGTTATCAAGCAGTTCATTTGGATGTGCCGTAGAGTTCGAGCCTCCAGCGCCGTGAGTGATGGATGAGGGGGAGGGTAAAGACGCTTGTCGAGCCGGAGCTGGAGATATACCTCCTTGATAGTGTGACGCAAGGAGATCTGCCCATCGTTATTCGCGGAGCTCTCACTGTCTTCCGAAGGTGTGGGCCAGGGAATGAATGGTGCCCGGTGCAATATATCGCGGGCAAGCTGATGAGCTAGCTCATTGCCGTTAATACCCGAATGCCCAGGAACCCAGCGGAGGAAGACAGTGGAGGGTTGAAGAGCAGAGGCCGCTCGCTCGACCTCCTGTTGAAGTGCAGGGGGCAACGTGTTGTTCTGTATGTGACGGATGGCGGCGTGAGAGTCGGAGTAAATCGTGTACTCGGGGAGAGAAGGGAGGGAGGAAAATGACTGCATGGCGTGGACCATGGAAAGGACCTCGAGCGAAAGTACATTTGGCGGGTGTAAGTATGGCCCGCTGGTGTGCGTGTCAGGTGACGAAAGGTGTGGATGGTAGATAACGTAGCCACACGAGCCCCGAGGAGCCATGTATGAGGCATCCGTGTAGGCAACTCCCTGTGTAGAGAGAGGAGGAGAATGATGCTGTGCTGCCGCATGACGCCGGCCGGCGTGAAGAACGGGAGACATATTGGATGGGAGGGGAAGGATGCGAAGGTTAGAAGCAGCGATGCTAGCGGCAGAAGGCAAGGTGGGCACGGAAACGGGAATGTGAGGGATACCAGCTTGGGCTAATAGCCATTGGCCTTGACGAGTGAGAGAAAGACGGGCAATCTGAGAGTCGTGGTGCAGAGAAATAAGAGAACGTAATGGATGGAAGAGGCCTGTGGCAAAGAGCTTAGTGGTAGAGGTAGTGAGAGGGAGGTTTAGAGCTGCCTTGTAGAGGCCTAATAGAGCTCTTTCAAGTGTGTTGAGTTGCGTTTCGGTGAAATGAACGTAGGGTACAAAGTACAAGAACTTGTTAAGGGCAAGCGCATGTGCAACCCGGCACGCATGAGCCTCGTGGAGCCCCGACTGCCGAGTGACAACGCGTCGCAGGAGGTGGGCCACCGAGTGGCAAGTCCTCACAGCGTGATGTAGGGCCTGCGCGTTTTTTGTCGCGTGCAAAGGGAAGCCAAGAACTTTGCATTGCTGAACAGTGGGGATGAGAGAGCTAGAAAGATGTAGGGAGATGAGGGTATTGTGGGAGCGCTGGTACGCAGACCGGTTTAGCAAAAGTAGTTCACATTTCTCCGGTGCAGGGGACAGGCCAGCAGTAGCGAGAAAGGAAGCGATAAGGTCCAGGGCACGTTGCAAAGTATCCTGCACGTGGCCGGGACATCCAGACGTACACCAGAGAGTGATGTCGTCTGCATAAAAAATATGGTGGATGTCAGGTATTTGGGACAGTTGGGAGGCAAGGGGGGCCATAGCCATATTAAATAGAGTAGGAGATAGTACGGCACCTTGAGGAGTGCCGCGGGTGAGGGAGTGTAGGTTAGACAAATGAGTATCGACTCTGAAGCGAGCAACTCGATTGGAAAGAAATGATCGGATGTAAGAATACATGCGGGAGCCACATGACAGGGAGGAGAGCTGAGCGAGTATGTGGTCATGACTCACGCCATCGAATGCCTTCCGTACATCGACGGTTACGTGCGCATGGATCTGACTACGAGAAGGTGAAAGAAAAGTATGCTGAAGAACAAGGAACATGTCCTGCGCACAAACGTGGCGTCGGAAGCCAATAAGAGAAGGAGGGAAAAACTCTTTCGTCTCAATAAAATCAGACAGTCGAGTCAAGGCCATCCGCTCAAAAGTCTTGCCAACGCATGACGTCAAAGAGATAGGGCGAAGGTTAGAGAGGGATGGAGGTTTGCCGGGCTTCGGAATTATGCAAATTAGAGATGATGTCCAAGAGCTTGGAAGACAGCCGCTGTTCCATGCTTCGTTGAATGTGTGTAAGAGAAATTCCTTCGCGTTGTCGGGGAGATTACGTAATGTAGTATATGTTATCTCATCCTCACCGGGAGCCGAGCGGGTAGATTGAGTGGCTAAGGCAGCTTCCAGCTCCCTGAGCGTGAATGGGCGGTCCAGGTCTGGGTAGGAAGGTGTGAGAGGGGGTGGGAGATACAGAGATTTTAAATTTTCAAACACATCAGATGGAGTCCCTTGAGTGAGAGCTTTAGCTATGGTGGGAGCAAAGGCAGGCTTGGTACCTAAGAGAGACCTAAACAGAGACCATGTAGAGCGCGAGTGCAGTGCGGAGTCAAGGCCGTCACACAGCGTGTTCCAACGAGAGTGCTCGAGAGAAGTGCCGTAAGCGATAATTTCAGCCCGCAGAGCATCAATTCGGAAGGAAAGTTGGAAGTTATGTGGCTGGGAGCGGAGAGCGCGTTTCAACCGTTTATGACGTCGCCATAATCAGAGGAAGTGAGGATCAGGGTCAAGAATGGGGAGTTTAAAACGAGCGCGGCGACTACAGGATGTCATTGCTGCGGAGATCCGCGACGTCCAGTCGTCGTAAGTTTTAAATGAGTCAGACAAAAGGTTATTACGGAATGTTTCCCAGTCAGTGTGAGTGACTCGTTGTTTCCACCTATTGTTGGAAAGAGGGATGGTGATGTGTATGAGAAAGTGATCACTGAAAAAATTTTCAGCGGAGACCTGCCAGTGAAAAGGAAGGGAACTCCGAGAGAACGTAAGATCGGGTGTAGTGGAACGCTGTGAAACAGTGCCCGCTCGAGTAGTGGTGTCAGGAGTATTAAGAAGGGTGAGATGGCGTTCCTGGGCGAGGCAGTGTAGAAGGCGACCTGGTTTGAGTGTTTGGGGGTAACCCCAGAGCCTATGAGGAGCATTAAAGTCACCCCCAAGGAGGATATGGGTGGTCGATGGAAGGGAGTGCAGGAATTTGCCAAGAGCACTAAACAAAGAGGACGTGACAGGGGGGTTGTAAAATGACATCAGAGCGAGAGAAATACGGGTAGAGGGTTGGTAATAGACCACACCAACTAAATGTTTCAGGAGGGGGGAGGGTACGTCTAGTGGTTCAACGAGAACGTCATTGCGTACATAAATGGACGCAAGTGGCTTTCCCGTCGTAGCGTGATATGCACGGTAGCCCGGGACGGCAAGGGCCGCCCGAGTCTCCTGTATAAGGAGAAAATGGGGTAATGTTTGGCGGGTGAGAAGATATTGATGGAGAGGGGTCCTATTATGACGAAAGTTGCGGCAGTTCCACTGCAAAATATCGAGGTCCTTTTCACGCGCCATCTAGGTCTTTGGAGTAGAGGAAGCACCTACGCGTGCGCGTTCCTTCTTTTTTGCCGGGGGAAGTGACTCCTGCAGGGAGTTAAGCATATAGGTGAAAGATTCCAGTTGCTTAGATTGGGTTTCGAGGGTCGTAAGAATCCGGACAATTGAATTTTCCAGCTGGACCAAACGAGTGTGATGCGCAGTGGTGGTGGTTTCGACCATGTCGGCCAATTTGGTTACATGGGAGCTGGAGGTCGGGGCGGTGAGTGTGGTGAGTTGCTTATTTAGCTCCGTGAGTTGAGAGGTAAGAGAGGATGTGGTAGTTGCGAGTGTCTGCGTCAGTGCAAGTATTTTCTGTTGTAGCTCATCGGAGACGCGTTGTTGCTCGCGCTGGTTGCGCTCCAACATAGCCAGTCGCACATCGAAGGAGCGGCTCTCGTTACTTGAAAATGGTGAAGGTGTGTTTGATGAAGAAGTGCACATGGGAAGTGTTCCCTTAACCTTAGCGGCGTATGAGCCCGGGGGGGATGTTGCGGGAGGTGATAGGAGCTCATGCGCTGAAGAGGAGGGCGGCGAAGGCTGAGTGGCTCGGCGCATGGCTGTGCGACGGAGAAAAGCTGCTTTGGCGCAGTCGCGTTGCTTAGCTAGAAGGTAGGGGCAGGTGGAGTCTAGAGATGAGTGGGTGTTGACTTGGCAATGGATGCACCAGGGTTGGGCGCAAACGTGAGCATCGGGATCTGCTGGTAGAGAAGACGCACAGCGGCGGCACTTGGCCGGAACGCTGTGTTGGGGGCATTGATGAGCACGGTGCCCTATAGCAAGGCACCGAGTGCAAGTAGGGGGCTTGGGTTTATGTGGACGGCATCGGAAAGAGACGCGTTTGAAGTACACAAAGCGAGGGATGATGGTTCCAGCAAATGTTATGAGGACGGATTCAGTGGAGCCCATCATACGTGCAGCGAGTATATCTGAAGTAAAGGATTCGAGGTCATGCAAGAGCTGAGATGTTGTGAAGTGACCACCGACGTTGTGTATGACGCCGAGACATGATATTGGAGGACTGAGGGCATAGGGCTTAATGGTGATCGGCTTACCATTAAGTTCCAGACTTGTGAGGGAGAGTAGGAGGTGGGCAGTGAGAGGTGAGTGCGTTTTCAGAAACACAAGGCTCTGAGCAGGTTTGGCTTGAAGGGTGACCTCCGCACTGGTCTTGGGAGAGAGATTTGCGGCGGCTATGATGGTAGAAAGCAGGTCATAGAGAGGCAGTTTCGGCGTGAGTGTTCCGGGTGAAAGTTGGATTCCGACGGTGATGAGCTCGGAGCGGGGGCGGGCGGTCGAGGCAGGTTTTCGATTGGCACTAACGGTGTTCCAGCTGCCTTCAGGGGATGGCGTATTGTCTTCGTTGACTTGCGATGCCGTGAAGTCCATTTCCGTCGATAAGTCGTCAGCTGAAGTGATGGAAGGCAAAACTTCGGCGATGGAAGGAACGACGCTCGTCGAAACGCGCTTGTCGACAGACTCGGAATTTCCAATGGGTAGGCCAGACGCAGATAAGGTGGGGAGAGCAGCAGGCGTGGTTGATTGCAATGCCAACGCTGCATTACGGCTCTCGGGCTCCGGCGTTTGCGTGGCTATTAAGCTGAGAGTAGCAGAGACGCCACCAGCGTTGCACGTTGCTGGACCATGCGCGCTGTTGAGGAACGCTGCCTGTTGCTGTATTGTTGTCGGCGCGGGGCTGGTGACATTGCAACATGCTGACAGTGGAGGCACGGCTGTATCAGCGGTACGACCGGAGGAGGCTGGGCTTACCGACAGGGCGTCAGTTGTCGTTGGTATCGAGTGCTGGGCAGGACTCTGCATCGTGGAGGTGCAGGCGCGGCGCGTTAGGGTTAGCGCGGCGCCGCGCCGCTTCGTACTTTTGAAGGGGCCTGGGGGGCCAGCCTGGGGTCGGACCGGGGCCCGGATGGTGTCGGCGTGTCCCGGAAGTCTTCTAGAAGGAATAGTGAGCTTGTACAGACACGGGCGGGGCCCGGTAACGGGCCAAGAACACGTGAAAGTGGAGCACTGTATGCGGCCAGCCAAACAAAACGGCGCCACCTGGCGGTTCCAAGTCTAGGAGTGATGTCTTTTAAACGTGAACGTGTACAGCCGCTAAAGTTAGCGACATAGTTGTGAGAAACGAAGGGGACTCTGACCTGATCGTCTGGCTACATCGCAGGTGAACTTGACTGAGCGAGCCGGCACCCCTGGCTCGTGCTCGTGCCCGCCGCCCCTTCTTCCTTCTTTGTTTGTAACACACTCCCGCAGCCGGCAAATTGCAGTAAATTTCGGGTGCAAAGCGGCGGAAGTTGACGCGGACATTATTGATCTAGATGCAGTACAAGGGGAGAGAAGCCTCGTGTGGTCAATCGTGAAGTATGAATGCGCACGTAGGTTTGGGCCCTATAGTAGCCACCGTATGAATGATTTAATGAGTGACTGTTGGAGCAGCTGATTACAATAGGGCTGGCTTGAGAGTCCAGTGCATGACAATCCAGGATTCAATCCAAAATAACGGTCTTGTGGTTGAAAACTTGAAAGGTAAAAACAATAAAGGTAAAAAAATTGCGCGCAGCTTCCCTCGGGGGAACACTGAGGAGGATGCGGAGCATATAATTGGTTAACGGGGTGTTAAAGTGCGACTTACTTGGGTCGATGGCTAAATTGGTTAACGTGGTTGTGAAATGGGGTGTTAAATTGCGACTTACTTGGGTCGATGGCTAAATTGGTTAACGTGGTTGTAGGAGGGAGTGTTAAATGAGTGAACACGTACACACGTATGCGAAAGGGCGGCGCTGGTCGAAGGGACGTCGATCATTGTGTTTGTGGATTCGTTGGCATTCATTTCACGGCGACTTCGGACGTCGACGCGCCGTACAAACCAACGGACGAGCGGCAACTGAGCGAGCGAGCGCCGACCTTGAGTATATATACAGCGCGACGGCGCATGCGCTGTCAGCTGTCGAATGTTCTCGAAGGAGAAGCGCGCGCGCGGCACAGATGGTGACGGCGCGACGGCGCCTGCGCTGTCAGCTGTCGAATGTTCTCGAAGGAGAAGCGCGCGCGGCACAGATGGTGGGCGACGGCGCGACGGCGCATGCGCGCGCGTCAGCTGTCGAATGTTCGAGAAGCGGTGCGGACGGCGCGGACAGCGCTCTACAAGGCGCGAGTATAAGATGCTTCCGCATCTAAAAAAGGTGGTGGCTTGTCTTGCGGGAGAAGTCGTCCAGCCTCGCTATGATGTCCAGAATACATTGTGGTCACGTTGTGCGCTATCTTGAGCTGTTCTTTCTGTGACACGATGGGTTTGCATCCCTGCTAGGCGTCACTGGTTGCCCTGCCACAAATGAAAATGTTCTGCTGTTGACTTTTGCGCTTCTTGCGTCGCTTTTTGTAGTATGCTGAGTCTGACTTTAGTCTGCTCTTGTACATTCGGAAAGCTTCCTGATAATCATAGTTATCTTTAGGCTGTTGGCATTTCATGTCAAGCCTCTGCAGGTGCTGCGTGAACATGCTCCACTTGATCACTTCGGGCGTCAGCTGGTCCTCATCGTGTGCCTGGCTCGCAGATGCTTCCGAAGTGAATGAAGATTCCGGAAACTGCAACGATTCTTCTTCCTTGCTCGACGAGGACAACGATGACGCTGATGAATCCTGGGTCTTTTGTGCAGCGACCGCATCAAGCAGGGGCATCTCGGCAGCCTTTGATGGCATTGAAGACTCGTTCACGTGCATTGTTGTCGGCAGTGCAGTGTTGAAGCATGTCTGGGCGTCACGAACGATTACGTCCGCCGAGCTGATGTCTTTGTTTGCAAGATTCTGAGCAATGGTAGTTTACTTGGAGCTATCGCTGATAAGGTGCATCTGATCGGAGCTCGCAGAAGCCTCAGATCTGCATGAACATTCCGAAGTCAATGACAATTCTTCTTCTTCCTCGCTCGACGTGGATGACGATGATGCCGAACCATCCAGGTTCTGTTGGGCAGTGACCTCGCCAAGGACGGGAATCTCGGCCGCGTTCGAAGGCAGTGGAGGTTCGTTCGTGGGCTCTATGGCCGGTAGCAGATTGTCGGTGTCCGTCCTGGTGTCACGAACGATGAAGTGCGTCGAGCTGAGGTTTTGGGATGCATGATTCTGAGTCATGTGGAAGTTTGTGGAGACATCGCTGCAGGGGCCTCCCAATGACTTGTCTATTACGGTGTCCCTTGCTTCGCGAGACTCTTCGTTTGCTTTGGACCCCTGCATGATGCGCAAGGCGTATTGCTGGAGCTATGTTATGTGGCACTTGTAGATCCAGCGCAGTTCTCTGGCGTCAGGCGCCATCTTCTTGTGATGTTCGGTGGCGCCGTAGACGGTCATGGGGTCCATATGTGGCTCGTATCAGCGCTTCTGCTCGCACTCCCAATCGTCGACTTCCTTGGCTTTCAGGGAAGACGAACTGGCGACCCTACTACCAGGATGAGGTCTCAGGCACGTGTAGGACAAGAAGTAGGGCTCCGCGTGTTGTTCCCTACGAGGCAAGTGATGTAATACGTGCAGTAGCGACAAATCAAGCAAGACTTATTTTTACATCCAGTGTTGCATAACTGAACAAAACATTGCTGCAACAGAACACAGCCGCTCGCTGTATAGGAAAGGAGAATCCACACAGTCACTTCTCGTGGAAGCGAAGAACGTAGAACGGTATACAAGCCGTCCACTGATGTAAATCCACATTGTATTCGCCACTACGTCCTTATAGTAAACGTTCACAGTCGCTGCTCAAACGCTCCACCCCCGCCCCCTACCTCACCTTTGCGTCTTTTCCTGCGCCTTCAGAGCAATCAGGACGTTTACGCTCTGCTTCAGCAGCATTTAATGGTATGCTTCACTCGTGCGTTAATATTACCGCAACCGCCCTCTGATCCACGGAGATGGGCCGATACGTTCGATCAGCTGTGTTTGTCCCCACCGTTCACGCGCTTTTATTCGCTCGTAGATCAAACGGTACAAAGGGGAATGATTTCAATGAGGACTTTTTAAGGAACATGACGGTGATGGCGACGTCTTCAGTGAGAACCTATCGATAGTGTTCATTTAGTTGATATCGCAATAACACACGTTGAGGTAAAGCAAAAAATTACAGGTTCATGAGAATGCTATTTTTAGTCTCTCCGAAGAAGACTTACAGACTGACAAACGTTCCAATTCCATAGATTGAAGAGACGTTTCGTCATTTTAATTGGCAGATCCCTCGTAACAAGGGATCATAGTAAATCGAAGAATTCGCAAGGAGTGTGACCTTCTTGTATTTTTAATTAGGCCAGACATTGGGAAATTATGCTAAATACATGTACAAATCTTGTCGCTCAGAGAAATGTTGAACAGTCTTGTATGCTTTAGATAATCAGATTTTTACAGTTGTACAACGATGCCAACAACAACATGGTTATTACCCACACAGAAGAGAAAAGCGCATATGTAGCGCTTGTGCTTGGGAGGATGGTGACTCTGGTTAGTGGTGCGTAAAACAACTTCATCAGATGTTCATGAAGTGTATAACTGACGCTAACTCAACGTAAATCATGCGTGATATGAGTACATATGTGATGCTTATCAATTTAAATGGCCTGCAACGCACCCACAATTGCCGTTTCACCAGCAATAGATTCTTTTTCATTGAAGTTTCGAGACGTAACGCGGAGCTGTGATACTGTACTTGATAACCACGCAGAATGCTTGGTTTATATTCCAGCTGAGACCATAATATTTAACTTTTGCATTCATCGGGTGAACGTTGCTGGTTTTGTTTTTTCTTGACGCTGTTGCGCTAAAATTACAGATGCTTGTTCCTGCCGCTCTAGGGTCAACAAACTATCAAACACCTGTGTCGTATACCCGCATAACGCCAAATGGGGTATGTGGGTATGTGCCTCATATGTGAGGAGAAAACGGTTTGAAGACGTACGTACGCAACGGGTATTGCAAGTGAATCCTTTCATGACCCGTCAAACCTATTCGGCAATCATTCTTATCCTTAAATACTAATTCTGGTTTACCCCAAGATAAGGAGGCGATGTACGTTGTATATATTGCGGTATAAGATATACGGCGATATATATTTCGTATATCGTCTCCTTACCTATAGTAGACAAGAATTAGTATGGGATGTACGGCGATATATACACACGTGGGCGTCAAGATAGATAGATAGATAGATAGATAGATAATACCCAAAGAAACGCTTCGCATTTAAGAAGCGAAGGCGAAACGTATAATTTTGCCATATAATATGTCTTGCTTCTCTGCTTAGTTCGTCTAGTTTACATCGGTGAATTGTAGAGACCTGAGAAGAGCATAAAAAAATTATGAAAGCTAGAAGTAAGTTTACACCACGAAAAACGTACGAAAAAATGAAAGAGCTTTGATTACCTAACTCGATCGAACGTTATTTTCCTTTCGATGTTTGAAATAATAAGGTAAGAATTACAAATTTGGAACTTAAGTCTATGATTTGCGTGTAGTAAAAAAGAGGCATTAAAAGTAATAAGAATGAAGGAAAACAAAATACTTCTCAAGATCACACCGAGAAAACGAAACTGAAACAGAAATTTCTTTGTATTAGTTTGGCGGCGACATCTCGTAGGATGCCGTGGAACTAATTCACCGGGAAAAAAATGCTCCAATGCACGGAATCGACCTTGTGACGACGCGCTGACGTTGAGCCGCACAAGAGCGCGGTTAACGCACTCGGCCACGAGTGACACCTAGCCGCATGCGATAAGCAAAAGTTCATCAATATACCATAAGCATTTGAAGGATTGCGTTGCAAAAAAAACATGGTGGGGAACAATGTTATGCCAATTGCGGCACGTTGAGAATTACTTCAATCGAAAACTGAGGGCCAGTACTATATACGGCGCAATTACCAAAAATATACCCTCCTTAGTTTTGCTGCATGGAACGTTTTAGTTTCAAAAAGTATGCTACTTTTTTTGTCATTTCCATCGACTGCCATTGTACGATCTTTCACTGCTCTGGGAACAAAATTGAAGCTTTCCCCAACATGATCGCTGCAGCCGTTTTGTCCGCTTAGGTTGCCAGACGCCCTCTGTTGTCTGCGTTTTTCACCGTTCACCCTCTACAATTTATTATTCGAGAAAAACTCACTGGTTAAATTGAAAACGCTCTAGCTTCCAGCCATGACCTCTAGAGGCGATGGTTGTTATGTTTCCAGAAAGGCTGGATATGCGCACGTTAAAGAACCACAGGTGGTCGAAATTTCCGGAGCCCTCCACTACAGAAATGATTGATTTGTTTGGGTTTAACGTCCCAAAACCACCATTTGATTATGAGAGACGCCGTAGTGGAGGACTCCGGAAATTTTGACCACCTGGGGTTCGTTAATGTGCACCCAAATCTGAGTACGCGGGCCTAAAACATTTCCGCCTCCATAGGAATTGCAGCTGCCGCAGCCGGGAATCGAACCCGCGACCTGCGGGTCAGGAGCCGAGTACCTTAGCCACTAGACCACCGCGGCGGGGCAGCCCTCCACTACAGCGTCTCTCATAATCATATGGTGGATTTGGGACGTTAAACCCCAAACTTCAATCAAGAGACATAGCTTTTTTTGTCTTCTTTCTGTGCATCTGTTGCAACTTTCTTAACATATGCGTGGTGCTTGCTTTTGCGATAATATTGGGACGGATTTTTCTCTTGTTTCAGCAATCACTGCACGTTCTCGCATTTTGAACGATGGCGCGACAGTCAGGCGCGTAATCGCCCTATCATAGTCTGGTATCGACCCGCGCGATGAGCGTTGCTGTTTATTATTTGCGTGCAAACACTTACTGCTTCTTGCTGAGTGAAAGCACCTTGTAAAGTTGCAACTTCCAGATCTGTTTCGTTGGTCTCCGCTTTTCGCTTCCTTGATGTTTGACGTAGGGGGGAACTACGTGAAGCAGGATCTTTGCGAGGCTTCAATGCACTTGAAATCAACTGGGAACGATAGCCCTCGAAAAGAGTAGGCGCGGAGTCAGGAAAAGTTTTCTGATTCAGAACGCAGGCACGTGATCTTGATCGCGCAAGTGTCTGCTGCATACGACTGTCGATGCAGGCTTGTCATTGATGTTGAGGTTGTCTCTCGCAATATCTTTTTGTGACTTGGCGCACAGCTAAGTTTTTTTTTTGAATTGGTGAGAAGAAACACGGGGTTTTTTTCCAAACGGCGCTTGCATTACGAAACCACGGTGATCCAGTGGCCGCGACGGAACACAGCTGTACACCTTCAAACAGCTACTATACAGCATATTCATATGCGTAATGCGCGTACTGAAGGTTGTGCGACTTCCCTTTCGATTCGAGAAGTCGCTGTAGACTGAACACTGAAAAAACACCGAATAATTGCAGCCATGGTGGGTCAATCCAGGATAAAGCAAGCTGCACTAGAGAAAAAGGCAATTGAAAACAACCTGGTTGTCGCACTAAGCCACACGAGAATTCATAAAAAAATTTCAAGAAAAAAACTGCTTACTTGCCAAAAAGTTGTATTGCTGTCAATTTCTATTTCTACACATATTGCGTTACGGACTCGAAGGATAGCGCAGAACTGACTTGCACTAGAGTTTTAGTTCCGGGGCGAACGGCTTGCGAGCGTAAGCAGCTCGTACATCATTCGAATTCTTTATGGGCGTGGCTTGCTGTAAAAAGGAATGCAAAAGGGCTTGGCGTCTCCGGAATCAGTATTTCCAGGTGGTGTTAAAGCCTTGACAATGCACACCACGACTCTCTGTGCGTGCCGTCCAAGGCGTTATTCAGCAGCAAGGGTCCTCTCTTTTTTTTACTATCTTTTTTTTGCACAGTCCTCCAGCCATTAGATATACAACACACGTTTGTGTTTAACAGAGTTGCCATGCCGCAGACAGCAGCTATTAGGCCGAAAACCACTCCAAATATATTCAGAAGAATAAATAAATATTGGAAATAGCTAGCAAAGGGAAGGCGCGTTCGTCATTCTTTCAGCGACCTCTCTTAATTTCTACGTCATTTCCCGACGAGACCAAGGGCCAAAGGTGTTTAGTGGTGTGTGCTTGCAGAACAGGTGCAGCATTGTTTATATTTCTCTCTAATCGTTGCCAGTGATTTATGCCTCCTGAATTATGCCTCTCATCAACGTATTCTCCACATTTTCACTGAGCTTAAGCTTGTATTGTCCACGAGCACATACATGCCTAAATTAAGCGGCAAGACGTCTGGTAAGATTAATTTTTTTTAAGTAGACGATGCTCCCGTTATCCCTAATTTCTTTATTCCTTCCTCTCCCCCTCTTCGCCGAGATCTCCCATTCTACGGTTTCACATCGACAAACTTCCTTGTGCCATGTACGCGTCGCAGAAGATGCAAGATCAGGATTGCTGCGCCCCTACCGCCGACGTGTGGCGAAACATACTCAGAAACTCTCCCATTGTATTGGCGACGGGTGAAAATGCCGTAGAGAGAAAAGCGCCCGCAGGTGCAGACAAGCCCGGCCATGACAAGAAACAACACGAGAGCAATGTCAAATTTAAAACTGTAAACTTTCTTTAATCGACGAGTGCGATAATTAGAGGGGAGAGGCTGATATTACTGAGAAAGATAAACAACGAGGTGTCCAAAAGACGAAAAGAGAGCTTTGTTTTTAGAACGCGGCTCATGAACACTTTTCTCGCCTTTTTTTTATTTGTTCACGACGTAATCTGATTGCACAAAAAGCACCAAGCTTGAGCCTATACACCAGTGCAGTTCATGCAGAAGCAGAGGGTGGGGGGAAAATCTGTGCTTGCTTGCGCGAAGCTCCCGTGCCTTCAGGCAGACAATTGCAGTGTATGCGTTTATCATCGTTCTTCTTCTCTTTTTTTGTAAACAGGCGCAAGCACACAGCGGGTGTACACAACTAGCGAGCAGCTGTATACGCTTCATTAGCTGACGGACTAAGAGAAATGCAAATATACGGTGTTGGTTTGATATAGGCAAACATTATTTTGTTCTTGTTGTTTAAACAAAGGTCGACGCGCTGACCACGGAAAAGAAAAAGAAACAAACAAACAATCAACCAAACAAGCAGCTGGAGCCAGCCACGCGGATCTGTATACGTTATGTACAGCATTAGTTTGTTAGAGTACGTGGAAGGCGTCGCAAAAGGTAAACTAACCCAAAGGCGACAATTTTGACGAGCCCTTCTGCATCTTCTAGGATTTTGTTCGGCAGTTTCGAAGACACAGAGAAAGCAGTTTTTTTTATTTTTTGTTGCAGATGAGTTATTCGCACCTATTCGGGGAGTGCGCGCATAACGTGTACAACGAACTGTGTCTGCCCCTGAGGATATCTGAATTCATAAACATAACCTATAGGGCACCGCCATTTTCACTATGTGATAATTGCGACAGTTGGACAGCGACGACCACTGAGTCAAAGTTTTAAAATAATATATTCAGCCCACGCCGATTGCGCTCCTCCTCGTTGCTCATGGAATGCAGGAATATAGCACGCGTCCATCGCATGGCCTTTTCTTTGACTCTTACATTCATCGCATACCGCAACAAAGGCGCCTGTAGCAGACGTAAGAGGATTCCTATTTAACTGAGATTTGCGGCTTGTACAGCCGGACGTATACTGAAGTTACGGGCGTTTGAGGAGTTGGATGCAATGGCTATTCGCGCCTTTTCCCGTGCTACAGGTTGATCTCCAATATCCCAAACATGGTGTCGACGATGGCTGTGTTCCAATTCTTAGACAGCACGTAGACAGTCTGCGCAGACTGCTTAGAAGACCACACCGAGCCCATGCTGTCCGAGAATTGGAACACGTTTAGACAGCTTTTACGCGACAACGCGCCGCCACCTCGCTTCGAGAAGAAAAGGCCAAAAGAAACAATTGTAACAGTTGTAATTTCTGGCTTAATTCATGTTGAAATCAAAGACAAAGAAACGTCACTGACATTGAGCTTCTGGAGAAGCGTCTTCTTGCGTACAGACGACCATTCCAGTGAGATTTGGTCTATCTGATCGATTTGCTGAGTCGTCATCTTGTTTAGACAGCAAAGTAGCCTGCACAGTATTTGTCACCGATGCGCTCTTCACGAAGCTGTCTACTTCGACGGCTACGTGAAAATTGGAATGGGATTTCAGATGGCCACCGTCCATTCAGCTGTTTATTTAGCCGTCTACGGAGAGCATTGGAACACAGCCGATGTCTCGAACATTTCACGTTGTTTTCCCAGAGATAGCAAATCATGTTAAATGGTATTTCGTGCGTCCTATGGAGAATGCAACAATGTTACGTGCATCGTTGCGCGTGTGAGATAGCTTAGTACAGGAATCGCAAACACGTGGCCCGCCGACCTTTCACTATACTATATAGCGGTACATGGCCCGTACACTACACTCGTTATTCCATAGAGTTTAATGACCTTGATGCCCTTTCTGTTATCGCTAAATGGTTGTCGCGTTATTTTCTTGCCTGTCGTGATCAAGAACACTTTGTTGGAGTGAACTATGCACAGGCATGACCGGTCTTGAGCATTCTTTTTTTTTCGTGAGGCACGCAGCACGCTCACCTTTCGTCGAACATACCCGCGGAAAAAATAACTCTACTTCAGTGCAGATTTCAGAGCTTACGGAGAGCAGTGTAGATGTGTTCCTCGAATCCTAACGTCAAATACCTGTCGGAAATGATCCCTGTATGACATATGGGAAAGGCCTTCTTTCAATCGGCAACATTCCCTGACATTTTGTTCGAACCCCCCTCCTCCTTTCCGCGTCCAACTTCTGGGCCGTTGCAAGACTAAATGCGGTCCAGTAGCTGATGTGAGCTTGAAACCATTGGCTTAGTACAGTAAAAGCTGCTTACCACAAGCTTGGTTAACTCAAAATGGCGCCCAGTCTTATCACAGCCCTTTTTACTTCTATGGGAGACGAAGTCACTTTGAAAGAGGGAAAAGGAAGAAAGAAGCGCAGTTCCATACTGCCTCTCTCAATGGAGGGCACCTCCACAGTTCTGCGCAGGGAATGGGGGAATGGGAATTAAGGAGACAGAAGAAAAGAGACGAAAACCTCCCAATAATTCGAACGAGTTGGTATCCACAACAGTTAACTCGAACAGAGAGCTCCTCGTTTTCATTGCTCTTCAAATTGATCGGCCCAAAGTTATCACAATGTGTTGCTTACTCAAAGCAAACCTAATTTGCTAGAATTTGAAAACTATAGCAAACAGCATTTCTTAACAAGTAATCTGAGCACTGCGCTGTTGCGCAAGCTTCGAAGTACGCTCCTAGAGTCGCGTCAATAGAAACGCAAGCCAGTGCAAATTACCGATTACGTTTATTTTGATTGCGTCAACTCTGCCAGGCAAATGAACGCGTTTTGTAACATAATCGCCGTCTTATATTATTTCAACATCAAGTGTTACTTCTCGCGTGAATGCGTGTCGGTGCTTCTTTAGGGCGTATGAATAACTGATCAATAATTGAAGTCCACCGTTAGAACCACACGAATTTAATTTACGAAATCACCTGCCAAAAATGGCTGGTAGCAGCTATGTTGTGATAACGAGTCCTAGGATGGGTTCTTTGGGTACGTCAGCGCAGTGTGGAGCGATGTCCTTTTATTGCAGCGCCCATCCCATAATTGGAATTCCGCTTGACTCGAACAGTTTTGCCATCCCCATCGAGTTGGAATCAGCGAGCTTGTATGCTTAACAGAAGAAGCTACTCCCATATAGCTCCAATTATTTAATTAACGTGGTTGCGTAAAGACGAAGTAGAACAAATTCCAAATATCTTGAACTGATCAACGCGCAACTCGTCTGAAGGTGGTATGGCCATGCCGCGCTTAAGGCGGCCCATTATTGCGATTAGAAGAGGCTCATACCTTCATTATCGTATGTGCAAACACAGTTTTAGTCAACTACAGAGTTGGTCACGGGTGTTTTACAAGACAGCGAATAGGCGACTTTCTTTAGTACTCACATGTATCTTGCGATATATAAATGCGCGGTGAAGTTTTTTTTACATAAGTTATTTGCTAGCCGAACGCCCCGTCTCGTTTAGAGCTGCTGAAATTAGCCGGAAATGCTCGCACGTATTCTGCAAGTTCTCATTATTGCCCCTTCGATAGTTATCTTGCATTTCATTTCTTGTCATATATTACTACCCTTCACTTCCCAAATGTACGCTAGTCGACGGACACTCCTTAGTTGACAAAACTGGTTCTGCCACTTCGCCTGTCCCTCCCCTTCCCCTTCTCTTTCTCTCATTGTCTCTCGGTTTCCCGGCACACTATATATTTCACACAAATTACATCATATCAGCCTGTCAGCGCCGCGACCTTCTATTTAAAAGCTACATCACTGCAACAATATAGATCGCATACACGGTTTGAAAGCAAGGATACAGAAACAGTATTACAGTTCGGCCACACCAGCGTGAGCTCTGAGACAAAGAAACTGCCGGATCGAGTAGAGGTAGTTCCTAGACTGGCTTCCCGAGCCTCGGTAGCTCGGGCAGAGGGAAGCATCAGGGTAAGCAAGGAACGATATATACGGCCATGAAACTGTGGTCGCTGCAAACCGAGATCGAAAAGGAGGTGAAGCGAAAAGAGATGGGCCATTGTTGTGTGTATCCATTTGTCCGTCTTCGCGTATATAAAAGTCTCTCGTTGCCCTCGAACGTCCTCTGTCCTCATCTGGCTAACCTGCGCCCACAGTTGCCCACAAAATTTTGGCGAGCCTGCCAGGATAGATCGGCCTTACCTTCTTGCCTAGAGCCTGACGAGCGGGACGAACCGATGGATTTAGAGAAATTGCACGCGATCGGAACGGACATGGGTCTAACAGGACCGGCATGGCAGGAATGGGTTGACGCGGAGCGCGTTATCGAAAGGGGCCTTCGTGGGCAAGTTCGCGACGAGCAGCGAGAAAAGATAGCGCTGGAGGAAAGACGGCTGCAAGCCGAGGAGCGCGTTTTGCTGTTCAAGCTAAAGTTGCAAGAGCAGAAGACTGGTTCGAACGCGGGAGAGATAGGAAGACCGGTAAGCGATGACGCAGCGTCACCAGCTGTAATGGATAGCTGTGGCCCGTACAAGCTATTGCCACCGTTCAACGAGATGCGAGATGACCTGGACGCATATTTGCAGCGTTTTGAGCGCGTCGCGGTGTCCCAGGAGTGGCCTCGGAGCAAGTGGGCCTTTTCGCTCAGCTTGTGCCTGACGGGAGAGGCGTTATCCGTGGTTAGTCGACTTGACTCTGCTTCCGCCACCGACTATGATCAGGTGAAGGCAACATTGCTGTTACGATTCCGGTATACGGCTGAAGGACACCGCGAGAAATTTCGCAAGGCGAGACCAGAGGACAAGGAGACGGGGCTCCAATATGCTTCTCGCATAGCAGGTCATTTCGACCGTTGGACGGAGCTGGCAAATGTCGAGAAAACATAGGACGCTCTTCGCGACGTAATTATTTCAGAACAGTTCATGAAGGGATGCTCACCCACCCTGAGGGTATTTCTAAAGGAGAGAAACTGTAAGAAATTGCACTCTTTAGCGCAGAACGCAGACTGCTTTCTGGAAGCCCAAGATTTGTTCAATTTGGGCAAGGACAAGCTGTATAAGGAGAGCTCAGCAGATGCTCGTAAAGCAGAAACTGCAAAGCGCCAGTTTAAGGGCCAAAGTCTCTGTTTCTTGTGCAATAAGACAGGGCACCGTGCCTCTGAATGTTGGTCTCGGACAAGAAATAACCAGTCAGCAACAGGCTGGTCGAGTGGTAGAAACGGTTCGTCTGTGGAGACAACTCGAACCCAGGAGAAGCAGTTGGCGTCGTGCACGCTGTCACCCAAAGAAGGAGACAATGCTGACACACCGGAGAAACCAGATGAAGGGTACGTCGTACTCCAGAGTGGGGAGACTATCCCGGTCGTGAATATGACGTCGACGCATACCCCAACTATGGCTGATGTCGGAACTCTGCCTGTAGTGAGAGGATTGCTTGAGGGCAAAACTGTATCTCTACTTCGAGATACGGCATGCAACACGGTAGTGGTACGAGAAAGGCTTGTCCTGAAAGAGAAGTTTACGGGCACTACAAGTCCGGTTTTTCTGCTCGACAGAAGAGTGCACAACCTGCCGGAGGCAATCGTTTCTATTGACACACCGTTCTTCACCGGTGTCGTGCGAGTTAAATGCATGAAGAACCCTCTATACGATGTCGTGCTAGGCAACATCGAAGGTGCCCGATCTACAGAGCTAAAATATTCGCACAAGCCCCAACAGCATCGTGAGAAGCATCGTGATCACAGCAGAGGGAAGGTAGTCAGAAAACTCGCTAACTCGCCCGTGCCTATCATCGCGGACGACACGCAAAGTGATGTCGGAAACGATTCAGGCTACTTACCAATGACAGTAGAGACAACTTGCACACCTCATAGACCCGCAGATCAAGTACCACTAGGTGATAGTGCTGCAGCAGTGAAAGAAACACGCGCCACAACCAGGCTACCTGTTCTGAAAGCCACTGCCACAATCATAGATAAAGTGACGGTTGAGGAATACCAAAGAAATGACCCATCGTTATGGCATTGTTATGAGAGTCTTGGTAAAAAGTTAATAGTAAAGAATCGCGAAACCTGCTTCTTTCTTGTAGATGGTATCTTGTATCGGAAGCACAAGCTACTCTCGGAGAAGGAACTCGAACAACTGATCGTACCGAGACAACTGCGAGAGACTGTGCTCAAACTAGCTCATGAAGGTATCTTCGCCGGACACCAAGGGATATCCCCAACAACTGACCATATTCTTGCCGAATTCTTCTGTCCAGGAGTTCAATCAGAAACCAAGAGGTTTGTGAAGTCCTGCGATATCTGTCAGCGGACTGTCCCGCGCCATTTGGTTGGTCGGGCTCCGCTAGGTACCATGCCAATCACTGAGACCCCGTTTTCACGTGTGGGCATCGACATCATCGGTCCTTTGTCACCGACATCTTCCAAGGGCAACAGGTACATTCTAACCATGGTGGATTTTGCAACGAGATATCCAGACGCCATCGCACTTCCTTCGAGTAAATGCAAGGTCGTGGCAGAGGGACTAATGGAAATGCTGTCGTGAGTTGGTCTACCACGCGAAATTGTAAGCGACCGCGGGACAAGCTTCATGTCGTCGGTTAAGAAGGAGTTCAGCCGGCTACTATCTATCAGGCATTTACCGACAACCCCTTACCATCCGATGGCAAACGGGTTAGGGGAACGATTCAACGGCACGTTGAAGCAAATTCTCCACCGAATGAGTCGGGAAAGCCCGAAAAATTGGGGCCGCTACCTCGGCCCCCTCCTTTTCGCGTATCGGGAGATGCCACAAAAGAGTACGGGACACTCACCGTTCGAGTTGCTTTATGGCCGATACGTTCGCGGCCCAATGACGATTTTAAGAGACTTGTGGACTAACCCAAAGTTGGATGACGCGACCAAGTCAACCTATGAATACATCGTAGACTGCGGGAACGTCTGCAACGAACCTGTGAAATAGCATCTCAGGAACTCGCGAAGGCACGTGTTCGTCAGAAGACTTACTATGATCGCAAGGCGAAGAAGCGGGACTTAAGCGTGGGTGACAAAGTTCTCGTGCTGCTACCCGCCGATCACAACAAACTGATACTAACATGGAAGGGCCCCTTTACTGTGACAGACAAGAAAAGCCCATTGGATTATGCTGTGGACCTCGGCCACAGAACAACTGTCTTCCACATCAACATGCTCAAAAAGTACGAGCTGCGGAATGCCTCGGACACGTCAACGACGACAGCTGCTGCTGTAACGTCAATCCATCAAGTGGAAATCGAAGGCACAGAAAATTTATTACTTCCACGTAGAATATATTCAGGGCTCAGATAATGTCGGTGCCGACTATCTTAGCCGCACATCTCTTACTACTGACTAGGCTGTCCGATTACTCGTATAGACACACAAAGAACTCATGACGCGGGTAACACGTTGTCTACTCTATGAATATGTATACCCTTCTTATCCCACCGTTTCGCTGTTCTTGAACTGGGGGGAAGATGTGGTACAAAACGCTGCCTTGGAGAGTGTGCGTCATGCTTTGACGTAGAAAATCGGTGTGCGGGGCCGATTTAGTATTTCATAATGCGCGGGAATCATCATGATGGTTATAGCGGTAAAACTCTAAGCTCGCCTATGCGCGTGCTCGTGCGCGTACCACGTGAAAAGCTCCCGAGCCACGGGGACAGCTCGGCTAACCCCAGAGAGCAGAGCGCAAGCACAAGTTCGGGCCACGCCCTGGCTGCTCGTTCTGACCCTCCGTGTCCGGGCCTCGTCTCGGCGTTGAAATCCTCGGGTGCGTCCTGGACTAGGCGTCGCCCCACCTCACCCCCACGTTGGTCTCGGGGACAGCTCGGCTAACCCCAGAGAGCAGAGCGCAAGCACAAGTTCGGGCCATGCCCCGGCTGCTCATTCTGACACTCCGTGTCCGGGCCTCGTCTCGGTGTTGAAGTCCTCGGGTGCGTCCTGGACTGGGCGTCGCCCCACCTCACCCCCACGTTGGTCTCGGGGACAGCTCGGCTAACCCCAGAAAGCAGAGAGCAAGGACAAGTTTGGGCCACGCCCCGGCTGCTCGTTCTGACCCTCCGTGTCCGGACCTCGTCTCGGCGTTGAAATCTTCGGGTGCCTCCTGGACTGGGCATCGCCCCACCTCACCCCCACGTTAGTCTGAAGCAATGTTCGTCACGGCCAGCTGCTGTTCTGGTCTCGGAGCGAGATGCTGTCCCTGGTCTGTTCGCGGCAGTCGGCGGTACGCTGTTCTCGGTGGTTTACAGGCAAGCCCAGGCGTTGACCACCGTACTGGGATGCCCCTGGCGGTTATCTTCTAGACCGGGCCCCGCCTCGGTTCGAACTCCGCAAGCACAAGGCACACCACCTCCTGACTACCAGAGAGCTCAAGGTCAAGCGCAACGTTCACGCCCCAAGAGTAGAATGTGAGTGAACGAACAAGAACATTAACTCCCTTTCGCGTAGGACCGTGAACGCGTGCATATATGTGTGAGTTTATGTTGTGTGTATCCATTTGTCCGTCTTCGTGTATATAAAAGTCTCTCGTTGTCCTCGAACGCCCTCTGTCCTCATCTGGCTAACCTGCGCCCACAGTTGCCCACAGCCATGCACAGCAGGGTGAACCGCGACTTCCGTCCTAATTAGGGCAAGGTATTGCGGCTGCACTTGTCGTCACGACAGGTTGGGAGCCACACAAGGGCCATGGCAACTTTTCAGTCCACACAAAGGAATGAAACTGTTCAGCCGCAACGCAGCATCTGGGCTGCACTGATCTTGTTTGACGTCTTTGTCAGCAAAGCTTAAATTGACACGTACATACATTAAAGAAGACAGGATATTGGGTCCCCCAGCAAAGGCAAGCCACTCAAGGATCTGCACGCTACAGTGCCATCTATACAAAGGACGAGTGGGTATACGACCGTAACTTGTCAGAGTTTCAAATTTTTGTCTGCATCTTTCTGCTAAAATGAAAACTGCGAGACTGGCGACATAAATTTATGGAGCTTTACGTTCGTGAGTGGTGCTTGTAATTGGACGACTTCTTACACCCCCAATCAGCTGTCACACGTCAGAAAGGCACAACATGTGGCTCCAACATAGTGGCTCAGATGACATCAAGACAGTATAATCACGTGGCGATTATCCTGCTTCAGTGCGTTAAGGCTGGCACTGGAGCGCCATTGGGCCTCGATGCATGAATAACGACGCCACCAGCATGCGATGCAGTGACGACACTTACGTGACTTCGCAAAGTTCGCGTCCCTCCATGTTGGTGCTGTAACGTGGCTTTTTGAGTGACGTCAGTGCAACTGTCCGAAGTTTGTTATTACTAATGGTTTTATAGCAAGAACTTCGTTGTAAATGTGGGCACTGATGCCTCGAAACGGATGATGCAGCGTGAGTACTCTGGCAATGCGCATCTCTCTCATATATACATACATACATACATACATACATACATACATACATACATACATACATACATACATACATACATACATACATACATACAACCTGTCCACGTTAAATCTTGTAGATGAGTAGGGGTTCATGTCTCCACGGTTGATGTGTTACTTTTCCTTAATATCCAAAAACGACAGAAGTTGGGGGGACAAGCTTAAAAGAATAAAAAACTCCCCAAGACGGGTTCAGGGTTGCCTGGTGGGGAACCGTCAGGGGGGGAATCGCCAAATTCAAGCTCATTATTAGCCCAAAAGCAACCAATTCGAATGGCTTTCAAATAGCCCAAAATAGCCAAAACGACTAGGCCATAGAAACAACTTTGTGCCTATTCTTTATACAGAGAGCGTTTATAAAGAAGCAAAATGAAAAAAAAACGAAGGAACATTGACTACTAGAAGCCAGATTAGAACAAGCGAGACATTTTGTGGAAAGTTACCCTTGTGACATGCATGTCTCCTGCTGCTACTGAAAGCGAGTTTGAAAGTGACGCAGATAGGAGAAATGGAAGTTAAATTTCGCTTTGGTTGCTAGTTTTATTATATTCTTGAGGAGTGCAGTCATGAGGAGTTTAGTCATGAGTCATGAGTTAGCGTGGAGTGTAGTCATGACTTGCATTCCACCATATCATAATTTCCACGTTAGGGCCTGACATTTATGTTTGCAATGCAGCCATGTCAAACCATACCAGTTTTGCAATATGTCACGAGAATGAAACCACCGAAAGAGCAGCAAAACCATGACACGTAAATAATACATTCATGACATACGTATCATTATTTTTATCTAATGACTAGACACTTATGCTCGCCATGAGGTCATGTTATGTCATACCCAATTAGGTATATAGATCCCAGTATCAAAATGACCAGGTAAGCTTAAAGTCTTAAGTAGATAGATAGATAGATAGATAGATAGATAGATAGATAGATAGATAGATAGGCAGGCAGGCAGGCAGGCAGGCAGACAGACAGACATATACGGACAAAGTCACCGAAGTGCGCTAAAAATACTTTGCATAAAATATTGGACACTTTCTATATTCCAAAGTGTGCTCGGCGAAAGCCTGTGACCATTCGAATGACTATGGCATGTTTGTTTTTTCTATTTTATTTTTTTGCATGTGTAGATTTAGGTATAGGCTTCCCTTTGTTATTAGAGAAACCTAGATTCTTGTTGGGCCCTTCTCCAAACCGCTTGCTCTAACATGGCTTCCCTGCGCACCCGCGCTTCCGCTGCGACAGCAACGCTGGCTGGTTTCCGCTCCAACCACAACTATTGGTTGACAGCAAACATGAGCACTACGAATATTGCTAATTATAGGTTAGTCGTTACACTTGATATTGTTCTGTTTGGTTCAGCAGAATTGTCACAATACCGTACCAAATTTTCAAGATGTTCACGTTTTCCGAAATGGAACTCGTGACAGAATTGTAGGTCTGCATAAAGTGTACAAAAATACACTGCATGTTCCGACAATCGTAGCATTCTTGATATACTTGCAGTTACTGTTTCGTCAGTCGACATGATCGGACGCACCATGGCCTGCTCCCGGTGGGACTAGCACCGCTCATTCTTTTTTGGAGGAGGATTTGGCTGATTCGAGGAAAGAAGATACGACTTGCTTGTGCATGCGGTGACCCGGTAGATTTCCGCACCAGATTTTCGTCGGATTCTCACAAGCTTTCGGGGACGTTTTTTGTCCCCCTTTCTCTTTTTTCATCCGTCATGTTAGGCTAGTTTTACTTATATTTTTTGCGGGTAGGCTATCTTGTAACTGACTCGACAGCCTCGTGGTACATTTACCGCGATGGCAGCCTCTGTCCTGTCGCAAGTGAGGCCGCGAATCTAGTTTGCACGCGTGCCTGTGTCGGCAGTGCCGACATTTGCAAGGAGCTAGTTAAGCGGTTCAAGCTCGGTGAGCTGAACTGCATGCAGGATTATGGTCTCGGGAAGCTTGAGGTGGCGTTCGCGACCGATGAGCTGAGTCGGCGGTTTTTCGACGATCCAGTCCTCGTCTTTCACGAAGCCTCGCCTGCTGGTGCGCCCGGGACCAGCCCTGGTGACGCACCTGCTGCCGAGGACAAGGACGGCAACACCATGAACTAACTGGTCCCAGGTTGTGCCATGCAAGAAGCGGCATGCCCCCCTATCACCAGGGCCCTACAAGGAGAGGCTGGTGGTGGCTTCACGCGGCGGCCCCGGCAGCTGTAAAGATGACCTTCCAGTGCCAAAGCGACCCGCAGCGACGAAGTCGGATGGGGAGCCTACCTCGTTGACCATCACGGGAAGACCAAGGGTGAGTTGAGCGACAGTTCGCCTTGCCCTAACTGTGGGCCAGGCAATTTGTGAGTGTTCAGTATTGCCTGACACACGGTACTCGTTTGCGAACGAGTACTCCCTCTCTGAAGATGGCTTTCATTCGTAGGTTTAATTTTCGATAGCTTTTCAGCAGCTGATACCTTCGAGTATTAGCTGTGTCTTTCTTTTTCATTGTTTTCATTTTCGCTTCTTGTATACTCTAGTGTCTGTGTTTTTTTCCCATATTTCATCATAGCTTCTTCTGTAACTATTGCTACGTTTAATTATGAGGTATCACCAGAGCATCGAAACAAGCCGAGTTTATTCACTTAGCTCGGTCTCGCAAGATAGACCTTCTCGTTTTGCAAGAAAATTTTGTGTCTAGATTCGGTCAGATTAAGTACTTCGACAGAACGTTTGGCACCAAATCTTAGTGGAATTATGGCAGCGCACGTTGCCGGGGAGTTACTGTCATTCTAATGCCACAATTCACCGGTTCTGTGCTACGCTACGCCAGGGATTCGAGTGGCCATGATTTGTCGATAAATCTTAATTCTGGTGTTAGAATTGTGAATGTTTACGTTCCAGCATAGTATGAGGCACAAAAATTTTTTTTAATTCCTCAGAATAATTTCTATTTGGCCCATCTCATGTCATTTTAGTAGGCGACTTCAACTGTGTTTTAGAACAAACGGATTGTAATTTTCTCAGAGGAACTCCAAAATTTAGGGACAGAAAAGGCTACCCAGAGTGGCGGAAGCTTGTTAACAAGCTGGGACTAGTTGATGCTTGGCGGTCTTTTCACTCCCTTCGATCAGGAATCATTTGGACGGGGAGAGGGAGCCGATCGAGGATCGATTGATATTATGACTTGCCCTAACTTGCTCCTAGCATGCACTCTAGCGGGCTCTATTCTTCCAGTTTGAGTGATCATGTCTCCTAGCCTTGAGATTCGCTGACTTTAGCGTAGTACCCTGGGCAAGAAACCGTGGCGTTTAAACCCACGGCTACCTAAACATAAGGACGCTACAAAAATTGTAGCAGGGTTTCTTATCAGTTCACTGCTTTAAAATCAGCACTTACGTTGTAGCGAATGGGACGCCGTGAAGGCTGGAGTTGCGGAGCGCTTCCGTGAGTGGGGCAAGAAGCGAGCGCGGAAGGAGTGCGCCGGCATCAAAGTGGTCTCTGACGCAATAATCCTACTCTGAAAGCTGTTGTCTGGCAGCCCGATGGTAACCGTGGCTCTAAACTTCATGCGCAGGGAATATAGAGTCCTGCTCCAGCGACGCGGGGACCGCTTGGGTGCCACAACACGCGTGGAGCAGTGGGAAATGGAGGCTTGGTAAATGTCTGCCTAGACATTTAGCTAGGAAGAGCTTAGCTATTCCCTCTTTGGTTGATGCAACCACCGACAGTTTAGTGGAAACGCAGGAAAGTGTATTGCAGGTGGCAAGGCAGTTCTACGAGAACCTTTACGCCGAACCTCCTCCCACACCGTACTCGTTTGCCTTCGATAAGATTTACGGGGATTTCGAGATTTGTGACACTCCTCTCGTCAAAAAAAAAGTTTTCGCGGCCCTTAAATTCATGTAGCGTAATCGTAGCCCAGGTTCAGCTGGTTTGACAGTCGAGTTTTACGTCAAGCCTTGTTAGGTTTTAAGGCGGTCTTTTACCCCTTTGTCAAACAGGCTTCTCCGTGAGGGGACTCCGTCAGCAACTCAAAGGAAGGGGAGGATCACTCCTGTGCAAGGATGAAACGAGACGCACTGATCTTAGAGCCTGGTCGCCCATCACCCTTCTAAACTGTGACTACAAGCTTATATTTGAGCGCCTGTCCGTTCGAATCACTCCAGTACTTAGTACTGTTTTGGGTCCGTACCAGGCATGTTGTGTCCAAGGTCAATCATGTCAACTTCACAATTTTGCTATAAGGGACCCTATAGAATAGTAAAATTCGTGCAATCTTCGTGGAATTCTTAGTTTTTTTGACAAAGAAGGTCTTCGCTATCATCAGCCATAAGTACCTCTTTAAGCTTCTAAAGCAGGCGGGCTTCAGTGCCAAGTTTATAAGCATGGTGAGGGCCCTCTATTTTCGCCCTTGTTCTGCAGTCGTCATACATGATCGCGTCTCGGCGCCTTTCGGTGTGTGCCGTGAAGTCAGGCAGGACGATCGACTTTCAACTGCTTCTACGTGCTCGCATTTGAACCGTTCTTGCAGAGGCTTTCTAAGAACATCACCATGGGTGGATTTCTTCTTCCGCCAGATTCTCCCCCGGTGGCAATGTTCACCTATGCAGACGACCTCTCAAATGTCGTCCTCGACAAGAGAACTGTTTGCACCGTCTTAGATGTTATGGAGGGGTACTGCTCAGCGAGCGGCGCCAGGATAAGTAGGTCGAAGAGCGCAGTCATGTGTGTGAACTGGACTCTCTCCATCCCACGTCCCGTACACAGCCTGCCAATAAAGGAGCGTCTACGGATATTAGGCTTCAATTTCGATCTGGATGACCCGACTACCAAAAACTGGCGGTTGGCTAGGGAAAAGCTTATCGACAGGATTCTGCAACTCGGTGCCTTGTCTTGTCCACTTACAGCTAGGGCCGCGATTCGATCGTTGTTGTTTAGTTTTCTCACGTATGTAGGATCTGTTATGTCCGTTAAGCCCCAATCCAAGCTTAGCTTCTCCTGGAAAGGAAACTTTTCAGTTTTCTTTGGAGTGGTGCATCTGCGTACTTGTCGCACCCTGTGCTCAAGTCGCGCAGGGATGAAGGAGGACTCGGTATTCCTGACCTGGGCGTTGTGACCATGGCGTTACACATTAGATGTACACGGGTAACTTTCGATTCGGATATGCTTCTTACTCGAATTTTTGTTTCGTATTTCCTGAGCAAGCGGCTGAGGCTGTTCTCGCCTGGGGCAATTTTGAATTCGGTGCCTCGGGCGGGAACGCCTTCTCCCTCCTAAGCAGGGGCTGCTTCTAATTTGGCCCATCTCCAAGAGGTCGACACCAAGATAGATTTAGCTTCGATCGAACTCCACGAGTTAGTCAATAGACTTACCCCAAAATTACCTGCACACTGTAAGGTATTTGACCTGTCCTACCATAGTCCTAAAGGGTGGTTGATTTCTGCCAGTTTCCTGGACGCCAGGCACGCTACATTCATGTACCGCCTGGCCAGAGGGTGCCTGCCCATAAAGTTGAGGCCCGTCATGAAAATTCCTAAACGAGGAACGTGTCCATTTTGTGACAGTATGGAGGACCTGGTTCACATGTTCTCTCAGTGTGCACTATCTGCCGCCTTCTATCGAAGGATAGCTAGCTTGTTTGGTCCCCGCGGTGTTCTTTTGCACACTGTTTGTTTTCTGCACCCTTTGTCGGTACAAGCGGTTAAGCAGTACGTGCTTCTGCTCGTCGAGTGCTCCTACCAAGTGTGGGTGGCACGGTGCTGTGTCATCTTCGATGGGAAACGACTCGGGCTTGAATAAGTGCATGAATGAGCGCAGTATATATGGCCATAGTCCAAATCATGTGTCGGGATCGCATCACGGATAGAGTTCGTACAAATAGTGGCAAGGTATACTACGAACTGAAGAAAGTCAATTAATTTTGTGTCCTTTAAACAATCACGGAGGGCGCTCCCTGCGTGCCTTTAATTATCGGAATGTAGCCACAGTCTAAATACTTTTCCACTCGTAAATAGTCGTCTATCGAGTCTGTTCAGGCGATCACACAATTCAGCGCATAATTCATCAAATCGCAGACATCCTATAAGGATATACTTCTCTGACGCATTGACATGATCCCAGTGGTCACTGTGCGGGGACGTTTTTCTTTGTATGTGACATGAGAAGTGAGGTGTGTATGCAACACCTAATCGTAGACGGTGCATTATTGTGTCAAATGGTCTATTGATATTTTGATTAGGTGAAAATCGCACACGGTTCTATTTAATTTAGGAGTGAAGATTTCCATTTCGTCAAACCTTCTCTGTCTAACTGGAAGGCCACGCGGCAAAGTTAAAATGAGCACTGCAGGCTGCCTTAGCGAAGGAAACACGCAGGCGCGACTGTGCGGTCGTTCGAGAAACGAGCAAGCGGTGGGCACGAGGCAGAAGTTCACGGTCTCATTCGAGTCGTGGGCTTCCTTGCGAACCGCAGACTGATCGAAACCAGGGCTGCGCGAGGTGCAGCTGACGAGGTTGACTGCGTAGGCAGCTGTTCCTCTCTATTGTATTTATTTTATTTTTCTTGCATTCTTTCCTTCTTTTCTCTTGCCCCGCACACTTAGTTTCGCTCAGATTGTGCGCGGTCGGTGTGAGCTCACGCCGTCAATAAGAGCGCGTCTCAAGCTTCGAAAGTTCGTTCCGCGCAATGGAGCAAAATATATTTTTCTCTCTCTCACTATCCATAGTCATTCGCCCATCGGCCGATATAACTGCGCCCGGGTGATATAGCGTTCAGGCTCGCGATTTTCCGCACACCCTTCACACTGTAGAGGCAGCAGTGGTGCGATCTGCTATACTACCACTCCAGGCCACCGCGACTCAGAATAACATCAAAAAGAAACATACATCTACGAGAATAGAAAAAAGAAAATAAAAGAACAGGACAGGAGGAAAGACCGTTCGTCTATTAAAGGGCCAGTCACCAGGCCCTATACCAAATTTTAGTTAGACCGTGGAAGTTGTTGAGTGTCTGATGAGGGACATTTTACCACAAATACTTTTCGAATCGGTTCATTACAACCTGGGAAAACTTTTTTTTGAAGCGGCGCGAAACGAGGATGAAAGGACGCGAGCTCGAAATTCTTGGCGCTGCTGCGCGTAGCCTTCGCGAGCCAAATCTCTTCCCTACCCTCTCCAGAATCCCACCAAGAGGTCACGTGCGCATGACGAACCCGAACAAGCCCAACCCTTGTGCACGCGAGCAGCATTGTCTCATTCTTTTCTTTTTTTGCCAGCTTTGATTCGAGGTCTACTGCCTGTTTCTGCGGGATGGATTGTAAACGCTGGCTTAGACGCTGTATAGATGGGCAGAATGAGTGAGCGATGATGATGATGATGATAATGAAACAATTTATTATGAAAATTCAAGAAAGACGGGGAGAGTCCCTATTCCAGGACTCCTGTGGTAACCTCTGCGACAGCCCAGGCCCTGTGAATGAGGGCACGGCAGACCTCGGGGACACCGAGTGAAGGATGCCTTCCCACTGCTCTGGGGTACGGGTGGACCGAAGGATTGGAGGAAGGGGAGGTAAGTAAGCGGCGCGAACGCGTAGCAGCGTTCCACGGCTGTCGTCTGCTCGATGCGCTTACCGCAGGAATACAAACGCATGTGAAACGCCGGAACATTAGCCCCACATCTCGTTGAAATTCACGAAAAAAACATGAAAAAAAAAGAACCGTCACATTCTCTTATTGCGTCTCATTATTTATCTAGCTATTTATCAATCTCTTCCAGCAACAAATACATAAACTACGCATGTTGTGGTAAAGAATTTTTGCCATGTCACGTGCCACTGTTGGCAACGTCAGAGCATAGTCGTCTACGTAGAGGACTAACGTCACTGCATTGCCGTGTACGTAGGGCCTTTCATACGCGCACGTCACGCCCTCACTCTCTGGGCACGCGCCCGCAAAAAAAAGGGGAAGCAGCGTTCATCTTGAAATTTGACGCATTTCCGCTGCGCATAGCGTTGCAAATTTCGGCAGAAGTGATCCTGAACGCCTCATCTACGCATTGCGCTTGTCAGCTCAAAATGGGCAAACCTGGTGAGTGGCCCTTTAAGATAATGAGACACCGTGGGCCCCATGACTGGCGGTGAGATTTTCGTCGCACCAGTCTGGTTCGAATAGACCCGGTCGAAAAGGTGGGAACGTGCTTTCCGTTCATAAAAGAGACAATAATGCCAAGAAAAGTATAGGGGAGGTTATAAGACCGAATTGTAAGGGAAATGTGAAGAAAGAAAAGTGGGTGAAAAGAGAACTTGCCGTGGGCAGGAATCAAACCTGCGACCTTCGAATAACGCGTTCGATGCTCTACCACTGAGCTACCACGGCGGCTATCCTCCCAGCCACTTTATTGGGTATATATATATATATATATATATATATATATATATATATATATATATATATATATCAAATAAACAAGTTTTCTCTTGCAGGTGCTAAAAATATTAGCAGCCCTGATTATCAATTTCGTTCGTTCATTCTTTGAGGCGCACCTTCAGCCCAGTGATCGGAAATATACGTGAAAAACTGGCCCTAAAATATGGAAACTGGATGCGATGAAAAAGAAAGACGCTAGTCAGACGTACGTAAGCTCTATCGCTCAAAATGGTCAAGCGAGCAGAAGTGCTTCAGGCTTCAACCTAAATGAGCACAAATTCAAAAAGCCTTCTCAAACCAGCCGCTCTCGGCATGTATTTTAGTGAAGTGAGAACCTATACCTCACATCGATTTTCGTTGCCATCTGGGGCACGCAACACTAAAGTTCGTGGAATGAATGAACGGTGATAGTTCCCTAACATGTGAAGTCTTAAAGATGCACCCCCCCCACCCATTTGACAGTGAGTATAGAGCGCTGAATTTAAGCCGCAACGACTTCGATTCCGCATAATGTAACGCCTAACACACAAACACGCATATGATGCTCACTCGCTTTCTTTAGGCGCATTTGTGCGAGCTGTTATGGCAGCATTGCACGTTCATGTGATGTCATGCCTTCAACTTAACATCAGATCTCTGAAAACGGCGACTATGACGTACGATGTAAAGGCATCCCCACAAACTGCGCAGTGGTGGTATTCTAAAGAGGGATGTGGTACTCCACAGCAAACGTGGCAACACGAACAGTTTATATTTATTCTGCGGGTTACGTAATGTGCATTTTTAAGTAATCTTTCTCGAATTCACAGGTCAAATCCTCTTACCACGGCGGCAGAATTTCAACAATTGCATGCAGCATTGCGCCTGACACTGTTTTAATTGTTATGAAGGTACAATTGAATTATCATCATAATAATATTATCAATCATAATAATATTAATATTATAATGTTAATAGTAATATTCTATATTGTGACGTAATAAGCAACCTCAGACCACACCACGAGCATAACACTGTTAATGTCAATTAGGAAAGAAAAATAAATAGGGTGGAGCCATGTAAAATATTGAAGGAAAAGGATGTGCAAGAGAAGCAGACCGCATCCCCCGTCAAACCGTACAAAGAAAAAACCTTTTAGCTTGGTGTACATTGTTGATCTTGCAGCTAATATGTCTTGGATCTGAGTTATTCTTCATTGGCAAATCTCGCGATGCGCAGCTTATTGGGGCTGTCTTGTTGGTGTTGTTTTCCTGTCGGTTATTAGTGGGAGTTTCCTGTTGATATAAACTTCTTCTTAAATGATTGCCCTGCAAAACTAAAAGATTAATTGCTGCCCCCTCCTTCCTTCCACTCGGTTAGTGTCAAGCTGGTTTCATATTGGCTTGATTATTTTTTTTCTAGTAGCAGATGTGGAGTAGGTACTTAAAGTAAAAATTATTTGTATTCTTGTTTCATTTTATATAAATATATATATATATATATATGTGTATATATATTGTTATTAAGAAGATTTAAAATTTGGCAGAATGTCGAGTTGCTCACATAATTAGTGGTCACTTTTTTCTTTTTTCTTAAACTTCAGAGCTATAATTACATGATTATAATTCTGAGGAAGAAAATTTTGAAATATGACAGATGGGCCGCGATGGTTGTTCGATTCTTACCCTTCGTGAGTGCAATGTATATAGCTTTTACAATTTTTGCTTCAGCCTAGTTTCTCTTTTCTTTTTTTCCCTCATTTATTCTCCTTCTTTTTTCTGTCTTGATTTTTTTGTTTTTGTTTCCATTTTCTTTGCTTTAATTTTTCTTTTTATCTGTTCTCGCTCTTTTGTCCTTTTTTTCTCTTTCATAAAGCAAAGCTCTCATTTTTCTCCTTCTTATGCATTTTTTCTTTTAAATAATTTTCTTCGCTTTGTTTCACTCTCTTTTTTTCTTTTCTTTCTACTTCTTTCGCCCCATTTTTTCTTTGTTTACATTTTTTTGTTGTCTTTTTCTCAATTCTCTTTTTTACATAATTCTTTACATTCGTTTAATCAGTTCCAGTTTTACAGTACTGAGCATAGGCAACAATTTCACATTACCAACAGTAATAATATCTTTTTCCTTGAGAATTGTGTTAGAAGTCATACGAAGCGTCTGGTTTCGGTTTTCTGTGATTGATAAATCCCGTCTTGTTCTAATCTCTCCCTTTCTCTTTCTTTTTCTTTACTTTTCTTCTTTTGTTTTTTTTTTTAACCAAGATTTCACTTTGAGAGGAGTCGCAATTGCACTCCCATTTGCACTTTGCCCTGAATACCTTACTGTCCCGTAAACGTTTCAGCGATCACCTCTCCAGTTCGACCTCACTGCCAATTAGGGCTTTCGAAGTCGCTCCAAGTTGCCCACCAGAGGGTCCTCGGGATCCCTTAAAGCTGTTATGCCAGCATCACCCATTCCTAGTCCACACGCCTCCCTGCACTGATTGAACAGTGTCTGAAGGGGCTTCTCAAATCCCACCTTGTATCACCAGGGGGTCAATTTTTCTCCTTGGTTTTTTTGCATAATTATGCAATAGCTAATAATATTATTATTAATAATAACTGTTCGGGTTTAGCCTTCCAAAATAATGATTGATAATTGTAAGAGACGCCGTAGTCAAGGTCCCCGGGCATTTTGACCGCCTGGGATTTTTTTACATGTACGCCCAAATCTGAGCACACGGGCCTCAAGTATTTTCGCCTCCACCGAAAATGCGGCTGCCGAAGCTTCGAGATACAATAGAATCGATTGAGATGGTGGGCGCAATTTAATAAGTGTCTATGAGGTCCCAAGCTTCGGCCTGTGCTCACCCCAGTTACCTCACACCCACGACCACCGTTGCCATTACCATTAACATGACGACCGGACGAATATAAACAAATGTATCCTTGTTTAATTCTATGTGATATATTCACAGCTTGGTAATCACCAACCTTCACAGAGTTGTGAAGTGGCTCCTTGTTTCATCATTCTTTTCTTTTTTGCGAAGTCACGGTTCGCAGAAGACAAATAGAGAAGCCAATTCACAGTAATAGCACGAACCCAACATTCGCCCATTCACTTCTGACGCAGGTTGCTCCTCTTTAGGAAAAAATTGACGCTGATTGCTGTGTTGGGCAAATTTCGAACGAGCCATTTTCACTTTGTGTGCTCGGCCACGAACCGAAAGCAGCGACAGCGTCAGCCAAAATCCGATTACCAAAAACAGAGCCTTTATACGAGTTCGCCGACCACCCTTCGCGCGTTTAAATGTAAAAGTTTTGCTTTCAGTGACGTCATTTTCTTTTCAAAACTTTCACAACACAATCAGGGACAGCATGCACCTGAATCCTCGCAGTAGCTTCTCTCGGGCTCTGCTCCGGGGAAGATTCTATCATACAGGCGGATGCACTCAAAGCGCAGCTGTTTGTTGCTCTTTTTGTCAATGGAGTAGAACGAGGTGTCTGCCTTATTTAAATGACCGGGACTGCTTTGAATCACAAATTCCGCGATGACAAGTGGGGAAGTAGCGCGAGAGCACAAGCACGTAAGACACGCCGCGCCACTCAGACCGTCGATGGTCGCATATGCCCGCAAAAAGTGATGCAAAGCAGCGGGGGTGTCTTTTAGGATGGCGTGCAACCGAAAAAAAATAAAGCGACGTTGCCATTATTCGTTCCATTTGCCGGACATAACCATAAGCTCTTAATCGTTCGATTTTCGAAAAAAAAACAACAGACGCGAGGATAAGGCAGTGGGGAGATTAAAGGAATAATAACCCGAGCAGCCTTGGTCCATCTACAAAAAGCCACGAGGGTATGTCGAAATCTTTCGATGCTGCACTCATTAGAGTGCGAGGAGAGGGTGAGGAGGAGGAAAAAAAGCACGGCCTTTTGGGTATAGCGGAAAGAATACATGTTGAAACGCGACAATTTATGGCTAAATCTTGCACGTATGGTACACTGATGGATATAAATGCCTCATCGAATTTTAGTACTACGACAGGTATGCGTAATGCTCCAGATAACCCGTCATGTCCGGAACAATCTGGTCTCTAAAAATAAGAGGTGAATTTACGCTGACGTGATCCGAACTGAAGACGTTGCCTTACTTAGTCTTTATAAGCCGTGCAGTTTCAATGCGTGAGTACTGTACTTTATTTTCCACCTCTTCGCTTCATGTCATGTCACCGTAAATTCAACTCCATAGCATTGACACCAGAGCAGGCACTATCATCCACGGCCAGATTTTCGGCGACATGACCCGGTTATTTCGAGCACTTCTGCGTGCGCATCTTTATACTAAATGTTTTGATTCCACATTTCAGTCTGTGAATCCTGTACGTATAACAGTGGTGCCAGCCAAACACATATTCACCGAAGGCACTCGGCTAAGTAGCGGAACGATGGTTCATTTGTATTATCACGGGAGCGAAGGTGCAGTGTACCCCTGTAATAATCACGTGGGCGAAGAGGTTGCCGCTGCAATAAAGGTAGGAATGACATCTTTTATTTCATACATGTTATATCAAGCGGGAATACAGTGTTCAAATCGTTTAAGCTCATCCATCATTCGCTATGATGGAGAAATGACGGAAAATATGAACAAGTGCAGGTGAAATGGTCATAGCTGGCGTGGTGACTTCAGACTACTTTCGTCCTCGAGCTTCGTACATCTGCATCACAAATTTTCAATCTGGATGCATATACGCGCACGCATAAAAAAGCATTTGAAAAACACAGGCATTATAGTAGCTTCAGCATAATTGAAGTGAACTCATGACTGGGTCGTCTTTTATCATTACATCATGCGGCATCAACACAAAACAGCAGTCCTCTTGTGGCGTGATTTGCCAACTTATATCGCGCTGAATGTCGGCACCGTAATAAAGTCCACGGAGACCTAATTCCAAAAAGTGCGACCATAATTGAGTAAGCATATTCTAGGCACAGCGGTGCACAAGAAACTGCATGGCCATTGTAGCAGTGGCCTCATAAATGTATCACGATCCTTTCTAGCACTGATTCTTGTTTTCTTTTTCGTTTTTTTGCCGTCGTATATTAAGGTGTGAAGAAACGCGGGAGGCGAGTCATAGTTTGCTTACTACTCGACTACGCCATTTTCCCCGATCATAAGGCTCAAACGTTCGCTGAAGCAACTGGATTGCGATACGTGAGCGCGTTAGTCCCTGAAGCCATCTACATTTGGACTCCCGCACAGGTGTTCAGAATGATGCCTATTAGCACAGCCAGTTTAATCACAAATGGTTAGCGATAAAGGGAGCGGGGGTATGATTGCAGGCGTGTCGCCCAGGGCGGCAGCTTCGTGGACGGCGGGTGCCTTGTCAATGCGTGTCCGCTTCGCCAAAGGAAGCATAACCTTGCGAACAAGCATTCTTCGACAGCCCCGGTTGGAGAGTCAGCGAGCGTGTGATTCACCGCAGCAGAGCCGGAAGAAAACATAAACGTAAAAAAAAGCCTGCGCTGCGCGCGCGTGCGTTTACGCCGGGTTTCGGCGAAGTTCTGTGCAGCGAAGTAAAGCGCCCTTCAAAAGCAGGAGATTGCAACGCGTACAGCTGGCCCCAAATTTAACCGTGCATGCACAGCGAAACATCCCGACCTCCCTTACCCCTTTCTCTCAGCAAGCACTCTTGTAGTACAGATAGTTTGATAACGTGGTACACCCACTGAAAAACTGTGCTTGGCCTGAAAGTTTGTACTTGTTCTGATGCAACACCTTCAGGTTTGTTGGCCTTGTTTGACGCCGTTACTGATGCGAAATCGAAACGTAGATTGATATGTGGGGTTTAACGTCCCAACACCACCATATGATAATGGGAGACCCCGTGGTGCAGGACTCCGTAAATTTCGACCACCTGGGGTTCTTTGACGTGCACCCAAATCTAAACACACGGGCCCCCAGCATTTTCACCTCCCTCGAAAATGCAGCCGCCGCAGCCGGGATTCAATCCCGCGATCTGTGGGTCGTCAGCCGAGTACCTTATGCACTAGACCGACGTTGCGGGGCGAAATCGAAACATTGGCGTGCCACTACTCAACACATTACATTACGTATTATAAACATCTCCCGTTTTTCTCATCAGCTACTGTTGCGAAGGCCTCTTTACAATGCCAAATATATGCTCGCGTTGCTGGACGTTTGTGATGAAGGTTTTATCGCCACCCATTCGCTCTAATATTCTCAGTTCAATAACTCAAAAGTTGAATAATGACATTTCCTGAATTGCGCAAAATACTGCACAAATTAATGGGTGTCCAGAGGCCCCGATTGTCTCAACTCGAGGGTCAACAGTATCGTCATAAATATTGCCTCTTTTACGAGCAAATCACAGTTTGTATTATCTTTCGACCCCGGGGATCACCCATGCATACACTGAAACCTTCTCAAAAGGAACTGCTCGCAAATATTAGGCCACTTTTTCATGCAGGTCACGTCCCTCTGAAGGTCGCGTACCGTACCGATCGCAATTTTTTGGACTGCTGGCCAAAAAATTTTATTTTGAAGGCGCGGATGTGTTCGACTACATATATCTTAGCGTTTCCAAGCACTTTTTGTGAATGGTGAGCCGCCTTCACCTAAAACAAATGTTGGTGTCATTCCAATTTATGAAAAAGGGTGACAGTGGACATCGATGGACTGAAATGTCATTGGAGCGTTTTTATGAGCAATGTCGAAGGCTTTAGAGACTGCTGACTTGATTTGATTGATTTGTGATGATTAACGTCCCAAACCACCATATTATTATGAGAGACACCGTAGTAGAGGGCTCCGGAAATTTTGATCACCTGCGGTTCTTTAACTTGCACCCAAATCTGAGCACACGGGCCTAACACATTTCCGCCTCCATCGGAAATGCAGCCGCCGCAGCCGGGATTCGATCCCGCGACCTGCGGGTCAGCAGCCGGGATTTGATCCCGTGACCTGCGGGTCAGCAGCCGAGTACCTTAGCCACTAGACCACCACGGCGGGGTCTTTAGAGACACCTATTTTGCGCTGCTTTACACAAAATGACGGGAGTTTTATTCCCAGGCACGGCGGCCCCATTGCGAATGCGGCGAAATGCAAAAAATATCGTGGCATATCTACGCGGTGAATGATTAAGAGTGGAACGAAGCGTCCGCCCGTTCATGTGTCCGTCCATCCATGCATGCGTCCATGCGTCCGATCGCATTCGGTAATGCAGAAGGCGCGTGGGTAACACTGACGAGACATGAGCCAAGGAAGCCGAGTGCAAGCGTCTTGAACGCACCCGCAGCTCTGCTCTGTTCATGCTCCACCAACGATCCACCACGCACGGTGTGTGTCTTAAAAGGAAGAAAAGAAGATAAAAATTGGCCCCGTATCTGCATGTTACACTGCAAAGGTCTTTGAAAGACGATAGTCTTGCGTCTGGAGAGAGTGACCAAAACGTTTATTTGATGTTCTGCGCAAGAAAATTGGTGAATGTTATTCTGGAAGCGCTGCCTTAGAGTGCCTCGAGCGTGCAGTGGAGGCGAACGAGCGGATCGAGTCATGACACATGTGAGGCATGAGAGCTATCTGACAGTTATCTTGAAAAACAAAGCGCGCGGCGTGCGCGCCCGTCTCGAAGGCGATTAGGTGTAGAACGCAAGCCAACGGGTATGAGTCGTCTCAGCAAAGTGCTGGAAAAACTTGTCTTTTCATGCAAGAGTTGCATCGTCAGCGCAGCGTGATCAGCGCTACGGTCCTTAGAATTACTTATGTATGCCTTTCTAGTAAAAACACACACATACACAGTATTGACAATTTGTTATGGCACCTCAGACATGCGCATTATTTGCTTTTCAATTGACAATCGCCCAAGTATGAGCGCTAAATCTTGAACAATATTGGTGGGTGTGGCGGCTTGGGTCGGCTGTTTGGGGTATTGTTTGGTGTCGTATGGTGTATCGTCAAGGGAGGACTAGAAGACACATGTGCAGACAGACAGACAGTCAGACAGACAGACAGACAGACAGACAGACAGACAGAGAGACCAAAATTTTCGCATCGAAGGTCCCTAAGGAGATTATCGTTTTTAAAGATGAGCCCTGTAACTGTCTGCATCATAGTGTGACACCTCCACAGTTGCTCACGAGGGATGGGAGTGAGGAGGGATATAAAGCGATAGCGAGGAATAAAAGGAATAGGATAAAGATGCGGACACCTACATAGAGAAGTAAAGAGAAGATAGAGGAAGCAGGACACGGTCGCAGGAGTCCGAAAGCGGGGTACCACTCAACGAGAGCTTCACGGCGTGAGGAGATGGCGGAGGGCGAGCTGGTCGGCCAGAGCTACTCTGTCGTCGGAGATCACGGGGGCACAGCCGGTCGGCACGGAATCTAGCGATCGAGTCTCCGCCACGTACGGCGATTATCCAGGAGTCTTACTGAGAAAGGCACTCGTTGACAAAGCGCGCGCAGCAGCCAATCGGAGAGTAGCGGCCATTCCTTCCTCTATGGTAGCAGCCATTCGGAGAGTACCAAAGAGTAACGCCGTCTAGGAAATCAGACTGGAAATGTTCATTCATTTCTTTTGCCTTTTTTCTTTCTCGTCTCTTCTTCTCTCGGTTACGCGTGACTAGTCAAAAGGTTAGACTATACACAATTTTCTTTTCGACGAGATGGGCGCCGCCATTTCTGACTGATAAGCGTTTGTTTTGTAGATTTTTCATGTCATATAATGAAATCATTGTGGTCATGAAACGTTGAATGTGCCTACAAACAGATTTCGTGCGTGAGAGTTCACCTTAGCACTGTTTGTTTATGTGGTATGAATACTGAACTGCAGCATTATCAGTCCAAGATGGCGGCCCTTGAGCGCGTTTGGGAAATGGTGTATAAGGAGCTTCGTCCCTAAAACGGTCGTGTACTTCAATGCAGTGCCAGTTAAGGAACCTGAAATGCTTTCATCCGATGTCCCCTACTACGGCTTGCTCCGTAATCATATCGAAGTCCTGGCTGGCAAAAACCGGGATTTGCACATTGAAACGAGAGATCCGGTGTTATCGCTGAACTTTTGTCGTTCACGTTTCGTTCGATGTGTGCGTACAAACCGGACCTGCAGTTATTACGAGGGAAACAAATTCTTTGGCGGACAATCTTATAGACTACACACATTATAATAAATGAAGGTAGGAAGGAAGAGAGAAAATGGGTTTTAACGCTACAGGTTGTTTTGTATTGAGAAAAACTGCGCCGGGAACGAAACGCTTGAGTAGACAGAAGACAGGACAATGGCTTAGATGTGTACGGGGGTTTTCTAGAATCGGAAAGAGCACACACACGTCATATTCGGGTGAAAAAAAAGGATAAAAAAGAGAAGCTGTAAAAATTGAGGGTTGCAGTAGTTATGGAGGCAATGAAGCATTGAGCAGTGATGCCAGCAGTGATGCCGCCACACAATGCACGCTCTTGCATCACAGAAGTGTCGCTCAAGGAAAGACGGCGGGGGCCATTAGCAGCAGCAGCCGCCCCCATGCAGCGGGCCGCTCCCCTTTTTTCGGTGATGCAGGCAGCGGTGGCACGTTGTAGAGGTGCGTGTCTCCTGAACCTCGCGCCCTCATGCTGGGTCCTAAAGTCAACGCGCCATCTTTTTTCTTGCAGCGTGTCCGACGTTGCACGACGATCCCGTTCCGCGAGCTTTAGTTCCTTTTAAAGGACGATAGTCTTTCCTGGGGACCTTCGACGCACACAATTTGATTTTTCTGTATATCAGTACATTTGTCTGTTTGTCCGCCCTTAACGGTACCGTAAATGGCACCACAGTGGCCAAACGATATTCCAACCGGCCGACCCCATAGGCCGTGCCCACCAATATTGCTCAAGCTTCAGTGTTCATACGTGTGTGATTGTCAATTAAAAAGCAATAATTGCGCATATCAGAAGCACCATAACAACACGTCAATATTCTGTATGTGTGTCTATTACTAAAAAAGGATACATAAGTGAATATAAAAACCGTAGCGCTTATCACGTTGCGCTGACCAGGTGTCACAGGTCCCGTTAATTCGGGAGGCGATCGCCGGGCTCAATCCAAGGGCCGAAGTATCGGCCCCCCGATCCGCACCACGAAAGCGTGGACAATTTAGAAGTGGTCCTTTTTGGCGCGCCAGCGGACGCCGGCTGTGGCCCAAAGAACAAGTCAGAGCCGAGAGTTGATAAACAAAACAAAATTATATTCTCAATATTGGCAGATCAAAAACAATACACAAGTATGCACACTCCACAATAGTTGCATACAGTATGTCACCAATCAAACAACGCACTACACAGTACAATCAGCCACTTTCGAAACAATGGACACAGACATCAATACGCACTACAATGCAGTCGCATGAATTGAACAACCAAGACACTTAAAGACTAGAGAGATAGAAAACCTATTCAGTCCAAAGTTCTTGAAACGAAAGTCTGGATGATACTCTTCCGAGAATCACTCACTCAAAGTCCAGCGTTGTTGTCGTTCCGCTGCCCCTGAAGTTTCTCTTCAGGAAACCTCGCCAAATTTTCTCTTCCAGGAAACCTCGCGTCTTCAATTGGCCACTCTCCAAGCTTCAAACTTCTTCGCCGGAATCACGTCGGCTTCACACACGCAGCTGTTGCTTCGCGTCTTCGCTCGATAGCGGTAGACACACGCTCTTGCCTGTAGCTCAAGCCTTCACCCCTCAGGTGGAAATCCTCTTCTTCTCCTCCTTTGTCACTACGGACAAAACCTTCGCCAACTACACAGCGGAATCCCTACGCGCTCTGGCGCTAACTTCCGTCTTCTCCTGATTCCCATCTCGGCTGCTCGATCAGATACCTTGCGCGCGAGATTCCAGAAAGTTCTCATCATTTCGTAGGCGCGATAGGCAGCGAAGGCTGGGGAGAGGGCAAGACGGTTCGAAGGCCGTCCGCGACGGATGACGCAACCCGGCATCACCACGCCCCTTTCCATCTAGAACATTCGAGGGCTTGCTTGGGCGCCGATGAGAGGAGGTTCATCGGCGAACCTACGCTTCCTAGGGGAGAGGGTCGCGCGCCCGAGGAGTCTCTGGATGCTTGTTTTCTTTTTTTTACCGTTGACCTCTCGGCGCTTCGTCGCGAAAATTTGGCGGCGCGCCCTTTTTTGAGCGCTCGGTTTGTGACACCAGGCAACGCTTGCACGAAAAGGCAAGTGTTTCCAACGCTTTGCTAAGACAACACGGTGGTGGCACCTATCCGTCGCCTTGCGTTTTATATCTTACACCTCCGAGACAGGCGTGCAGGGTGCGCGCGCTTCGTTTTTCAAGATAACTGCCAGATAGCACTAATGTCTCACGTGTGACGTGACTTGATGCACTCGTTCGCCCCCGCTGCACGCTTGAGGCACTCTAACGCCGAGCCTCCAGAATACCATTCACCAACTTTCTTACGAAGAACATCAAATAAACGTTTTGTTCACTCGCTCCAAGAGCAAGACTATTGTCTTTTGACGACATTTGCAGTGTAACTTGCAGATACGGGGCCAATTTCTTTTCTCTCTCTTTGTATTTTCAATATTTTCATTTCACGGCTCACGAGAGCACTAGTCGTTTGTCTGACTGGCTCCGACACCACTTCTTTGCCCGATATGAGGCGGGGGAGTTAATATTGTCACGCGCTAAGAGCTCGAAGGAACGTACAAAGGTACGCGACTGTCAAAAATCTGAGAGAAAAAGAAGGACGTCTCCGCTGGCACGAGTTGCTCGTCTTCGTCTTCCTCGTTCACCGGCACAGAACTGACCCACTGTTCACCGGCACAGAACACCAGGTGGCATAACTCCTCCTCCCAAGAAAGCATCGACCCGATGCTCAAACAAAAGTGTGCACAGCAGTGGGTCAAAGTAGGTAACATAAAGAAACATTAAACAAATTAGTGCACCAGAGAAAATGCGTCCTGGGCCCGGCAATCGCAAATAAACGGCATTCACTGTTCACATGAAGAGTTCACTGGCACAAGAAGAAAATTCGCATCACCGCGTAAAGTATGGTTTTAGGCGGTCTACGTGTACTGTCTCTGGGCGTGGTAACCTGCGCTGGGATGATGGCGAGCCTCCGTTTGGGACCACTTCGTAGTTCACGTCGCTCACACGTCTGAGTACTTTGTAAGGTCCAAAGTACTTCCTCAAGAGTTTCTCACTGAGACCTCGCCGCCAAATGGGTGTCCGAACCCAAACTTGTTCACCAGGTTTATAATTAACTTCTCGACGGTGGGTGTTGTACCGCCGTGCATTTGCGCACTGTTGAGTTCGGATGTGCACACGGGCCAGTTGACGTGCTTCCTCAGCGCGCTGATTGTACTCATTGATGTCGGGGGCTAATTGGTCGAGCTTGTCGATGTCCTCACATGGAATCATGGCGTCCATCATAGTTCTAACATTTCCCGGCTGCGGCGGCTGCATTTCCGATGGAGGCGGAAATGTTGTAGGCCCGTGTACTCAGATTTGGGTGCACGTTAAAGAACCCCAGGTGGTCAAAATTTCCGGAGCCCTCCACTACGGCGTCTCTCATAATCAAATGGTGGTTTTGGGACATTAAACTCCACAAATCAATCAATCATAGTTTTAACATCTCGACCATCAACGAGCCGGAATGGCGTGAAGCGTGTAGTTTCCTGCGTTGCAGTGTTATACGCAAATGTTACGTACGGCAGGATGTCGTACCACGTTTTGTGCTGCACACCCACGTACATAGAGATCATGTAAGCTATCGTTTTGTTTAGCCTTTCTGTTAAACCATTACTCTGAGGGTGATACGCAGTGGTCTTTCGATGAGTTGTGTAACTCAACCTGAATATATCATCCAAGAGTTTCGCTGTGAATGATGTCCCGCGATCAGCGTTGACATGTGACCGGCGCCATGCCATAGCACAATTTGATGCATAAAAAACTGGCAACTTCAGATGCGGTCCCTCGTGGCAACGCCTTCGTATCAGCGTAACGCGTCGAAAATTCGGTTGCGACAATAATCCATTTGTTGCCAGAATAAGACAAAGTAAACGAGCCTATGGAGCCCATCCCCACTTGTTCAAACGGTGTACGTGGTGGATCTATCGGTTGTGGATGGCCTGCAGGCTTTAAATGTGGTATCTTGCGACGCTGGCATTCACGGCATTCCTTCACGTTGCGTTTGACACAGGCAGACATTTTAGGCCAGTAGTAGAGTTGTCGCACCCAATCCATAGTTCTCGAGTAGCCCAGATGGCCAGATGTGGGCTCGTCGCGGCAAGCTAATAAGACATCATCGCGGAGGGCTTCAGGTACGACGAGAAGAGGAGATCTGTTACCAGCACCGGCGTTTCTTTTGTATAAGACGCCATTTCGTAGGCAAAAAGATGGCAACGTTCGCGACGACGGACGAGTAATGGGCGCAGTGCCACCTTCTAAAAGATCTATAATCATTCTTAGGTTGGCGTCATTTTGTTGATGCGACATCAGATCCGGTCCGCTGACAGTCGCCACGAAGGCGCCGTCCTCTTCTGCGCTAGTACTGGCGGATTGAAGAGGTGGTCGTGATAGCGTGTCGGCGTCTTCGTGCTTTTTGCCTGACTTGTACACGATGATGACATCAAATTCCTGAAGGCGCAGACTCCATCGTGCTAATCTTCCTGAAGGGTCTCGTAAATTGGTCAACCAGCACAAAGCATGATGGTCAGTCACCACTTTAAATGGTCTTCTATAGAGATATGGCCTAAACTTTGTAATTGCCCAAATGACCGCGAGACATTCTTTCTCTGATGTGGAATAAGTAGATTCTGCGCGAGACAGTGTGCGACTTGCGTAGGCTATCACCCATTCAATTCCATCTTGTCTTTGTACCAAAATAGCTGCAAGACCAATATTGCTGGCATCAGTGCGTACTTCAGTGTCAGCATCTTCATAGAAGTGGTCGAGCATGGGTGGGGAAGAGAGCCGGTGCTGTAGTTCCGCAAAGGCAGTCTGCCCAGACAAATGGTGTGTTATCACGCGTGAGGCATAATAGTGACTCCACAATGTTAGAGAAATTTTCAATAAAGCGCCGGTAATGCGCGCACAGACCCGGAAATCGTCGAAGACTTTTCTTGTCAGTTGGAGGTGGAAAAGCGGTGACGGCAGCAGTTTTGTCAGGATCAGGCCGAACACCAACGGCGCTCACGATGTGACCAAGAAACTTTCACTCTTCGTAGCCGAAATGACATTTCTCAGGCTTGAGTGTGAGATCGGCCGATCTAATGGCTTCGAGCACATTCCGAAGGCGACGAAGATGCTCGTCAAACGTTTCTGAAAACACAACGACATCATCGAGGTAGACGAGACAGCTTTTCCACTTGAGGTCTGCCAGGACGGTGTCCATCATTCGCTGGAATGTTGGTGGAGCGGAACAAAGGCCAAAAGGAAGTACTTTGAATTCATAAAGGCCATCCGGCGTTACAAAAGCGGTCTTTTCCCGGTCACGTTCACCTACCTCTATTTGCCAATAACCGCTCTTCATGTCGACGGACGAAAAATACTTCGCGCGTCGCAGCTTGTCTAGAGAATCATCGACTCTGGGCAACGGGTACACGTCTTTCTTTGTGACATTGTTCAACTTTCTGTAGTCGACACAAAAGCGAAGCGTGTCATCTTTCTTTTTCACAAGAACGACTGGCGATGACCAAGGGCTGCTTGAAGGCTGTATCACGCTCTCCTGAAGCATTTCCTTGACCTGCGTTTCAATCGCGTGCCGTTCGGTTGGCGAAACACGGTAAGGCTGCAGCCATATGGGATGCGCGTCGTCGTAGGTGATATTACAGTGTTTCGTTATTGGTGTTTGATGTATCTTTGAAGAACGTACAAGGCATGTGTGGAACTCCAGCAACAGCTCGCTCAAACGCTGCTTGTTCGCTTCAGAAAGCGTTGGATTGATGTCGACGCTGCGGATAGGCGCTTCAGCAGTGCCGATGGCCTCGGAAGCAAAACACTCGGTGACATTGGCGACTGGGTCAGCGTAGGCGATGACAGTTCCAGGAAAAAGGTGCCGCTGCTCGTAGCTGAAGTTTGTGACAAAAGCGTTGCAGTGATCATCACGAAGGTCGACAAGGCTTCTCGCTACGCAGACACCCTGAGACAGCAAAAGCGAGTGATTGCTTTCTACGACTGCTTCACCGTGCATCACTCCGTCCCACGCCACCTGAACCACAACAGTTGCACGGGGTGGTAACGTGACAGCGTTGTCGACGACGCGAAGAGACACTCAGGAGTGGCTGGGGTCGGCGTAAACATTTGTGGTGGCGTTTGCGGTCGCGAAAGTGACTAGACGTCATCGAATGTCAATTATAGCATCATGCTCCCGGAGAAAATTCATGCCAATGATCAGGTCTCGAGAACACGGCCGGAGAACGCTCAAACTGGCAACAAATGTGCAACCGCGGACTTGCAGTCTTGCCGTACACATTCCGAATGGCGTGACGATATGCCCGCCAGCTGTACGAATTGTCGTTAGCTTCCAAGGCATCGTTACTTTCTTGACAAAGGCGGCCAGCTTTTCGCTAATTATAGAATAGTTCGCACCAGTGTCCACTAAAGCGCTGACTTCGCGACCTTGTAGCAGAACAGGAATATCTAAGGAAACTCTTCCGCAATCAGCCGGTGGTGTCGTTGTCGATGTATCGTCGTTATCTTCAGTCCGTGTCGATAGGGGGTCTTGAGCATGACCAGTCTGAGCGGCCTTGCCCCTGAAAGTCGCTGAGGCTAGTTTTCCCGACGCGGGCTAGGTGACCGGCCCTGCGCCACGCCCGCATAGGTGCGATGATTCGGCGGAAACCGCCGCGGTGATGGAGAGCGTGAGTGGTACCGAGATGTCGATCCGCGCTGCTGAGCAACGTAGTCAGCGATTTCTGGAGGCCGCTGGCCGAACCTAGGAGGTGGGGAGTTGGCCGAAAAACCACGAAGTCCCAGCTCTCGATAAGTGAACTGTCGGTAGATGTGCCCAGGTTCACCACAGTGATAGCAAAGGGGACGTCGATCGGGGGCCCGCCACACGTCTGATTTTACGCGGAATCGGTCGGCGGTCACTGAGGTACGGGCCCGCATGGCCATCCTGAAGCATGGCTGGGGCTGTGGTATAAGGCGGAGTGAAATGTGGTGCAGGTGGGCGCAGAGTTTGATCAGGTGGAAGCATGACAGGGGCCGCGGTGGGAAGCGGAGGAAAAGGTGGTGCTGGCTGGAGCAGAGTTTGCGAATATGACATGCGAGGGAAGTCATTTAGGGGCCGCGGCTCTGTCTGACAGGACGGTTTTCGTAGTGCCCACTGAACTTCTTCTCGAACGATGCCGGACAAAGAACTGACAGTGGGCGCCGAGGGTACAGATAACTTCTGCAGTTCTTCGCAAATTACAGAGCGTATGAGCTCTCAGAAGAAGTCGACGTGGGCCCCAAATAAACCCATGTAGTCCGTAGCAGAAGCAAAGCTCACTTGTCGCTCGTACGCCTGGGTCCGTTGCCGAAGCGTGCTTTCAATCAGGACGGCTTCAGCAAGAAACTCTCACGTAGTCTTGGGGGGCCTGCGTACAAGACCAGCGAAGAACTGCTCCTTCACTCCACGCATCAGGTATCGCACTGTGGTGGTTCTTGGGCCCTCAGACGCAGAAACCCAAGACAAGGACAAGAGAAACATCTATTGACTTCACACACAAAACGATCATAACACGGTGACTATCTGTACAACACACTGGCTCCATAATTCAGTCCTACAGTCCTTATGTCTACGCGCCCGCGAGTAACCCACGCGTCCTCACTACTCGGAAGTCTAATTCCGTCGGGTGCCTTTCACGCTCCCGCTGAAGACGATGGCGTCGACGACGCAACCTCGCCACGGAAGGTTGCCAAGTGCACGGGAGCTCACGAGCAGACCATGAGCTGCTCGTGCTGGACCAGGCGGCCCCACGATGCGGCCTACGCAACACCCAGGTCGCACCTTCAATTGGTGGTTGTGCCGGACCGGCTCCGACGTGGCACCGTGGCCACGATCTCGGTGACTGGTTGTGCCGAACCCGAGTCTGGACAGGATCAGCGGCTTGCCCTGGCCGGCACGCTCGTCCGCCACAGGAACAGCATGTCAGGCCCGGCCAGGAACTGCCACTCGCCTCAGGAACATGCCAGGTTCGTCCCGGTTGGGTTGGTGACACCCGCTCGTTGGTTCGGTCCCCTGAGGCCCAACGCCTAGCGCTCTTGCTAGCTGGCCGCGTTCTTCCTCTGCCCGTCGCTGTTCCGAAACTCACGCGCTCACGTTCGTCTGACGCCGTGCACACTTTCGTCTTCGTCGGTTATTTTCCACTGTCGGTTTCACTTCCAGTTTTGATTTTGGTTGTGAGAAGCACTCTTACCACACTCCCCCCAACTTCCAGTACGTTGTACACACGTAACACACAGTTCCCGAATATAACAAAGGTTCCGCAGACTTTAAATGTAACAGTTTAGATGTAAAGAAGAAAAAAACCAATTGCACTATGATGACAACATGATAAAAAAAATTGTGTACAACGGCAATAAGTCACTGCTCGGTAAAAGCCGCACGACTCATATAGTCGGCACCAACGTTGTTCACATCACGAATGTGTTCCACGTGAAAGTCATATTCCATAAGAAAGAGACTCCACCACAGGACTCGATTATGTAGGTGCCTAGCTGACTGAATATAAGTCAATGGCTGGTGGTAACATTGCAACGTGAACGGCTTGCCATAGAGAAAAATGTGGTATTTGCGAACAGCCCAGACTACGACAAGGCCTTCTCTTTCAATTGTAGAGTAGGCTGCTTCGCGGGGTAGTAATTTACGGCTCGCGTAGGAAACTGGGTGCAGACGGCCTTGGTGTTCCTGGAGCAATACTGCTCCTAAGCTCCGCGAAGACGCATCCGTGCACAGAACAAATGGCTTATGCAAGTCGGGTGACTTCAGCACAGGCAGCGTGGACAATAGATTCTGCACTTGTCGAAACGCTCTCTTATGTTCTTCACCCCATAATAACTTATTGGGGTGGCCTTTCTTTGTAAGTTCTGTGAGCGGAAATGTCAACTCAGCGTAATTGGGCAAAAATTCACGGTAATAACCTGATAGGCCGAGGAAGGCTTTCAATTCCTTCTTGGTGCTTGGCGGCACAGCTGCTTGTATCTTATCAGTAATGCTCTTACTCGTCTGCAGCATACCTTGCCCAACAGTGTGGCCCAAAAAAGTGGTAGTCGGACAGCCGACCGCACATTTCGCTGGTTTTATAGTTAGACGCGCCGCTCTGACGCGCTCAAACAATCGCTTTAGGGTTATCAAGTGTTCTTCCCAAGTTTCAGTAGCGACGAGCACATCGTCGAAGTAATATAGCACATTGGGAATTCCCTCGGTGACGACTCGCATTAACCGATTAAATACTGCCGGCGCAGTCTTGATGCCGAAGGGCATAAATTGAAGTGGTACAAGCCAGATTCACGTGAGAAAGCCGTGAGCTCTTTCGACTGACTGGCCATAGGTACCTGCCAGTATCCTTTAGTAAAATCAAAGCGCGAAAAGTAGTTGCATCCCGTAAGGTTAGTGAACATCGTATCTGTGCGAGGGATCGGCTCACAGTCCGGAAGTATGACCTTGTTCAGTTGTCGGAAGTCAATACACAAACGCATGGTGCCATCTTTCTTCTTGACGACCACTATGGGCGAGTGATAGGCTGACGTTGACCTTTCAATGACACCTAACTGCAGCATGTCCTTCACTTCCTTCTCGACGGCACCTTTGACAGTAAAAGGTAGCGGGTACTGTCGGACCTGTATGGGAGCCTCTGATGTAAGCTTCAACTCACAGTGAACAATGTCAGTCTTTCCAGGTACATCTGTGAAAACGTCTCTGAATTTTTTAAGAACCGCTGTGGCTTGCTGTCGTGCATCAGCGTTGAGCTCCGATGCTATGGTAACATTCGTCCAGTCCTGTGTCTGTTCTAGTGTGATATGGGGCACTTCGTCGGACTGAACCTCGTCTGTGTCACTTGGCAACGTCGTGGTAACGCCTGCAACCGTTCGTTGGCTTAGTGGCTTGCGCTCCTCATACTTCTTTAACATGTTGATGTGAAAGAGCGTAACCTTGTGGCCCAGGTGTACCAGGTAATCCAGTTCGCTGCGTTTCTCAATAACAGGGAAGGGGCCCTTCCAGGAAAGCACCAGCTTGTTAGCATCGGCTGGTAACAACACCAGCACCTGGTCACCAGGGACAAGTTCGCGCTGTCTCACTTTCTTATCGTAGTACCCTTTCTGCAGCTTCTTCGCCTTCATCAATTCTTCGTCTGCGAGCGCACAGGTGCGTTCTAAACGGTGCCGCAGCTCCATCATATGCGTGTATGTCGTCTTGGTCTCGTCATCGAGGCGAGGGTTCGTCCAGAGCTCCTTGAGAATAGCCATTGGCCCTCGCACGTATCAACCATATAATAATTCAAAAGGAGAGAATCCAGTGCTACATTGGGGAAGCTCTCGGTAGGCGAACAGTAACGGACCAATGTAACGGTCCCAGGTTTTCGGACGCTCTTGACACATTCGCCCTATCATGCGTTTTAATGTCCCATTAAAACGTTCAATCAAACCATTGGCCATCGGATGGTATGGCGTAGTAGGCAGTTGTTTGAATGAAAGCAGTCGGCTGAATTCCTTCATAACTGCTGACATGAAAGACGTGCCGCGATCACTGATGATCTCTTTAGGTATGCCAACGCGAGAGAACATTTCCAGGAGACCTTCAGCAACCTGTCTCGCTTCAATGGAGGGAAGTGCTACCGCGTCGGGGTATCGCGTCGCCAAATCTATCATTGTCAGTATGTAGCGATTGCCCTTTTCAGATGTTGGTGACAAGGGGCCGATAATATCAATGCCAACTCTCGTAAACGGTGTCTCGATGATAGGCGTGGTGCTCAAGGGAGCGCGTCCCACCAGGTGGCGTGGCACCATCCGTTGACAGATGTCGCAAGATTTCACGAAGCGTTTTGTGTCGGATTGGACACCCGGCCAGTAGAACTCTCCAGTGACCCTGCTTACTGTCTTCGTGATACCTTGATGGCCGGCTAAGATGCCTTCGTGGGCTAGTTTCAGCACCACCTCACGCAACTGTCGTGGTACAACAAGTTGCTCCAAATTAGTTCCATCTGGTAAGTTGTGCTTGCGGAATAAGGTTCCGTCCCGAATGAAAAACACCGTTTCTCTATCGTTCGACATGCTATTCTTGCCAACCGCCTCGAAACACTTTTGCAAAGTTTCTTCATCTACTTGATATTTTTAAGCGCCTCACTTCCCACTTGTAAAGCAGGCAGAGTCATCACAGGTAAAGAAGTGTGCTTCTTCGTTTCTCCTGCTTTTCCCACGAGGACTTCTTCAGGTAGGGGCCACTTTTCCATGGCTTCATGCGGTGGCTCATACGCTTCCTCCGCATTCGATCTTGGTTGGGTTGCGTGCAAATTGCCACATACATCCTGCTCACCATTGACAGCATTCCCTTTGCTAGAGTCTGTGCATGGTGCACGCCTTGTTTCCACATGGCCATGGTCATGCTGTGGTGCTGACTCATTCATATAGGTAACGTATCCGGCAATGCCGCGCCCTTGATGTTGCCCAAAATTACGTCGTTTAATGGGTCGGTCATACACTTAACGAGTACTTCCCCAGTAAACAATGTACATTGCAAAAGGACTTTTGCCTCTGGGAGGTATCGCACAGTACGGTCCAGTAAGTACACTGGGCTCGTCGTTCCCGTGAACTTCTCCTTCGGAACCAAGGATTGCCGCACGACGACCGTGTTGCATCCGGTGTCTCGAAGCACATGCACTGGTCTGTCCTCTAGGAACCCCTCCACAACAAGCATGTCAGCGACTCCAACGTTTGTGGATCGTCGACTTGATGTGGCATTGACGATGGGTATTGTTCCGCCGTCTTGGAGAACAATGTAGCCACTCTTATGGTGTTCAGGTGTCAAGTCTTCGCGTTTTTCCGATAGCATACTTGATGCCTGGTCTTTGACAAATTTTCTACCGGAGCATCTGTCACTGCTGTGTCCACTTTCTTTGCATGCTCCGCATCGGCTGAAAGTATTCCCTTTCGTGCGGGAGCACCAGTCGGCTGCGCGATGGATTGCCTTGTCACAAAGGAAACAGCGACTTGCAGACTTCTCCGTCTTCTTCGCGGGCTCCGGCTTGGACACCGAAGGTCCCGGATCCTTGGGAATCCGTTCTCTTTCTAAGTTTGTGAGCGCCTGTGCTTCCATGAAGTTATCGGCAGTCTCGCAAAGCGAACTCAGGGTTTTGCAACTTCTCTCTTTGAGAAAGATCCTGAGTGCCGGGGAACAACCCTTCATGAATTGCTCACTTATCATCAGATCTCGCAGGCTAGCAAAGCTTGTCTCCGTTTTTCCCACTTCAAGCCAACGGTCAAAGTAGCCGGAAAGTCTTGCAGCATACTGCAGACCAGTCTCGTTTTCGTCGGGCTTCGCTTTACGAAATTTTTTGCGGTAGCCTTCCGCAGTATAGCGGAACCTCTGTAGAAGCGCCGCTTTCAGCTGATCATAATTCAGCACAGCTGTTGGATCTAACCGGCCTATGACTGTTAGCGCTTCTCCTGTCATGCATCGGCTAAGCGAAAGAGCCCACTTTTCACGCGGCCACCCTTGACACGTGGCGACTCGTTCAAATCGCTGCAGGTACGCGTCGAGGTCGTCCCGAGCCTCATTGAAGGGCGGAATCAGTTTATGAGGACTGCAGACCTCTGTTATTCCTCTGGCGCTCATGCTGGATCCTCCTTGTTCGTGAGCCACCATTGGCTGTACCCTGTTTGCGCTCTCCTGAAGTCGAAGCTTCAGTTCGAGGATCTTCAGCTCTTGTTCCTGCACCTTCTGCTGCTGCTCTAACAGCTTCTGCTGCCTCTCAGCGTTTTCTTTCGCGATCTCGCGCTCCCTAGCACGCTCATCTCGAGCTTCAACGCACTCTCGCTCAACCCACTCTCTGAGCTCCTCGTTCTCCAACCCTAGCTGTCGGCCAAGTGCAATAAATTTCTCCCTGTCCATGACAAAGGCTGCGTCTGAGTAATGGCTTTATATTTTAATAAGCCATCCTGGAATCTTCTGATCCTGGAATCTTCTGATCCTGGAATCTTCTGATCCTGCAATCTTCTGATCCTGGCAGGCTCGCCAATTGTGGTGGTTCTTGGGCCCTCAGACGCAGAAACCCAAGACAAGGACAAGAGAAACATCTATTGACTTCACACACAAAACGATCACAACACGGTGACTGTCTGTACAACACACTGGCTCCATAATTCAGTCCTACAGTCCTTATGTCTACGCGCCCGCGAGTAACCCACGCGTCCTCACTACTCGGAAGTCTAATTCCGTCGGGTGCCACTCACGCTCCCGCTGAAGACGATGGCGTCGACGACGCAACCTCGCCACGGAAGGTTGCCAAGTGCACAGGAGCTCACGAGCAGACCATCAGCTGCTCGTGCTGGACCAGGCGGCCCCACGCTGCTGCCGACGCAACACCCAGGTCGCACCTTCAATTGGCGGTTGTGCCGGACCAGCTCCAACGTGGCACCGTGGCCACGATCTCGGTGACTGGTTGTGCCGAACCCGAGTCTGGACAGGATCAGCCGCTTGCCCTGGCCCGCACGCTCGTCCGCCACAGGAACAGCATGTCAGGCCCGGCCCGGAACCGCCACTCGCTTAAGGAACATGCCACGCTCGTCCCGGTTGGGTTGGTGACACCCGCTCGTTGGTTCGGTCCCCTGAGGCCCAACGCCTAGCGCTCTTGCTAGCTGGCCGCGTTCTTCCTCTGCCCGTCGCTGTTCCGAAACTCACGCGCTCACGTTCGTCTGACCCCGTGCACACTTTCGTCTTCGTCGGGTATTTTCTGCTGTCGGTTTCACTTCCAGTTTCGATTTTGGTTGTGAGAAGCACTCTTACCACACGCACCTTCTTCTCTTCCGGCATGTGAGGGTCGGCTCGTCAAAAAAAACGCGTCATGATACATTGCTACGCCTTCATTTGGCATTTGCATACGGCACTGGAGTTCACGTTCAGCTCGCTCTCGGCGATCGGGACTTGCACACGTTTCGAGAAGCCGGCGTTTGAAGTTCACCCATTACGTGAACACATCTGCCCGGTTTTCGTACCAAACACGTGCACCATCATTAAAACTGAAGTAGACATGTCGGAACTTGTCTGTGTCATCCCACATGTTATGAGTGGCAACGAAGTCATAGTGGACTAGCCAATCTTCAACATCCTCGAGGACAGCACCATGAAAGGGATTCGGCGTTCGTGGTTTGAACAGTGTATATTGCAATGGCGTTGCGCCTTCCATACCGGCTGTGTTGGAGCCGCTTGGGACGGCGCTGCCTGGAATAGTTGGGGCCGTCATCTCTTCTGAGAGAAGTCCGAACTCAGGGTCCAGTCCACGGATCCTGCGGCTAGCACGGTTAACAGGCGTAACCACCGGTATGGGGCTGGAGCTTCTTGTGCTGGGAGGGGTTCGGTGCATAGGGTACCCAGCACTTGCACCAGTTGTCACGCGCTAAGAGCTCGAAGGAACGTACAAAGGGACGCGACTGTAAAAAATCTGAGAGACAAAGAAGGACGTCTCCGCTGGCACGGGTAGCTCGTCTTCGTCTTCCTCGTTCACCGGCACAGAACTGACCCACTGTTCACTGGCACAGAACACCAGGTGGCAATATGTAAACCAGGTGAAAGCTCCTGTTGAATGGTATAGTGCCTAAGGAAAAAAAGAGCGAAGATGGCATATGGAACGTCTGTACAAGAGCAAAATCCAATAGAGGCAGACTAAGAACCGATGAATACAGCTATGTTGCATGATATTGAATGACTCTATGTTGTCATGACTCTGAATAAAATTCATGACTCTGAATGAAATTCAGAGTCATGACAAAGGGTTTATTCAGCTCCCTACCCTATACATTTGTGTGCAAGTTATCGATTCTTTTGTGATTATCAATGCTCCGAAGATGACGTACCACTGGCCACCACAGCAGCATATTAGATGCCGCCAGCCACGATGTTCCCGAGTGACGGCCGGGGATGTTCCAAGGACACCTGCCGCTTGTTCAGAAATAGTTATCGGCTGTCTTTACCAGTTCCTGCGGTTCACAATTAGTGTTGCGGTATAATTTTTTTCTCGTATCTCTTTTTCTTTCTTTTGCTCAATGAGTTCTGCTACTGCAGTGGTTAAATATAATAATCAATAGTTACAGATAATAAGAAAATTGTGATAAATATTTTTTTATTCGTCTAGTAAAACTACGTTTTTGTTAATTGCATTGTCTTGCAGGGTTTTATGCGACTTAAGCTTTGGTTTTCCACAATGACACCTCCAAAATATTTCCAAGCGCTCGTCGCATCCCGAAAGCGTACCAGCCTGGAATTCATAATATTAATTTCTGGGTAGTAGGTCGGCATTCGCTATGCTATATTCTTCATCATTCTTCTGAAAAGCGTGATATCCGCTAAACACGCAACAAATTTTGTGTCAGGTCATGCAGTAGCCGACGACGATGAAGAATTAGGCTTGAGGTTGTATGCACCACAGTTAATAGATGATCAAAAACAGACTTTTGTAATGGTTTGGAGCATTGGACGACCCACTCGTTACACAATGCGCACTGTGTGAAGCCAATGCGGATTGCTGTTATTTTGCTGTTCTAAAACAGTTAATACTGATATAAGGCGATTCTTTTCACCCCATCAAGCCTGCCTTTAAACCAAGTTTGCAAGTGAGTTCCAAGCACCGGCGTGGTTCAATGGTATATTACTGGACTGACACGCACGGGACCTGGGTTCGAATCCCCCGGTGTTCTAAAACGGTTAATACTGATTAACCGATGATTAATGAGATGAGGAGAAGAAGAAGAAGAAAAGCAGAGATGGTCAAAACTACAATCCCAAAGTTATTCCTGGTTTGCAATCAAGGCCCTGCGAGGGAAATTCTTCGCGCTCTACTTTTTCCGGCGTGCCTGCTTTGGGCGGAAACTTTTTTACCCGCGTACGTGTTGCGTGGCTTCAAGAATATAATGAGCGCTCCACAGTTTCTGAAACCGTGCATAGAAATTAGTGAAGCATACGTACTTAATAGCACATAACAGCGCCAAATACAACTGTTTTTTGAAGCACTGCAACGGTCCCCTGGCTCAGTTTCGCGACCCGAGCGTGGTGCTGTCCGTGAGAATTTCCGCCGCGCGCAGCGTTCAGTTCTTCTTAAAGGACCTTTAACCGCGAAGCCGAGATCTCCCAATTATTATATACTTTTCAAGGCGTATTCTTTATTTTCACTTTTGAATCTCTATTCGACCAGCTCCTCCCGATCCCTGTTCATGCATTGGCCTTAGTTTACTTCCGTTTTCCCACCCTACCCGCAAGTATGAACGACTTGAAGACCGGGGGACGCAATCGCTGCAGTCCGGGGGTGTCAGATTTGCCCTTCGTGTCCGTCTATTTCTCTCTTCTTCCCCCCTTCTTATCTTTGACTCGCTCACTCTGGCGAGCGCTGCAGCTCATACAAGAAGCAGCCAAGCGTCTCGCTTCTCCGCTCCTGCCGTCCTTCACACACGTACACACACAAACGCACGCGAGAGCCGTGTGTACTCGGCCTAGGTATACGTACGGTGTGTTACATACACCGGATACCCGCGAAGTCTTCCGTCTGCCAGGATCACTCGCTCGCATCGCTAGCCGTTGCGCACCGCTCGGACGTCTCACGGGGCGGGTGCCACCTCATCCGCGGCGACCGCCGCCTTCCCGCACAGTTCAGTGCAGTGGAGTAGAATCTCTCGCTTTCGCTCACAATTTGAAGAAGGAATGGGATAGGAAGACCCCTGTGCGATCGTGTGCGGCTTTCGCTCTGGTTCCACGGTCGTCTCAGCGCAAGTGCTGTGGAAAAAAAGTCTAAATAAATCTCTAAAATAAACAACTTGGAAACATTTTATTTTGGAAGAGTGGGGTGTTGTTATCGGTTCTGCGTATGTGTATGCATATGCATTTACATATGTATGTGTCTTTATATGTATATATGTGCATGTTTGCAGCTATTTCCAAGCTTATTATGACAACACATCTTTTTTAAATAACGTTGCTCTGTAGGTTAAGATGCGTTGATTAGGTAACATGTATATTTATGTATGTGTAAATAACTTCTAGTTGAAAGACGATGTGTAGTGTATTTTTTCTGCTCCGTGTTCTTGTTGCTTTTTGTTAGCGCCAAGTTCAAGGGTCCGTGGGCCTCGTCAAGCCGTTTTGTGGCTTTTAGCTCACCGCCCTCAACATCTGTATTCTTCCGAAGCCTGATCTTGAAATAAACTTTTTTTTCTGATTTTGATTCTGATTCTGAAATGTGCAGCGGCTAAATTGGGAGACGATTAAAACTCCAACCAAAAGTTTTTGAAGAAACGCGACGTTTCGGAACCGACTTGGTTCCTTCCTTGGAGGAAACTGCCGGACAACGTTGCAGTGGCGTCTTCAAAGCACTCGCGGGGCGGATAATAACCCCTTCTCTCCCTCTCTCGTTTTCCAGTAGAGCTCACTCTCTGTGTATGCACTGGGGGAAGGAAGGGCTCCGTGAGGGCGGTTGGTATTTTGGGTTGTCCACTGTATATGCCACGGCCTTCTCCTACAGTTCGTCTCTCTTTCAAGGATGGTTGTTGCTTCGAAATTTATCCGGTGGTCCAACCTGTCAGCTTGCTCGGCGACTGCGCTGCGCTCTTTGTAGAGCTTCCGCGCGTCGTTGGCGTGTTGCTCGAGTCGTTCCGGCAGGTTTTTCGTCTCGCCGATGTACGAAGAAAGGCACTCGGCGCATGGAATATCGTAAACGACACCGGAGGTCCTGTCCATTGTTAGCTGGTCTTTCGGGCGGGGAAGCAGGCAACCCAGCGTACATGAAGGCACGAGCGCAATACGAACCCCTTCCTTCTTGAAGATCCGCGCCAACATCTCGCTGGTTCCCTGAACGTTTGGGACCGGTACGCGTTTCGGAGGGCTGCCAATTAATGCTGATTGGGGTTTTCGTATCATCTATTGCTATGCGCGGCGGGTGACGCTCGAATGAAGTTTTTTGGTTATCCGTTTTTTTCTGAGGTCCGCAATCACGCGGGCATCTTTTCTTTTCGCTCCGGGTCATTCGAGCATAAGTTCTTAGCTCTCTGGAGTAGCGTGGTCAAAACCGAGGCCTTGGGGCAGGCGTGGTGGTATGAATCAAATTCAATGTAGCAGCCGGAGTGCATTGGCTTCCTGCTAACTGAGAACTCTAGGCCGTTGCGCTTTCTTGCCACCTGGACGTCAAGAAAGGGCAGGCAAAATCCCGTGCACCGAGGATGCTTCTTCGTATATCCGCGAGACTAAAAACCTACCGGAACGACTCAAGCAAAACGCCAACGACGTGCGGAAGCTCTACAAAGAGCGCAGCGTAGTCGCCGAGCATGCTGAGACATTGGACCACCGGATAAACTTCGAAGCAACGACCATTCATGAAAGCGAAACTAACTGTAGGAGAAGGTTACTTCTCGTGCCATGGCATATACAGTGGAACGCCCGAAACAAACACCGCCCTCTCGGATCTCTTCCCCCAGTATATACACATGGATTGCGCTCCACGGCAAAACGAGAGACAGACAGAGAGGGATCATTATACGCCCCGCGAGTGCTTTGAAGACACCGCTGCTACGTACTCCGGCCGTTTCCCCTGAGGAAGAACCAAGTCGGTTCTGAAACGTCGGGTCTTCAAAAACTTTTGGATGGAGTTTAATTCATCTCCTAGTTTTAATACCCAACCAGACAGACTTCTGCCGAATGTGTACATTCAACGCTAAATTTTGTCGTTTATTTCTCGAAACTGAAACAGCTCGAAGGCTTCGCACAACTTGTGTGGCGGAACTTATTTAAACAAATTTCGCTCTACAGGGAATTCGTTGAATATAGGTTTGAAAAAATATATATATAATCAACGACGTGTCACTCCAACATGCGTGAAAGTAACACATTGTCGCGGCGTTGATATTGCAAAAAGAAAAATAAAGTTGCTGCTTTCTTGCATCTTTGAATCTCTTTTACGGACAGTCAGGGGCTGATTGTAATTTTTATAGCCACTATTAATGTGCATGTATCTCAGCCAAGCTTCTGACACTATCTAAATATGACCTTGCGTGGAATAACGTTAATGTAATCGCGGAATCTTGGTTAGTGACAGATATTTACCGTCGACATGATTTCACTGCGCACGCACGTATTCCGAATATTCTGACCTGATGCTTCCTCGACTGGCTATGAAATTAAACTGGCTTCACAGTGCGGATGATTTTTTTCCCTCTCTCTCTTCACACTGCCGACCAACACATATGGGTGAAAGCGATTGTACTACGTAAATATGTAAGCCTGTAACTCGTGCTGCGTTGTAATGTGCCGCCGATCATTCAAGATGCTGAGAAACAGAAAGTATTGCGTAGGGAAGTGCTCGACTCAGGCGGAGTTGCCTTGAAATAATAAAAATCACTTGATATATAGAATGAAAAAAAAAACTTTATTTTAGTCCTGTAAGACGCGCTTAGCGCATATCGGGCGTCTCCCATGTAGGGACCGACGGGGAGTACTGGTGGCCGCTTCTTGGGCCTGCTGGACGGCCCATTGCTGGTCAGCGATGTTGCGCCTTTGGGTAGCGTGGTGCGGACTCGGGCCATCCGAGTCCCCGGAGAGGACGAGTAGAGAAGCCGGAGAAGGAGAAAAAAATGTTTATATACAGTATTTACATGGTAGCGTGGTACAACATGAAAAGAGAATCACCCCCGAGCGCCTCTGCGCTAGCGTTTTTATACATCGTCCGCCTTCCCAAGATCCCTTGCAAGGAAAATTATGCGCAGGATACTCCAATGAGATCGTCGTCTTCCTCTCCGTCCCCGAAGAGGGAAAGCCAAACACCGCCTCCCTCTGAACCTAGGAAAGGGGCAAGGCATGCCCAGTTCGCTGTTTGGTGAGGGAGACCCCACGCGCCAGCGTGGCACCACAGTGAGATGACGTGGAATCCCCTGCGCAAAGTCGCTCCTTGATGCCGCCAGGTTGACTCAAGCAATGCAGAATACCCCGTACAGCTGCTGGGTCGACGCTGCTTCGGAGTGTTGCTCTCGGCTGTTGACAAAAGCTTGGCCAACGACTTTTGTGTCAAGAGGAGCCGGCGACGTGGTTTTTCCCGATTGTCCGCGTCCGTCGCCGTCCCGGTGCAGGGTTGACTCATCAACAGCTGCCAGGTGCCAGCAGGCTGCGAAGACCACGTGGAACTTGGGCGAGGCACAACAGCACCCCCGCCGCCAGATGATACATCGGGAGGTCGAGTTGTTCCATGCAGCTCGGCCGGATCGATGTCGGCGACGTTCCGGCAAGGCTCTTGCTTTCTCGAAGGGCCTGGTCAAACTGGAATGCTCCAAGAGCTGGCCTCTGCGCACCGCTTCGGTGAAAAGTGGGTGACAAGCTCCAAGAAACGACCTTTGTCAGCCACACACAATGCGACAAGCACCGCGTGCACGCCACTCTCATCGCCAGGCCTCAGATTTTACAAAGCAAACATCTTATCTTAATAACTTAAGCTCAAGGAAACAATGTGCATACCAATCGGGACAAGTGTCCAGTAACTCTTTCATACGTAATTCCATTTGGAATCGAGATAACATTATAATCAAGCTAAACAAGCAAACTGTAGAGCTCGGGACAACGAGGGAGTCAGTGAAAATTTCTCTACGCCCTCACTGTAACACATTGGAATAAAAAAAAGTACACATAAACTAGGTAAAGGTAAACAAAAAATCAAACAAACCTTCCGCGTCTTTTGACGAGTCAAAACGCTCGACTTAGGGCGTCTGCATTTGTATGAAGGCCACCTCTCTTGTAGCGCACCTCGAAATTGTGCTGCTGCAGTGCTATGCTCCATCTGAGCAAACGACCATTCTTAGGTGACATTTGGTGTAACCAGGTTAGTGGAGAGTGATCAGTTTCTATAATAAACTTAGAGCCAGCAACATAGCAGCCTAGTTTTTGTACGGCCCAAACAATGCAAGCACATTCTTTTTCCGAAGTGCTATAAGCCTCTTCCCTGCTGCTCAATTTGCGACTCAAATACAAAACCGGCCGCTCCTCTCCACTCTGGTCCGTCTGACATAGCACTGCTCCTAAACCGCGTTCGCTTGCATCACACTGAATAGTGAAAGGTTTTGCAAAATCCGGTGCCCTCAAGACGGGTTTCTCACTCAATGCGTGCTTCAGCTTCTGAAAAGCGTCTTCCTTCTTAGAGTCCCATTGAATGTTCACAGGTTCGGTCTTGCGTAAACTATCTGTCAAAGGGCTGGCAATCTCGGAGTAATTCGGGACGTAATGCTGATAGTAATCTGTGAGGCCGAGGAATGCTCTCATCTCGGTCTTAGTGCTGGGACGACGATAACCGACCACCGCGGCTACCTTGAGTTCGGACGGTCGACGACGCCCATTTCCTACAATGTGCCCTAAATAGCTTACTTCAGCACAGCCCAAATGACATTTCTCTCTCTTTACCGTAAGACCTGCATTTTGATCCGTTCCAAAACCATCCGAAGGTGTTCAACATGGTCTTCCCATTTGTCCGAAAATATCGCCACATCGTCTAGGTAAGGCAGCGCAAATTTCTCGAGCCCGTGGAGAACCTTATCCATCAGGCGGCTGAAACAATACGGCGCGTTCTTGAGCCCAAAGCTCATCATCAAAGGACGAAAAGTGCCCAGGGGTGAGATAAAAGCAGCGTATCGACTCGCGCGCTCTGTCAAAGGGACCTGCCAATACCCCCTAACAAGGTCTAACGTAGAAATGTATTTCGCCTTAGACACTGTCTCTACCCTCTCTTCAATGTTAGGAATAGGGTAAGTCTGGTCGACTGTTACAGAGTTCAAGCGGCGATAGTCCACGCATGGCCTTGGATCACGGCCCAGAATCTCAACCAAAATCAAAGGCGAGGTGAAATCACTGTCTGCTTCGATGATAACACCTAGGTCGATCATGCGGCGAATTTCGGCCTCTAGTATCTCTCTCTGTCTAGGTGACACCCGATACGGCTTACAGCTGATCGGCTTGTTAACCGTCAGCTCAATGTCGTGCTTAATCACATCCGTTTTGCCTGGCTTCTCGGAGAAACGGTAGCGAATTCCTGTACTAAAAGCTCTAAATCTTCCTTTTTAGCCTTACTTAGGGTGTTCCCTGTGTCTACCCTATCTGACAATGTGCTGCTGACCGTGCCATCGGAAAGACAAAGGATTTCCGCGCCCTCATCCTCAGGAACATTGAGTGCAAGGTTTACTACTGCTTTTCGTCGCATGTAGGGTTTCATTAGGTTACTGTGATACACTTTGGGGCATTTCCGGCCCCACTTTACCTCGTAGTTGGTGTCTGAAAGCACTGACATCACTGTCGCTGGTCCCTCCCATTGTACGTCCAGCTTGTTTTTTCTTGAAGGGCACAACAGCATCACCTCATCGCCCACTCTAAAGACTCGCTTTCGAGCTGACTTATCGTAACGGGCCTTGGAAAGCGCCTGTGCTGCGCGCATGTTGCTCTCCACCACTTCGCGTGTAGTCCCCAGTCGCCCCAATAAATCCAGTACATAGGAAACCACATTAGGGTCCTCCCCATATCCAGTCCATGACTCTCGTATCAAGTGCAGCGGACCTCTCAAGTTCCTGCCGTAGACAAGTTCAGCCGGGCTAAAACCCGTACTCTCGTGTGGGGCCGACCTCAGAGAAAACATCGCAGCTGGTATACACCCCTCCCAGTCACTTTTATGCTCAAAGCACAAAGCTCGCAAAACGCGTTTCATGACCGAGTGCATGCGTTCCACAGGGTTCGACTGTGGATGGTGAATAGAGCTATGCGCTATTTTTATCCCGCAGCGTTCTAGGAATGTAGTCGTAAGGCAGCTTGTGAACACACTTCCGTTGTCACACTGTATCTCCGAGGGAAAACCCACCCGAGAAAAAATAGACAACAATGCGTCCACCACGCATACTGAACTCAACTCTTTCAGTGCGATTGCCTCCGGGAACTTGGTGGCAACGCACAGCGCGGTCAGGACGTACCGATATCCTGATTTAGATGGAGGCAGAGGCCCCACGATGTCAATCACGAGCCGACGGAAGGGTTCTGTGATTATTGGCACTAGTTTCATTGGTGCCTTCCATTTGTCTGTTGATTTTCCTATCCGCTGACAAGTGTCGCATTCACGGACAAACATCTCTACATCCTTCCAGCACCCGGGCCAGTAGAACTCCTGAGCCAGCTTAGCTTTCGTTTTCTTTATACCTAAGTGGCCCGCCCATGCGTTGCTGTGGGCCAGGTCGAGAATGTTCCGCCGGTATTTTAGTGGAACTACCACTTGGTTGTAGACCCGCCCTTTAGCGTTCTCATACCTGCGATGCAACACCTCGTTTTGGGTGTAGAACGAAACGTTCTTCCTAGAGTTACCTTCCTTATGTATGGTATCTAGCAGCATAGAGAGTGCGAGATCCGCCTTTTGATCGACCACTAGCGTTGCACGGTCGGTTCTGGCTAGCTGACACCAACTAGTGGACGCGGGTGTTAACACCGAGCCTGTCACCAAGTCCTCGTTTTCGGGCGTTAGAGATATTTCCTCGCTGTTGTCGACCATAGCCCCAGTTTCCGTCTCGACAACTCGCATGGCAGACTCATTTTCCGTCGCAACTACCTCAGGTTTTCCTACACTGCCCCCGGACGTCTGCTCCCCAGAGGGTGAGCTGCTCAGCTGTTGCGTCAGCTCGCGCGCCTTCGAACGGGTAAGGGCCATGCAAGCTATTTCGGTGGCAAATGATTTTCCACGTGTTTTAACATTTCCTCAGACTTATTTGAAAATAGGTAAGGGAAGTGCTCCGGAAGGTTGGCTGAAATTGCTGCTTCCGTACACAATTGGCCGAAAGGGCCCTCGATTACAACCCTCGCTATCGGTAGGCAGACGCTTTGTTTTCTGCCACTTGCCGATCCAGGCACACTCTCCTATATAGTCTTCGGAAGATACGCAACTTGATGCGCTACATCCATTGTGGCCGCCGATCCCTCAATACCCTCCACACATTCGGCCGTTTCACTGAG